>CM017189.1:18679202-18784202 GCA_004837865.1 Musa balbisiana
AACATTGTTATAGTATCTAGGAAGTTGTCAGGACTTGAAGAGGCCATGCGAATCAGGAGGTACAAGATCTGTTGTTAGTTCTGCTGTAGTGTTGGAATTGGCTTGTTTAGGACTAAATTGGCCCTTTTTCTGTGAAATAGGAACTCAATTATTCCCTGTTTACGAATGTTAGCCATGACACTACTAGTGGCTATAGTCCTGATTATTCTGGTGTAAGTCTTATCTCGTGTAGAAAGGCATCTAGATATTTACTGGAGTGGGACTTATTCTTCTTCTCTACATTCTCGAATAAGCAACTGATCAATGATCATAAAAAGAAAAGGATGATTTTTCTTTGTTTGGGTTTTCGTTCAAAAAATATATCTATGTAATGGCAAAAACTCTAACTTGAATATGCTGTCACTTTGGTAAGGAAGATTTTGCTCATATACCATTTGTTGGTTCGTCATTTTTATACAATATAATCAGTGTGCATGTTTGCTGGCTTATTCATGTATTTTGATCCCTTTGCGTTGTACAGGAACTAGTATTGTACAAAAGAACATTGTTATAGTATCTAGGAAGTTGTCAGGACTTGAAGAGGCCATGCGAATCAGGAGGTACAAGATCTGTTGTTAGTTCTGCTGTAGTGTTGGAATTGGCTGGGTGTCTTAATTATATTTTACTTACTTAAAGGTCCAGGGAGCTCCAAAGTTCAGGTAAAGCAAGAAAAAGGCCTCCACTGAGACGTGGAAAAGTGTCAGGACCACTTCCAGTTCCAGAGCACATTCTTAGACCTCCTTATGTGGGTACAAGACTCTTGCCTGAGATTTCTAGTGAACATCAGATACATGATGAGGAGGGCATTGATCGCATGAAGGCTGCTGGTGAGCTTGCTGCACGCGTTTTAGACTTTGCAGGGACATTAGTCAGGGTAAGTATGAATTTCACAATATTAGGATTTAGGACTTAGTTCAGATATTATGGTATACTGCTAAGTGCTTTAAAGTAGTAGTGCAGCATCTCTGCAGTTTCTTTTGTGTAGTCACTTTGTTTGATAACGTATAGCTTCCTGTCATCCTCCCTTGTAGTTACTTTATATTTAAGTACCTTAATGATCATTTATGCTAAAAGAGCCAATTGTTCTCCTGTATTTGATAGAATAACTAGGTTTGTGTTCCCCTCGGTTGTTATCCTTAAACTATTTTTTAAATACTTCGAAACTTTTATTGTATCCTGTACTCTCATTGTTTAAGGAACTTAATATAGAAGTAGGAGTCCATCTACATCCTCGTGTCCCATGTTCCTTGGAAGAATGATAGGATTTGATTGGGTTTGGCATATGTCTCTTTTTTGCAACAAAAACATCTTTCCTTGGAAGAATGATAGGATGGGTCTCCTATTTACTTCTCTTCAAGGAAGGGTAGTACTCCCAAGAGAACAAAAGGGGAAGAAAGAGAGACAACTAAATTTGATTTTATTACAAACAAGGATAATATCGATTACCCATGCCTCTCTGGCTTACAAGCTCACTAATTTATAGGATCTATAGAAGAAAATGTTGATGTCATCACCCCACAAAAAATGTCTAAAAGAGGCCTCTTGAACTCTCAAAACATGTATCCTAAAAGAAAATAATTCACCTAATCTATATTATAGCCATTTATTGTCACATAGAAATCTATGTTCTTTTGTAGAATAACTTCAAATATACATCATTTTTATCTCTTTCAAGAGTCAGGAAAGCCTTTTTTTTTTTTATACTTTAGGTGAACATATGTGGTTCTCACTACAGAAGCTCTGAGGGCTAGATATCCTCGTGCCAGCGAGTCTGGATATCATTAATTTAGTTAATTTGATTTAGGAATGCATTATTTTTACTTTTATAGAAAATAGTTTCTTTATGTATTTACATTCTTTATCTTTTCGTTGAATTCAGGTGTGTGATAAACTTTACTTTTTCCCCCCTCCAATTGCATCCTTCTAGTAAGAATGACACATTATTAGTATGTCTCTGTACCAGCCATCAGTAACAACAGACGAGATTGATAAAGCAGTGCACAAGATGATAGTTGATGCTGGTGCTTATCCTTCCCCGCTTGGATATGGTGGTTTTCCAAAAAGTGTTTGTACATCAGTTAATGAATGCATGTGCCATGGAATACCTGATTCTCGCCAGCTACAGGTTCAGAAATAGGAGAATTGTCATATTCTTAACATTAAACAAATATTTCCTTTTCACAGATAACTTTTTCTCTTATGCAGGATGGTGACATAATAAACATAGATGTGACAGTCTACCTGAATGTATATTCTGTTCTCATTCTCTGGGATCATTTCCTTTCTAACATTTTTTCCTTCCATATATTCAAGAAAAATGGGAACTCACATAGATTTATCTACTGACTTCTTATCATTTGGATATTAGAAGTTTTTTTGCCTTTGATTCAGGGTTACCATGGTGACACATCAAAAACATTTTTATGTGGAAATGTTGATGAACCTACAAAAAGGCTTGTAAAGGTATTCTGTTACTTCTTTGTAGCACAAATAAATTATGTTATTAGCATTGTGGTAGTTTAATCATTAGAACACTGATGACGCAATATGTCAATTTCCAGAGTCAAGCAATTAACAGTTGATGAATTCTTGAAAATGAAAAATTGTACTTCTCTAGTTTTTGTCAGTTTGATCAATTTAAATACTGGTGCTATATCAAGTTGCTGTCTAAATCATGAAATCTCTAAGCTTATGACACTTCTTAAATGAGGTAACTGCAGCATTCTTTCATGTTTATACTTGAAGCTGTACCTGAACCTGAAATTCTGTATCTTCATTTATTGTTGATTCTGATATCAGTAACTACTTCCTGTATTAGGTGACTGAAGAATGCTTGCACAGAGCCATATCTATCTGCAAAGATGGTGTAAGCTTTAAAAAGATTGGCAAGAAAATTAGGTATGCAAATAAATTTCCTAGAAACTTCAAGTATTAATTTGAACTTGATTCAAACATCTTCTGGCCTGTTCAAATTGTAATTGCTGCTCCATATTAGTTACATGTATTTGCCTTGCATGTTGTCCCTTCATGTTTACACACAAGTCTTGGAAGTTGTAGTATCTTGAGATAGTGGTACATAAATTACTGTTAGAACTCCATGCTTCATTGTCTTATTTCCTTGAACTCACAAATTTAATCATGTGGATTAGTATTAATTGCCTTGATAAGATGTCATAATTAGTTACCATTCATGTTTAGAAAGTGAGGTTATATGATTTAATATATAAGACAATCTAGGATCCTCTTTTCTAGTACTTTTTATAACTTGCATTCATATGCTTCAGTTAATGCTTTTAATACTCCTAGTGAGCTTGCTGAAAGACATGGCTTCAGCGTGGTGGAACGTTTTGTCGGACATGGTGTTGGGAAAGTATTTCACTCTGAACCGATTATTTTGCATCATTGTGAGTCATCTAACTCAATATACTTTTGATTATGCCTGAGTGAGAAGTTTGAGTTCCGAAAGGGCCTTGACTCATGTTCACAAGTCCTTTGTTAGATCCAAGACATTATTGTTCTTATCATCACTCTCTCACACATACGCAATAACTTGACGGTATGACTAGGTTAGTCTCTTGCTTAAAACTCATATGCTCCAAAGATATCAGCATGACAAGGTACTGATCCATTGTTTCTGATAGCTTGACAATTACCTTTAGGCAATTATGAGGCAAGGTAGGGGCTCACACTTTACCTTATGTGATCTTAATTGAGGGTCTTCTTGTTTGGTCCCTTATTGGAAGTTGAAACCCCAGAGGCTGGATGTATTGGCATCTTGATAAGATGTCAAATTGAGTTGGGTAAGCTATGATCCCCTGGTAGACCAACATCAGGAAATATTTATTGGATTAATAGATATATTAATTTCACTTAGATACAACAATTTCAATATCATAATTAAAGGTTTGTGAACAAAGGGTTGTTAAGCTTCTAGTATAGCTGGTTGAGGCATGAACTATTCACTGTGAAGCTGTAGGAAGATAGTTGGCAGACATCAGGGTGGCTTAGAATCTTGTAGCAGATATAAAGCAGATTATTTATTAATTAAATAATAGCAAATTGCCATGATCAAGCATTGATTTTGTTATTGTTATGTAATGTTGTAACATGAAACTGGTTATGTATTACTATACTCTTTTCTTATTTGGAGATAGAATGAGATGATAAGGATGGGGAGGAACCCTTGATGAAATTTCAAGAAAGAGATTTACTCGTAGACATTTATATAAAAGGCTCTTTTTTCGTTAAAACTATAGTTCAGAACTTGAACCAACTCTTAAATATATGGATATGTTATGGAGACTACATTACATGAGCAGGTACATTTGTTGTGTACGTATAGATATGTGTTTAAGCTATTATTTTATTTATATCTGTGACATTTGCATGTTAAGATTGCTTAGCATCTATCATTATTCAAATTTTGCACATTGGAATTACAATATTCAATTTGACAGGTAACCATAACCCTGGCTATATGGTTGAAGGTGAAACATTTACCATTGGTATGTTTCTTGTACATCATATCTCTGGAATATTATATTTTAGAATAATCTTTTTTCTTTCAGTGTTTGTTGCATTATTTGAAACTTTAAAGAAATGATAAGTATGTTTTCATGGTTAAGCCATTGTTGATCATTCCGATAAAATCATATGCATACATTGGGCAGAGCTTCCAGATTTAGTTGTTATCTTCATGCTTATGATTGCATGTTCAGAATAGTAATAGTAGTTTCCTATTGGTCAAGCTATGTTTTAGGCACTCAGTAGTTGAGAGTGGTTAATTGATGGTTGGCATTTGGAAATTGAATTGGAGGTCAGGAAAGTTATGTATGACTATGCAGACAATTATTGATGCAGAATGCAAAATGTGTCATGACATCAATTTTAAGTGCATAATTGAGCGTGTAGAAATACAAAAAGGAGAAATGATGTTTTGTTGAACTTACAGCTGCTGTTTTCTACATTATGCTGAGTTGGTCCCATCCAAACTTTTGAGAGATTTTAACTTGCAAAATTATCCCGCTTCTGAAGCAAATGAAAAGTTACCACTCCTTTGCCCTGTAATAACCTATATTATTGCGAAGGAACAGCTTCAAGGAAGCTGACAGACATAGTGATTAATGTTGTCTACACACTAAAGGATTTGTGATACATCATGAGTTATGTTCAGCCGTTGTTCCCCAAATTTTACTGCCTTTGAACATATATTTTTAGAGTTATTAATAACAAGGTTCGTAATTTCGTACTCTACCGGTGTATCGAGCTTTGCTCGATACAGTATGATACAGGCATACCGAGTGGTACATCAGGGCATACCGCTCGGTACACACACACGCATATATATAATATAAAAATTAATATATAAAAATATAAAAAATAAAAAAGGAGGCGTACGTTGCCTCAGCAACGTCGCCTCCTTTTCTTCTCATCGTCGCATTAGATTAGGAGAAGAACTTGGTCTTCTCCTCATATGCGGTGTTCTGTCACGGACTTAGCTGGTTTTGCCTAAGTCGTGCGACACCCTTGCGTGTCCGTCCGCAAAGGTCAGCCTCCCTGAAACCTCCCATGGTCCCTTAGGACCTACAAAAGAGAAAACGGGTTAGAGAAAACGCCTCACTCGGGATCCACAAGCAATCATCTCCGGAAACACTTCTTAGCCAATGCAAAATACAAACAAACTTTACAAGCTCTGAACAGTTGCACAACAAAGGGGTAAAATGGTCCACTACAGACCGAAACTAAAATGGGACTATTAAGCCTTCGGCTGTCCCACTACATGCTGTTCAAAGCATGAACATACCAAAAGACATAGACATACATAAGCATTACATCAAACATCCTATTTTGAAGTTTGTCCGTGACATTCTCCCCCACTTATTCCTTCGACGTCCTCGTCGAAGCTTTTGCCGACACTGCAACTCCTCGCCTTTGCTGAGTCTTCAATCTTCTATGCCAGCTGCAATGCGCCCCTTGGCTCCCAGCTGCTCTCCGCTGCTGTTTTTTTTTTTGAGTAGTCGAACCTTTGATCCGCCATACTGCTTCAACTCGCCAATGACTCTGACTTTAGTGTGGGGTTGGCTGAGTTGTGTTGATCCCTGTTGGTTCTTACGGATCCTCCAAAATGAAGAAAAAGACCATCCTTACTATGCGCCAGTCTCTCAAATGCCTCATGATGCTTGAACTGGGTGGATGCTTGTTGGAGCTTTAACGAGCATCGCCTCGCAAACTTCTGAAGTTTTGGGTCCTTCCTCCGCAAAATTTGTTCATCGACTCTTCTTTCACTTAGTTGTCATTTCCAAGTAGATTCGCATCACTTCCGCTTTCGATTGGCATTCTGTTAGGAAATGAAGCAGATAATCTACTCTCAGTAGCACTGATCACCATTGGAGAGGATTTGACAACTATTGTCTTCTAATATCTTCGAAGGGCCTTTGAACCTGTGTAGAGCTCCTCTACTGGATAGATAAGAGAATTGCGGTACTCAGTTTCGCCCATTCTCTTAAGAGTTGAGAAGGCAATGGTTACTTGACTTCGCCCGCCTCCTCAAGGGTTGTATTCCATGCATCGAGCTGGTTACTGGCCTTCGCCTACTCTTTGCTCACATTTCTGAAGCACTCGAAGTGTTTGCACTCCTTGCATTGAGTTAGCTACTGTGATTCACCTTCTCAATACCATCGAACTTCTGGAATGCAAGAAGTTTTCACCCCAACTTGGAGTAAGTCCCTAATAGTTTTGGTCGCCTCTGGGATTGTACCGTCTTCTCCATCAACCCTGTCGCCTGCTCCACTGAGTAGCAAAGGTACAACACCACGTACTGCCTGCTTCGTTCCTTGGTCATGCACTCTTGTACGACCCGAAGTCCTTCACTTTCGGCAATCTTGATGAGAAGCTCATTGACTCCGGTCTTATGAAGTTCCTTGGCCTCTGCCCTTCAGCATTGTCTTGGTACTTAGAGTTTGCCTCCACATTCTCCACCTTCTCGGCCCCATTCATGACCAAGCGCTCTCCCTTTATGAGAGCAAGGGATCGATGACTCCACGGAAGTCCCACCTCTGTGGTACCATGACGCTGCCATGCCCATGGCTCTACTATCCGTCGCCTCACATCTGTATCCCTTTCTTCACGATCGGTAGATATGCCTCTGTGGCACTCCTTTGAGTCCACCTCCATTCTAACCGATGCATGATTTTGGGTAGCTAAGTCCCTCCGGACTCATCGTCGCTTCCTCGCCCCTTTCGACCCCTCCCCTGCTTCAACACCTCTGTGTTCTCCAAGCAGATCCCTTTGGTCGATGGAAAGACAGACAACAACTCCTATGCATGGTCTCTGCCATCATGTTATAGGGTTTGCACCGATTCTGTTCTCCTTAGCTTCCTTGGTAGCAACGTTCGCTTACTCGACCTTGTCCTTTGACTTGCCGGGCTCCCTTAAGCGAATATGGGCTTTGGAGTAGTCCAACTCTCTAGCTTGCTTCGATCATACCTCTGCATGATCAAGTCCCTCTCATGGGACTCACTGGCACTTGCATTCGAACTTTTCCATTGGTAGAACACAGCCCCCATATGCTGATGACCAAGGCTTTCATCCGATGCAAAATTCGATGCACGCACGGAAGACCCGCCTCTGCGGTACCATGGCCTTCACTCCTTGAATCCATAGCCCTTCTTACCGTCGTGTTGTTCACCGAAGTGGAGCTGCCAGTAGCTCCTGATCATACCTCCGTATGATAAGTCCCTCACGGGACTTTACCCGTGTGTATCGCATTGCCACGAACTGTTCCACCACGATCCGCTGCACCATGTCGCCTCCTGGTGACATCTCTATTGCCTTCTGATCCTTGTAGAATGAACTCGAATTGTGGTCCCTCCATTTGTGGTCTCTGCCACCACATTGCAGGGCCTCTTCCACTTTCAATTGTGTTCGCTCCTTTGACAATCACCTTCGTCCACTCGCTCTTGGGTTATACCTAGACGAAGCACCACTCTAGGACAGTCCGTTGCCTAGTAGCTCCCGAAGTCCACCGACTTCGCTGCAATTAGTGCACCATTGTTTGGATCCTGGGCCTCTGCCCCTACCAGTACAATCTCCGCTGCGCACCGCTCCTCTCATGGCAACTTGAATGGCAAAACTGTGGCATATTCTTCAAGAGTACCCGCCTCTGCGTCCTCTTGCCCCGTGCCAAGGCTTTCTGAACCCAACTTCGCCTCTGCAAGCTGAGTCGCCTCAGTTCCTCCATCAAATGCTTCTTCGAGATAAAGTGTATGTGCCCCGAAGCTCCTTTCGTCTTTGGCACCATACAATACGAGTCCGCTCCATCAGCATTAAAGACCCATGGAACGACATAATCCTTCTCTTGCCTCTACAAGAGTTCATGTCCTTGACCTCTGTCCAAGGAAAGCTCTGCGCCTCCGCTCCATGTTCCATCTTCTATGCCGGCTCACTTCATGCGGCTTGGGTACTTTGCCAAGTTACACCCAAGTTGCTCCGCTCCTCGTTTTTGCATTGAGTTGATGGTGGCCCTTGCGCCCACCATTCCACGGGTCAGCCCTCCCTTGAGTCTGATCTCTATATCGACTCCAAGTGTGCCTTCATTTGTGTTGTCTTGGGTCGCTCCACCACTTGATCCCGCAATGCATCCACCAATGCATTCTCTCAAGCGAGATCATGCGACGACTCCTCGTCGCTCGCTCGGTCCATTGAGCTTCGTGGAGTTGTTGTTTTTGAGGTACTACTCCTCAACATGTGCAGTCTATTGCACGTGATTCTCCCTCTGGAGAGTTGGGACTTATCCCTCCTGGATATCCATCCCGTTGGAGCAACATCTCTTTTCGTTTCGGAGACCACCATCCCCTTGGACTACTCCGATTTACTGAACAAACTGTGCATTGTTCTGCCTCCTGCAAACGCACTTGCTAGATTGCGACTCCACGTCAATACAGCCCCCACTGTACCACTCAAGGCCTAGTAACATGCTGAACTCGCTGCACACTTCAGCCTCCTACGGACGTATCCTTCACATGTCGAAGAGAAAGTTTCAATGCTCCATGGTGCCGAGTTTCGTCGCCTTGGGATGGTCACGAACATTCCATCGTCCGCATACAAGCCCTTGCATGAGTACCGAATTCTTCGAGTTAGCAATTCCCCTCACCTCTGTGAGCTTTGCACAACTCTTTCGGTCGCTGAGCAACTCATTCCACCTTGCGTGGTCTCATCCTTTACCAAGCGCCTCGCTTGACTTGAGCACCATCAAGTATAGTTGTCAACGTTGAGCCATAGCTCAAACTCAACCATCCCAACCTTTGTGCGCTTCGCATTCTTCCCAGCTTGCTCGTCCTCGTGGTGCCTCTCACGCGAAGGGTTGGCCATTCCTCTGAATGCTAATCTCAGATGCTCGCTCCTCTGAGCGACTTTATTTCCCTACATCGTCATGCCCGTTTTCCCCAAAACGGTCGCGTGTGCTGGCTGCCCTCAATGCAGCCCCGCTAGGTCCCCCACGTTTGCATGCTAAGTGTTTTTATGAGTGCTTGTCCCGCTCTGATACCATCTGTCACGGACTTAGCTGGTTTTGCCTAAGTCGTGCGGCACCCTTGCGTGTCCGTCCGCAAAGGTCAGCCTCCCCGAAACCTCCCATGGCCCCTTAGGACCTACAAAAGAGAAAACGGGTTAGAGAAAACGCCTCACTCGGGATCCACAAGCAATCATCTCCGGAAACACTTCTTAGCCAATGCAAAATACAAACAAATTTTACAAGCTCTGAACAGTTGCACAACAAAGGGGTAAAATGGTCCACTACAGACCGAAACTAAAATGGGACTATTAAGCCTTCGGCCGTCCCACTACATGCTGTTCAAAGCATGAACATACCAAAAGACACAGACATACATAAGCATTACATCAAACATCCTATTTTGAAGTTTGTCCGTGACAGTTCGGCGAAGACATCGAAGGCCGCAAACGTTTCCAGCCTTCGGCGAAGAACGTGACGAAGAAGAAGCCGAGCCGTCGCCTCTCCTTTACCTCCTAGATCGGGATCGTCAAGGGAGAGTAGCGCCGAATTAGGAAGCGTCGAGGTTCTCCTGATTCTTCCTCTTCTTCTCCCTCGATGTTTCTTCTTCCCTCATCGCAGCTAGGTTGATATCGCCCGGTAGCAGTCGGCGACGGTCGAAATTGACGCTTACCGACTTGTTTCGGGCGGTAACGGTCGATATCGAAATATCGACCGTTACTGCCTGATACAGTCGTATCGTTCGATAGAGGGCTAGATCAATGGTACAGCCCGGTATCATTAAGCATTGTAATCCTTGATCAATAATCAGCTAATCTTTTTGCTCCTTTGTTGTTAACTGCTTATCATTTCCACAGAGCCTATTCTCACAATGGGAAGCATTGAGTGCATAACATGGGGTGACAATTGGACTACGCTGACAGCTGATGGCAGCCTTGCTGCTCAATTCGAGCATACCATACTGATAACCCAGAAGGGAGCAGAAATTTTAACAAAGTATTAGATTAGCATCATTAAATTCTCTGATTTGCTTTTTTTACTTATAATTGTACTTGTATTCCAAGATGATTTATTAGAACTCTCATGCTGCATCCAATGATTCTTTTTTTCAAAGATCCTAATATTAGCCAACCATCTGTATATTATAATATGAGATCTGTGATGCAATCACCTGATAAATGTGCATGGTTTCATCTGTCACATTGTGTTGGTTCTTGTACTGTATTGTATGTGGCAAGAACTAATGGAAGTATGATCCTAAATTTGCAGCACCAACCTACCATTGAGTGTATCCCAATTAATTGTTATGGTGGTTGTCATACCTACCGGTTGTTTGATGAGCCCAGATTTTGTTTGAATGACTAGTTTTCTTCTTCGAAAACAATTTATTCCCTAGCATTCTGTAATTGTGAGCTTATTCTTAGCTAGAAGCAGCATGCTTAGGGTGAAGCCCCCTAAAATTTTCAGAAATGTTATTGTTGGAATGTAGTTTTTCTCATCACGCAAATTATCCTATTAATCTCATTCGTGAAAATTTATTATATGTATGGCTTTTAATCTTATAAAAGTTCCTAATTCTTATTTCTAACTTAGATTATTCTTTATGGTTCATATACTGCATGCGTTTCTGCATGCGTTTCAGAAACTAAGAGGGTCCGAAGAGCTTCTTAAACCAAATTGATATGTTGTCAAATTAATTATATATTGTTTTTTAAATTAATTATATTTAGTATTTCGATCTATATATTTTTAAAAATTATATCGAGATTCTTATATTTATAAAAATAAAATATTTAATTTCATCAATTTTAATATAATTTTAATTTTTAATTCTATTTTAACATCTTATTTTCATAATATAAAGATTTTATATAATTTTTAAAAATATAAAAAATTAAATATTAAAAATAATTAATGATAAGGAGGAATCTGTAATTAGTCATTAAACTGATCAAATGATGGACGAAAAAGACTCAAGTCTCCTAAGTGCTCATTTGGAGGCACGCAAGTTCGTTGATCTCAAAGCAACACCGTCTCACCTTGCATCTCGTATCCAACGGTTGAGAGCTCCCGTGATTGCAAATGGCGTCAACCGACGTGGCATGTAAAAGGGCGGGAACCGCGGAGTCGTGAACATACTAGAATGGTGCTGTTAAATAATATCCGTCCGATGTCTCACGCAACCGGTCCATCGGACGCTCCAAAGTACCGACACGATGGCGATCCGCGAGACGGGAACTCTCACCAATAACATCGGACGACTTGTCATTTCTATAAAAGACCGCGCCCACGGATCCTTAACTCTGCCCTCGGTCATCCCCCTTTCACCTGTTCAGAGGCAAGGCAAAGGAGACCGTCGAAGACATGAGTTCGTCCGGTGCGGTAGCGGCGGCAACTACGACGAAGGGAGGTCGGGGCAAGCCAAAGGCCTCGAAGAGCGTCTCCCGGTCTCAGAAGGCCGGACTCCAGTTCCCCGTCGGCCGGATCGCGCGCTTCCTCAAAGCCGGGCGCTATGCTGAGCGCGTCGGTGCCGGCGCCCCGGTCTATCTCTCCGCCGTTCTCGAGTATCTTGCTGCCGAGGTAAGTCGACCCCCTTTTCCCCTTGTCGGATTACGGGAATTCGCCTTTTGATCTAAGCTTGGCGAGGATTATCTTGGGCTTGCAGGTGCTAGAGTTGGCGGGGAACGCAGCCAGGGACAACAAGAAGAACCGGATCATCCCGAGGCACATACAACTGGCGGTGCGGAACGACGAGGAACTGAGCCGGCTCCTGGGCGCCGTCACCATATCCAACGGCGGAGTGGTGCCCAACATCCACCAGGTCCTTCTCCCGAAGAAGCAGACCGGCGGCAAGGGGAAGGGCGATGTCGGGTCCGCATCGCAGGAGTTTTAGGGTTTATAGTCATCGTATATCCCGCTTGTTTTGTCCGGCTTTGTAGTATAATGTTTGCTCGGCTCTGTCTCCAAGAACCCATCAGGCTTTTGGTCAGCTAATGCAAATGTTTAGCCGGTGGATGTGATCTGTTGCCATTTACTGTTTGCTTTTTTCTTGTTTTCAGAAGATTTCAAGATTTGTTCATACAGTCGTTTATAACATCGAGGCTTAACGGGTTAAGATCCGATTAGGGGCGTTATCCACAACTAAGAAAAGTTCTTTTTAACGGACATTAACTTGTTAGCGTGACAGCTGGGAAACTCTAGACTATTCTTCGCATATATTAAAAAGCAAGTGTTTTTAATAGTTAAAACATGTTATATGGGATAACGTTTCTTTTGTATGGAAAATAATGCAACCGGAAGTGTTTTCATCGCATAAGCTGCAAGAAGAGCACGGCAGCATAGGGAGAAGAGGGACTGCGGTGGGAATGGCCGTTCCCATGTTCCTACTTGCGCCTGATCTCAGCGTCTCCAGGCTCTGCTTCGGTCCTCTCTCTCTCTCTCTCTCTCTCCCCCTCTTCGGTTACCTTTTTAGCCCGTTTCTGATTCCAAGTCGCTCTATTCATATAGGAACCATGACGCTTGGGGAGCAGAACACGGTGCCACAGTCCTTCCGTCTTCTCGACGCGGCCTTCGAAGCCGGCATCAACTTTCTCGACAGCGCCGAAATGTAAGCAATCGCCTCCCCTTATGTCGTACGCTGCGATCCAACCAAAGCCCCTTTTCATGATTAGGGTTTCTGAATCTGTGCTGACTTCTCTTTCTGGAAGAAGGTATCCGGTGCCACAGCGCAGAGAGACCCAGGGGAGGAGCGAGGAGTACATCGGTCGTTGGATGCGCGCGCGGAATGTACCACGCGACCGCATTGTTCTTGCCACCAAGGTCCGTTCTTTTTGTCTGTGCTCGTGTCACTGGCATCATTATGCTTTAGCTTCTTTTTCCTTTTTCTTTCTAGGGTGAAAATTCTAAATCTTGTTCTTGGCATCTGGCCTTCTATACTTCTCTTTGACCATCTAGGAGTTCGAATTCTGGAAATATTGTTCATTAAAGCTGAAAGCTCTTTGATGACAACATGACATTTGATAAACGTTGCAAAGACACGGAGGTCAGGGATTGTCTATGGTTCCTAGCTTTAGCAAGCAAATCTCGACGAGAGTAATCTTAGTTGTGATGTGAAATATCTGAATTGGCCATGGACATCATTTTGCTGAATGACAGAATGGTTTGGCCATGAGCAGCATTTGGTTGGATGACTTCATAGTAATAGAAGGGCTTGTTGTTATTGTTCAATGGGTATATATTTTTTCCTCAGCTGAACTTATTGGACAGTTGATCTATTGGAAATGGATATCTATGCCTCACCTTTGGTCATTAGGAACTAGCTTAACATCATAAACGCACACAGCCATTTAAGTAGATCGATATCTAGAATACTATTCTCTCCGATATCACAGATTACCTTCCATAATTCGTATATCTTATATAAGTTTGAGTACCAGGAACTGGTGCTGATTCATATCCAGATTCTTTGATGTGGTACACTGCTCGACAATCTTGCTTCTATTGTCCTCTTCGTTTTTGTCAGTTAATAACCATTATCTGACAATCTGACACATTTATGTGACCAAATTCTGGTCTTCTTATTACTTGACCCTTTGAGACATTTAAATTACTAAATCAGTCCTAATAATCTGTTATATCAGGAGTGCATACTATAGTTTGGTTGAACGTCCTATACGACTTTTTGATTCTTCAGACAATTCAAACTACTCAACTTGCAGGTGACAGGTCCTTCTGGTCAGATGACTTGGATACGTGGGGGACCTAAATCATTGGATGCTAATAACATTTTAGAGGCTATCAATGACAGGTTCTGTGTATCACTTCTTTCAGTGTGCAATTACCTCACCTGGAGAGTGAAAAATGTGATTTAATTGCTATTTTGATTGACAAAATCAGAATGACCATATTCCCACAATAGGGAAGTTACCTGATATTGGAAATTTCAAAGGATTGGTGGTAGGTTATGCAGATGAGACTATTGTAATATTTAAGGTGGATTCTAAACCAGCCTTGTGTAGACAAGTGGCCCCTACTGGCATGGCCTAGATTGTGTAGCTGGGCCCTGCATGGGGTCCTTTCGTAGCTAACCGATTGAGGCTTGTTATTGTGCCTCAATCTTCGATTCTTCTGTAGTTTAAATTTTACATATCAAACGTAGCTCTGTATGTTGTCCATTTTTTATTAATTAAACTTGTTCTTGTCTGGCCATGAAAAATCGAAGTTGTAGTTTAAGAGCACATACTCATTGTGCATCACACACACACATATAACAAAAGGACTTGTAAGATTGGAGCAAAAGATGAATGCTCTACCCATATCAACCATCAGTAAGCAACTAACAAACACTTCAAATTTCTTAGATTAAACATCTGCTTTGGCTGTAGAGAATTAAGAGGCAAACTTTCGAGCATTCAGTTAAGATAATTAAAATTTGAACTTCAATGAGTCAGCTAGATTAGTCAAATCTCTTTTCATATGGAATTTTGCCTGGAGTAGTCTAGGTAAGGTGGAGCAATAAGAGGTGATATTGAACATGTCATTTTATTACATGTATGAACTTGTAGATGCACTTTCTCCTAGCATGCTTTGTCTGCAAGCAAATCATTCATAGTGTAGATACAGAAATTAGACTTCCAATGAAATGATTATCAGAATTGCTCATATCAAGCAGTTAAGGTTGGCTTTGGAACATGATATTTTGTTGTTTATTGTTTGGTGATTACTTTTCTTATTCATGCCTTTTCACTTAATACAGCTTGTTGAGACTCAGCACAGACTACATCGACCTTTACCAGATACATTGGCCTGACCGGTATATGCCTATATATTACTCAGTAAATTAAACATTTTTGAAATACATTGCTGATATTTCCAATTTTAGCTTAACTTCTAATTGCTATTCTTTCTCTGAGCCATTTTCAGTTATGTTCCAATGTTTGGAGAAACTGATTATGATCCATGTCAACAGTATGGGTCTGTAGCTATAGAGGAGCAGCTTGATGCTCTTGGAAAAGCTGTTGATTCTGGCAAGGTATTCCTTTAGTGTGAAGTTTTAGCAATGGTTGTCAGATTGTTTTAATAGTAAGCATTTGATTTACATTCTCCTGCTTGCAGATCAGGTACATTGGGCTCAGTAATGAAACACCATATGGTGTGATGAAGTTTCTTCATATTTCTAATTACATTCAGTCCAGCCCTAAGATAATCACTGTGCAGGTAACAACTTTAACCTGAGACATGAAATATGTGTTCCTTTTTATGATTTATGACAATTGCTAACTTTCCTGCCAGAACTCCTATAACTTGCTCTGTCGAAATTTTGATTGTGGATTAGCTGAGTGCTGCCATCATGAGAGGTGATACTTTCTCAGGTTAATTTAGTGTTGCCCTTGTATTCATGTCCATATCTGTTTCCTTTTGGAAGTATGATGGCTGTGTGGTCTTATTTAGTTTCATTTCTAAGCTAGTCTCACGCATGTCTTGTTGTACTATGCTTTTCTTAATAACATAAAGGCTTTTCTTCATATCTTGAACTCAGAATTCGAGCAGTAACTGCAGCAATTGATCTTTCAAAGAGACAATTTTGAAACCCAGCTAATTTCAACAGCTTCTGAATGTCATATTAAACCATTATAGAATACAGTAATCAGTTTGTTTTTGCTTCAAGAAAAAAGAAACGCCTTATCTTTATTACCTTGGTTGTCATTAACATAGAAGACAACTTGGTTATCTTACTTGAATGATAAGGACAATCATATGAGTAGCATTGCACAGATGTTTAGCACATGGAATCCCATGTACAACCAAAAAAAAAAAAAGGATGATGTGCAATAGCACATACATGAGAAAATTCATAGATCGAGCATACAAGTACAACTTGGTACTCAAGTGTTACTTGTTAAATCTTTGCACTTAAAACAGCAAGGATCAGTGTTGATACTAATGCTCAAAGTTCTAGTTGACTATGCTCTTGCTATTTGTTCTTGAGATGATTTTCTCTTGTGAAGGCCCTTAGCAAGCAGGAGGCCCGAAAAATTCAGAATCGTTGAAGATAGTGAAAGATCAGGCCTAATAGACTAGCAGAATCTTGGTGTCAAGAGAGGTTTAACTAACTATTGTTTCTTGTTTGAAGTAGGCATATACTGTTATTCTTAATATCATGATTGTGCCATCAATAAAACATGCATATACTATTTCATATGTTATTTGGGTTCAGCATTGTTAGAAATGAAATTCAGTCTCTATTGTGTTCTTCTTGATATAATTATTTCTTTCTTTTGTCAGTTTTATATGCTGGTTACCGCTGTATTCTTATATCACATCAACGAAAACTTTACAGCATTAGCTTGTTAGCTTACAGTCCAATGGCGATGGGCATACTTTCAGGGAAGTACTTTTCAGCAGGAGGAGGCCCATCAGATGCGAGAATGAATCTTTTTCGAGGTTAAAGCCATTTCATATCCTAAAAGCTATAACATTATCCTGCATCCATTTCTTTCCTTTTGATTTTGCCCCTTTCTTTTCTCCTTCCTAGGAAGGTACTCTGAAGGTGAATCCAGATACAACCTCTCAAATGTAACCTTGAAAGCAGCTGTTGAGGTAGGCAGGTTTAGTTTATGTTTTTTCATGAAGAATGCACCTGAAAATCTGCACACTCAAGAAAAATTTTGAACACATAAAGATAATAGTGAAAAATTCTGTTTTCCTTAATTGTATAGTTTTATTGACTAGATTATATATAAAATAAGTCATCCTCTTAACACAATTCGATATGTGAATAAAGTATATTGTGCTCAGATAGGTTTGCAAATCCTACAGCCATCTAAAAACTTAGACAAGTTACCTATGCGAGTATCCTTGACCTGTTCTTGGTTTGATTGGTATACTTACGCAGGATTACATAAATATTGCCAGAAAGTTTGGTCTCTCTCCTGCATCTCTTGCAATAGGTATGGTTCTTAATCTTGTTTACTCGATGTAGGTGCAAAACTCTATAATTCCCACTCATGCAACATTCCGGAATGATTTTTTTGTCACCATAGACTTAAGCTGTGTATGGCTTATTCAGATGTTTTCTTTTGAGTATGATGTTCCAGGAACCACCATCTGACCCCAATAGCGAACATTGTCAGTTGATTCTATGTGCCACTAAGAAGTTAAATTGCTTAAATGCATTCATCTTCTGGAATTTTATGATGTAGAACACCGTCATTATTGTTACCTATGTGTTGTTTCCTATTTGGCATATGCTTTCTAATATTATCAGATATTGGTTCTCCCGTTTGTCAGTTCCTGACTGTTGGTTATAAATTGTGTTCTATTGTCCGAGATTCATGTGCTCCTCCTTTGCAGCATTTGTGTTGATTCACCCTCTTGTGGCAAGTGCCGTTTTTGGTGCAACAAAAGTTTGGCAACTTAGGGAGGTGGTCGAAGCTTGTAATGTCCATCTTACATCAGAAATGACTGCAGAGATCAACAAGGTTCATGCAAGATATCCAAATCCTTGCCCGTGACCAGGTCCCTATATTAATTATATTTGTTGTTCTAATTGATTTACTGAAAGAGATCCCGTTTCATGCGTCGTCTTTAACCAATGTTCAGGGAGGGAAAGAAAATTCAAAATGATTAAATGGTCTGGATTTTGTGTATGCAGGCAGCTATATTGCAAACCTGGAATTAGTTTTGATCTTTGTTTGCTGTATATTATTTTTCTGCTCCTGGATACGTAGCATTTCTTGGTAGTACACCCATCCAATATTTTGCAAGAGTCTGCATTACCATTTGTGTACTTGTTTGTGGAATCATATGACTGTTTGCAAGAATATTTCCTATAACCGATTCGGCTCTGTGAATCCCTTCTGCTGTGAAACTATATATTCTGTCTGATCCAACATGTTGTTTCTTTGAGTTCTCTTCATCATATACTCATCATCTACAATTTGACCTAAATGTTGACAATATGAACTGATGTTGTTTCATGGAGTTCTCTTTGCTATATCATTTCTACAATTTACTAGGCATGCCCCTGATCTGCAACATATGGCGTGGTGGCCTGAGCCACCGAGGTGGTGGGGCTCGGTGACACAGCGGAACTCATCGGACGAGGCGGAGGCAGCTTCTGGGGCGTGGTTTCCAGTCCGTGGTCTTCATATTAAGCATTGGCTTCCTCTCAGCCTCGAGTGCCCAAAGATCCCAAGTCGATGGCTGCAGCAAAACCCCCCGATCAGAGGAGGGAGGCCGAGAAAACTACAAAAAGCTAACACCGGAACATGACTTTTACCCGATGCCAAACAATCATACAAGCACGCATCCACACATCAGGAGCCTAAACCAACGATTTCCCATCAGATAGAAAGACGAGCCTTGGGTATGGAACCGATCTTGAGATTGGCGCAGAGGGGGGTTTACTTGGTCTCCGCGGTGCAGAGCTTCTTGTGGCGCTTGAAGGCTTCTGCTGCTGACCGAGGATTTTCCCATCGCCGCCGCCCTTGCCGATACAATAGGGTTGACAATTCATTCTATCCTCTTCGATCGGCCGCCAGATATTTCGGAGACGGGGGGGTTTCAATAGACAGGCGATTCAAGAGAACTTCGAGAAGGGGAGAGAGAGTTACTGCTTTGAGATTCGCGACATCCGAATCCGATGCTGACGAGCTTTTTTTATAAGAGAGGACACGGTTGTGAGGAGAAGAGAGGGACCATAGGGGAAACCTTTTAGCTGCTGCTGCTCTTCGCTTACGAGATTTATCTGTCTCTTGATCTCCTTAATTCTTCAGCGTGGTAAGGTTCTTCACCAGTGGCAATTCCTGTCGAGTCTTCTTTGTTTGCTTGCGCTGTGTCGATGATGGTCTGCCGTCTCCTAGGGTTTGTGCAGGGTGGGGGGTTCAGTTGGTAGTGACTAAGATCTTTATGGCCGTGAAGCGTTGTGCGCATGATTGTTGGAAGACAAATGGTTCAGGAATTCTATAAAATTACATGATAATTATGGATCAACTGGTAGAGTTGTCTCTTCCAGTGGGTTCGGGTACCTTCGTGTGCCTCAACTGATTTTTCTTGGTGTTCCCAGTAGGCAGAGTAGTACGAACTGTGGCCGCACTCTACATGGTGGCAAGTTGCCATCGCTTAGACCAACCCTTGTAGCACATAAAACATTGCTGTAATGGCATAATCGCATTAATAACATGGACTTACAGCCATTATGGAAACATTCAAAAACCAGTGGGCGCTAGCTCTACTTAAGTTGTAATTTAGTTCTGCATGCTCAATGTTTTTGGACTGAGGGTTCGTCTAGATGCTGATAAAACTAGGTTTTATATACATATCTTTGATAACTGAAATATTCAGATTTCTACTTATTTGATGTAAATGAATGACATCAATATTCCTGTTTAATATGAGGCTTCTTTAATTTAAGGTGAATGAATGACAATAGTATTCCTGTTTAATGTAAATATCATTGATGATTGCAATTTCACATGATGCTGCAGTAAAATGAGGCTTCTTTAATTTATTTTCATGAAGTTGCAGAATAGTAGAGGCAATGTCAAGGGTGATCAAGAAGTTCTTTATTGCATCAATGGCCATGTGGATAGCTCCAGTAGCTATATTATATGGGTTTAACAGTCACATATTTCCTGGTACGGTAAGTTGCATTCTAGCTTCTGGGTTTAACAATGTCAAGGCTTCTGTGTTGTTTCAATGCCTTCATGCATGTGGTTTTAATATGCTTTTCACTAGTTTTCAGCTCTGGTGAATTCCATGGCTACTCGACAGCATATGTGCCAAAAAGAAGGGCTTCTCTTTTTTATTATTGACTTTTCTAATCTCATAAGATTATATTTCATTTTATGGACATGACTACTTGTGGATTAGCTTTTTTTATGGATAGTTGACTACAGATCAGACAGTTCGACTGATGGAGATAAGAAAAAGAAATTGTCTTTTTTCTTTCTTGCCCCATTCTTTTGATGTGTGCTATACTCTTTGTTGATCACCATCTCTATCACCCTAATCAAACACAATCTAATATTATTCTTGATGAACAGGTACAAGTCAGCTTTCATCTTCATCACAAACACTTGTTAGCGGATTTCTTGCTGTTATATCAGTGAATCTGGTGATTGTGCTATACATAATCATGGCGATAAAGGAGCCTGGCAGCAATAGGGAGCACCAGCCTGATCCTGCATTCTTAGCGGAAGCTAAAGCTAGCATTAACCAACCAGCAGCTGTGACAACTGATGACAATGCCCATATTCGGGAGAAAGCAGAATAAGGATTCATGTCCAAGTCAGATATGCTTCTCAAACTTAATTTACATTCTCACTGCAAGTGAAAGTTTGTGTAAGATCATGCAGTAGTATATGGCTTCTTTTTCTTCCATTAGGTCAAATTCCTTGAGAAATTTAATGCAAGTGGCGCCCAGATGGAGTGGATTACCTAGAGAAAGGCAAACTGTGAACATGATGTTGCCTGTAACATTTTGGTTTGACATTGCAATAACTTAGGATAGTAACAAGGCCATGTGATATTGGTAGTACTTGTGTACCTCAAAACCTTTGTGCAAATTGTGATGACAACATCCGTGTTCATGCCTCTGATGCTTTTGACTGACAGCTCTGTTGCTTGACATCTTATTCTATGCTCTCTATTTTTTCATGAAGAATAGTTCATAACAAGTTGCTTTATTCCTCATGATGGGTCTCTCTTTAAGACTTTTGACTTACTGGAAGGGTTTGTGTTGTTCAGCTAATGTGCTCTTTTTCCAAGCAGTGATTTATTTCCTATCTTTATCTACCTAATCTCTCATCCTTTCTGCCTAGCCATCCTTACACCACCAGATGATCCATTCCTACTGACATTTTATTGGAAATAAATGACATGGTACTGAATCTAGTGAGAGGTACCTTTTCTTTCCTATTTCTTGAATGCTGTGGCCCAACATCCCTCCTTAAAGGATGAGGTATCACAAGGAACACTTTTCGCTTATTTTCTGTAATAAATTCTTCTTATTTGATCTTCATGGCATGGACAGGTAAGATATGAGGGTCCTTCTCAAGGCCAACATTGAGCTCAGAATGCCATTTTATATTCATTGGGAGGGACAGTTGAAACAAGGCCACCAAAATTACCAAGAAAAAAGAGGCGTCCAACAACTTTGTCCACCAACCTTGCTTGCATACTCCACCATCTGGTCATTATCATGCTGCTACCACCAGGTGATGTCCATTTCTTTGGCTTCTTATGCATCCACATCACCTCAGAAGTTTGAGGCCAAATGACCTTTGAATCAATGAAATTAGCACCTGATTTGTAAAGGATATGACAGGAGGTTGCATTGTTCATAGGGCTTATATAGGAAATGCATCAGTGAGGCATGGATTTGGTTGCATGAATCCATCAATTGGTAGGATGAGCTTAGACAGGCATCATAGGGGGACCTAAATGCAGTTGGAAAAGGTCAGGTTGGGATTTGGAAAGATGAGCTAACAGAGCTCTTCTACCAACCTTTTCCTCAATAAGAGGAAACATGAGATCTATCTTTTGCCTGATAAAATATGAAAGTTCTTTGTAGGCAAATGATGCATCGTTTTCTGGAAAATATAGCAAGCAGTTCTTTAAGGTGTAAAAAAGCTTTGTTGATATTAGACATCACACAGACCAGGCAAAGTCAAAGATTAAGCAGCAGAGAGGTGTCATGTGTACCAAAACCCATCAATTTGTTCCAATAAAAAAGCTTGGAAGAATGTGCTATTGGTTTTAGAGGCTCAAAGTCTCATTAGTAGTAGAATAATATGCTGCTACTTTTCAGCTTTTGGAGCCCCAATCCATGTCCAAAAGAACAACAAAAAGAAAACAGAACAGAAGAGAGAAAAAGATGCTCCAGAATCCACAGCTATTGATCTATAATATTCTATACATTAGAAGGACCCAATTGATCCATCAACTGTGGTCCAAAGCCATGAAGTGGAAGCTTGGTATCAGAGACAAAAGATAAAGTGATGAAGTATACCAGCTGAGCTTTTTCCAGAAGGAAATCCCACAGAACCTGTGAGGTTTCTTGTCTCCTTCTTCACTCTTTGATCAGGACAAGGATCCCAAGTTTAGATGACCAGAAAGCACAAAGATGGGAAGACAGTGAAAGAAAAGTAAGAAGGGGTGGAAAGAAGGGTTGGAATGCCACAGCCCAAAGCAACTTTCTATGCCCACCTTAGACATCTTTAGAACGTATCACATGCGTCCACGCCTGCTCATGTTCTTCTCTTCGCTCAGCACATCTCCACCCGTCCGCTTCCCATCCAATGCACGGTTTGTAAGACTCCCATGCACTATTGCTTCTTCCGGAAGAATTCCTCGTATAAAGAGGTAGAGGGAGAGGCTCCTCACCACCCTTCCTCTTCTCTTCTCCTCTCGTTTCAAGGCGCACAAGGGGACGAGAAAGAGTGGAGTCTGAGGAGATCATAGCTGATAACGATGGTGGCGAGAGGAGGAGCTCAGCTGAGCTGCTGTGTGTTGATGATCGTTAGCCTTGTCATCGCCGCCTCTCCGCTCGGGTTATCCGGTGGCGGAGCACGCAGCCACCGGGACCGCATGGCCCGCCGCTTGGAGACCCTCATTGCTCCGTCGTCCGCCGCCGATGCTCCGTCTGTGAGTCACTGTTTTCTTCTCCCTTCCTTTCTCTTTCAGGTTCGGGCTTTTGGTGAATCCAATGTCGAATACGTGTCGGAAACCCGTTTCCATTGTGAACCCTGTTCTGGATTTGGTGTCTCGGAAGCCTCGGCCCTAACTCGGTGGGCTGTTCCCAACATCTTGTTTCTTGCAGACAACTTAATCCATGGATTTGTCGGCTCTCCCTTCCCCACAGATACTTTCCTTATCTTGTTCATCGGAGCTCGCGAATGATCGTTTACAGATATGCTCTATGAATGGCGCAGATCTCGCAGGCGAAGTCCGGTTCGCGTGTATACCATGTGATCGACTACGGCGCCGATCCGACGGGAGTTGCCGATTCCTTCGCGGCAATCTCGAAGGCCATCTCCGACGCCTTCGCCGACGCCGCGTCCGGGCTTTCGCTGATCGCCGGAATCTCCAACCTTGGTGGTATTGAGGTACACCTTGACGGCGGTGTGTACGTGGTCACTTCCCCCTAACCTTACCAGCCAACGGCGGCAATGTGAAGGTACGTTTCAATTATGTTGAGGATGAGAAGTACTACTGAAGAAGAAGAAGAAGAATAATAATAATGCTGAGTCGAGTATGGATGGACGAACAGATTCACGGGGGAAGCCTGCGGGCGGCCGACGACTTTCCGACGGATCGGTATCTGATCGAGCTTTGGGCCGCGCATGACTCCACCGCCGGTGGTGGAGCCAGCTCTTCCGGCTACGACTACGAGTACGTCACGCTGAGGGACCTGATGCTGGACTCCAACTACAGAGGCGGCGGCGTCGCCGTCGTCAACTCTCTCCGGACCAGCATCGACAACTGCTACATTGTCCATTTCACATCCGACGGCGTCTCCGTCCGGTCCGGGCACGAGACCTTCATCAGGAACTCCTTCATAGGTCAGCACATCACCGCCGGAAACGATCCCGGCGAGAAGAACTTCACCGGCACCGGAATCAACCTGGCGGGAAACGACAATGCGGTCACCGACGTCGTCATTTTCTCTGCGGCCATCGGCATCCTCGTCTCCGGCCAGGCCAACACCCTGACCGGAGTGCATTGCTACAACAAGGCGGCCGGGTGGGGCGGGACGGGGATCTACTTGAAGCTGCCCGGACTAACCCAGACCCGAATCACCAACTGCTACTTGGACTACACTGGCATCGTCTCCGAGGATCCCGTCCAGCTGCACATCTCCGGCTCCTTCTTTCTGGGCGACGCCAACGTGGTGCTCAAGTCGGTCAAGGGCGTGGTCAAGGGCGTCGACATCGTCGACAACATGTTCTCCGGCGGCGGCAAAGGTGTCGACATCGTCCGCTTGGACGAATCCAACGGGAAGTTCGTCAACGTTGATCAGGTGACCGTGCGGCGAAACAGCGTGAGCGGCATGACGGCGCGGTCGACGGCGGCGAGGGCGACGGTGGAGGGCAACGGGACGACATGGACGGTGGACTTCTCGCCGGTGCTCCTGTTTCCTGGGCGCATCGGGCACGTGCAGTACACGCTGTTGGCTGACTCGACGTTTCCGAGCCACGCGTTGAGGAACGTGTCGGGGAACACGGTCGTCATCGAGTCCGACGTGGCGGTTCAGGCTACTCTCCACGTGGAGGTCGACCAGGGCTTGGGCAGCATGGATGGTGTCTGAACACACCCATTTCTTTTCTTTTCTCTAAAATGCGTAACAAAAAGTTTACGCACCACCGCACAACAGCTGACGGGAAAGAAGCAATTGTTGGCTCCTCCGGTTGTGTTTTGTTCCCTCCATTCCTGCCTTCAACATTCAATCACTCTGTAGGTAAACACTGTTCATGGAGAATTCTATGAAGCAACTATTTGGGTTTCTTTTTGGCAAAACTAATAGAAAATTAGATAGGATCAATGGTGGACTGGAATCACAGCATCCACAAGGGCAGCAGTAGGTATAGTGACTCAGGAAGAAGGTGAGTTGCAGGTTTGAATGATTTCAGCAGGCACCTAAACAAAGAAAAAGATTGTGCAAGCTATGAACAATAGGAATCATGTTGTTAGCACCTACTGATGTGGAGGAGCAGGTACCAAACTGCACTGACCTTGTCATCCATGAGATGTGGTTCATATCGCTTTCTGCAGAGGTGCTTTACTGACTCTGTCGAGTTCCATGTTGTTGCCGTTGATTTGCAACAGTGCAAAGAGATGTACCTGCAGTGCAAGAAATTGTGCGATCGAATTATAATTGCAGGGGGAATAGAAGAACTAGCATCATGAATAAACATGCAATTTCGGCAGCAAGCACATGATAAATCATCCATTTGAATTTTCCTTCTGATGTAGATAGCTCACCACGATGGCGGTCAAACCTGTTAAAGGTAAGCGTACAAGAAAGCATGAGTTTATGGAGAGTTGGTAAAGAATATTCAGAGGTGGATTACATGGGTTTAGTACGAATTTTCCAGTAAAAACAAACAAAATGGATGACAATCAAAAGGAAACAATGTGTATCATGAACTCAGAAGAGTTGAACTAATTCATATTCCTCTTCAAAAACATGGAAGTTTCGTCATCCTGTGGTCGCTGGTCTCATCCATATGTAGAACATGCAAATATTAAGAGCTTAGACCGGTGATCAGGCAATGACAAAGGCAACAGGAGTTAGCAGAAGTCAATTGTGTCCTAACTGTGTTCTGAAGCCTAAAAATTCCGAGAAAAAGATGTCAAAAAGGATTGTTGCTCCACCTCAGATATTTTTTTTTCTCCTTCTGGATGGTGTAGTCAGTATCACAATGAAGGCAGGTGGATAAGTATAGTTGTTGCACTTGTGCTTCACATCAGGTAGATGATCATATATATATATATATAATATGTAGATTTCAGTTAGGTAAAAACAGAACCTGGTCAAAAAGCAGGCAGACAGCACAAAATATCCATCACCCATTCTCATGGTTGGTGAACAAACACAAGGCAATTAATATAACAAACTGATAGAGCCCAATGTTAGCTTACCTACAAACCTTGAAGTCAAAGGAGTCCCAAGCAAAGCCACTGCCTCTCTCTCAAATCCAATATGTCTCAACCACTTTGGGGACATAAAAAGAAGCACTTGTAACTGTGGATTGGCTGGTCTACTTCTTAATCCAACATCTCAGACCAATTAAGTTATTCCTCTGAGTTTAGTAGAAAACTACTAGATCGCTAAGCATTAGTTTTCAGCTCTAACCCAAGTTACATGAAATTTTATTTCTTTCAGGAGTTGGCATTCTGAGGTTAATTAAGATGGTGTGTATATGAATTTCAATGAAAGGTTTGGTTTCTACCAACACTGGTGTCCTCCAAAACATTTGGAACAATCAAGTAGGTCTCGTAACAAGGAACCGTGACAAGATTTGGGATCAATAGAAAGATTTAAAGCACCACATTCGACAAATTATGAGTAAGAGAAATATAATAAGAGGGTGCATATATACCTTCATGTTTTTTGTTAGAACATTAAGTAGCAGTTGCTTGGTAAGTGAATGTAAGAACAATTTCTTGTTGTAATTGCTAAGATTTTGACATTTGAAGGAAGAAACAAATACAAATTATTCATTATAGATATTAGCAATAATGAATAAACCTCAAGAAGCAGTCTCTCAAATGTAGTAGATATTAAACTATAGCAAATGAATCAGCAATAATGACGCCGATAATGTATCGAATTATTACAAATAATAGAAATTCTAGAGCTTCAACATGCATCCATCGTATTAAAACTGGAGCTGGCTGACATGAAAATGGAAGACCTATTTTGCTCACTTGCTATACAGATAGATGTGAGGTTTTGTGATGCTTACCAAAACTATATGTGTGCATATAAAATTTATATATAGGCCTTTAGTCCATATGCATCCCTGTAGATATGGACATACCTCGCCACCTACCCAATCTAAACATATACAATCAACATCATTTTCAATACACAAATTCCAATAAACATGCATACAACCTTGGAGGCATGATAAAAGGTAATTCCCAGCTGACACATAGCACAGTCTATTGTTGACTCATACGCAAAGCTCAAATTTAGTATGCGTGATTGCTGATCAGCTTCTACTTACAGCACATCAATCCAACTGAAAATTAGGTTATTTTGGGGGATGATTCAATTTTAACAATCAAAAGAGGCACACGATTCTTCAGAGAGCATTTCAAATTCTAAGAACAGCAGTAGGAAAACTTCATGGATGGAATAAGGGAAAAGCTTGTAAGAAATGAGAAAGAAAGAGCAAGCTACGGTACTCGCAGTTCATAACCCTCGGTTCCCAATCATGGTAGTCTTCTTCCTGTTGCTTCGTCATCGCAGCAACCCACAAGAAGATATGTGCTTCGAAACCTACAGGGCGAGAAGAATCAATAAGTCTCCCAGAAATCAGTTCATAAGGTACATAAATTCGCATGACTACATTTTCTAGGACATCGAAACTTGCAATGGCAAAAAAATCGATCTTTTCTATCAGAAAGATACAACAAGTCCAAGACCGACAACCGCCCCACCCGAAAAGCTCGTGGTATAATCCAATCGAAAAGGTCCGAGCAAAGCCGATCCGACGTAGTTCACAAGTCGAGCGATCAAGAAAGGAACCGAAGGGAGCAAGATATTTACCTTTTCTTCGCCCGCTGGAGAGATCAGAGATTCCATGGCCGAAGAGACTACTCCCCCCTTCGTCCTGCTATTCCGCACGCTCGAGTTCGGGTTCCGCATCCGCCACCGGAGAGCGATGGATCGTAATCGAATTCCACGGGGATCGAATCGTCGGGCTTGAAGCAAATCTAGTTGGGATTAATGAGTGTAGGACAGACCTCGCCCCCGGAGGCGATCACGGCGGGTGATGATTGAATTGAATGTTGTCAGCGTCGAGTCGAGTTAGCATCGAGACCAGAGAGACATTCGACCTGTTTCAGACCGAACCCTAAGAATTATATGACCAAACGGCGTTGTTCTCTTCAGTGCATCCAAACTGGTAATATGATCTTAGTTGGGCATTCTCCATATGCCTTGAAAGGTATATGGAGGTAAAATTAGTAGCATCATGTCAGACGAGAACTCGAGATATGAATGAAATAAATCACACATTTCACTACAATCAATTAAACAAAGTAGGACACCAAAAAATTCAAATGTAAAACCCTACAACTGTGACGGTGTCAAAGGCGAAGAAATCCAACAGAGATTGGCTAATAATCGTTGAAAAAAATGGAAGAAATTAATTAAGGAAATCAAAAGCAATTATTTGAATAGAAACCAAATTTTACATGCAAACATATGATACGAGACAGCTCAGAATTCTATCAAGGATATGGCATACTGTGATGGTGTACTTTGGGTTAAAAAAGAAGACAAGAAAAGGCTATAGATATAAATAATAAGGGAGACAACAAAATGGCTCTCTCTCTCTCTCTCTCTCTCTCGCTCTCTCATGACCTCAAAGCACATGGATGTATAGGCCGGAGTTCCGCCGAAAAAGCGAGCAATTAAGAAACCTTGCGAGAGATTTGTTAGCACTTATTTTCTTGCAAGCGATTCGGACTTGTGTTCACTGCCAGTTGTGACAACATAACCAGCACCAACCTGATGATACAAGACAATGGAACAACCAGAGGAAATCAAACAAACAAGTCAGTAATAACATTATGTGAAGCTAATATTTATAGCAGTGTAAGGTACAGATTATTCAGGAACACAGCTTGCAGAAAACATGCAAGATTGACAAATTTTAGGCAGCTGGGGGAAGTGGAGGACTTTTAATTTCCAGAACAAACTTAGAGACATCTACTTGCGATCACTGAAAGCAATTCATACTCATTCTGTTCAGCTGGAAGTATCATATAGAACATTACACGCAAGGTGCAAATTATCAAAGCAATACTCAAGTTTGATACCAGAGCCCAAGAAAACTGGGTTTCTTTGTCTGCACATAGGTTTTATATGAACATTTCAAAGACCAACTTGATCGGCTGCTGGTAGTGAAGAACACTCTAAAGTGTGCTTGGAGTCGGAAGCTGAAGAGTTAGTCTCTATAGTTGGTTGAGACTTGTGTTTCTAAATGCACAGAATAATCTCGGCACAATTTTGAGTCTTTTTGGGCGTCCCAACACTGTTCTTAGTTTACCAGCAAACGATGGAAGCTTTGTGTCTAGAAAGAAAAAAGACTAAAAAAAGAATGGACCAGCAGTGCACAGGGAATGCAGGATTGGAGAAGGTAAATGTACTAATCCTAAAGAAATCCACTGTGAAAAGGTGGTCTTCCTTTTCTTGAAAACATCAGGATTGCCTGTGATGGAAGACGATTATAGCTTCCAACCCTTTCAACTTCCCCTCTCCTAATCTCTTCAAATAGCAAAAGCAATCCTCGGTTTGATAATTCAAATGGACAAAATCATCCAAGCAAGTCCACTCATGAAGGGTGAGATGTGTAATGTAACAGTACTTACGCAAGTTAAATCATGAATGCAGCTATAGGTGCAATTTTGATTAGATTCTATAGTTGTATAAGAACACGATGGTCCTCATAAGGCTGCACAAGGTCAGCTGTTCAACAATAGGTCAGGAAGGTGCTTGTGTTGCTACAGGAAATGATATAATTCTTAGTGGCATAATAATAGCCCGAGACTCAGGGCGACAGGAAATGATAGTACTCATTAAAAAAGAGATTAAAAATTAAGTCAATGTGAAGATTGTAATAAGTTGGTCTTAAGATTCTAATCACTAAAGAAAGTGGAGATCATTGGTAATTTGAATTCAATTTTAGACCACTTACATCTGGTGTGAAAAATGGGATAAAGAGATCAAAGCCAACTCCTATTAGATCTGAACTTAGGTTAATCATAATCATAAATGAAAAACCATTAAGGACTACAAGACTCATCTGGGGGCAACTCATATATGATGTTCGATGTGGATTCCTTCCGTAGGAATTCTTTCTGATTCTAAGACCACCACTAGTGAACTTGTGTCTAATCCTTCCAGGCACAAGTTCAAAAATTCAAAACTATAAGCTGTAGGTCTGTGAAGTATTGCAAATGGGTTGTTCCACTAATGAGTTGTACATGCACATGTAACTTGCTTCCTTGCATGTCTGTACAGTTCACAAAGTGGTTAGGCTCATTAATAAGAGAGGGTTAGGACTGGTTTGTACCTGTAATTACAGAAGCTCTATTGTATATTTTGGCATTATAGACATGCAGTTCCTTTATCCTAGATAACTTAATATTTATCATGCATAAATTGTTCAGTGAGGTGATCAGAGTGAGATTTCCTGCAGAGATTCTTGTTACAAGTGTTGGAGGTTCCACATGCAGTACTTTGGCTTTAAGTTTTACGTAAACATTATGTCAGAGGTTATAATTCTTGTACCCACAATAGAAATATTCTCAAACTCTCCCCATGGACTTAAGACTCTTGAGACAAAACAACATATCTCTGTCTTCCTGTATGACTTGCACTTCATTGTAATGTATTCAGGAAGAGATCTTTGTAGTAATCCTTTTATTTCTCATTCACAAACAGTAAGTTAAAGGAACAGAGAAGGAAAAAAAATAGTGCACCTGACAGTCCTTTAGAACAACACGCTCTTGAAGCTGCACATTACTGCATACAACAGAACCTTGAATAGAACAACCATCTTCAATAGTGACATGATTCATCACAGTAGAATTGACAATCTGCAGTCCCAAACACAAATCATTAATATCATAAATTGAAGTAATGTCTTCCCACAGCATAAACATGTTTTTCATATATGGCTGCAAGAATTACACTTTTGATAATAACACATCAGAATTGGCTTGAGATAAGGTTTACTGCAGTGTCTACGTACCTTGACATTTGAACCAATCCTGCAGTGGCGACCAATGACAGATCGTTTCACACTACATTTATCACCTAATTTTGAGCCTTCTGCGAGCATGCATTGTGGACCAACCTATATCACTAAGTTACATGAGTCATGTGGATAATAAAAAACAACACATGATTTTACAAAGGACAACAAAATATCAAGTACCAAAATGCATTGAAAATTAGTAGTCCAACAGAGAAAACTCAGAACAGAACATATCTCCAATGAACTTCACTTAGAAAGTAAAGATTGCAAGGGCATTAATACATGAAAAGGTAAAAGCAAAATTGATTTTTGAAGTGGCAACAAGTTAACAATTCAGCCTAACTTCTGGGGTTTTATATATGGACTGATTTCTATTATATCATTAATCATGCATAAGAAAGTGACTCGATGATCATCTATGCCATACCAGAAGTATGATGCCATTTAGATTACCTTTCAAAATGCATGAATGAAAAATCAAATATATATATTGAAAAATCAAATATATACTATACGCACCATAGGTAGAACAAAGTGATACTAAGAATGTGCAATGGCTCACCGTAGTTTTAGTTCCCAGCTCAGCAGATGGATGAATGATGTTGTTTTGTGCAGAGAAAGAATACCCAGAAAGGTGACTAGCCTCTCCTACCACCTATTTGCCATATGAAAATTTATTAGCTGTTACAATACAAAGTAATTCAGCTGCAACATCAAGATTGTATTCTAGGTTTTTAGATTCTTACATCACGATTAATGTCACTATATGCCTGAATAGAGTTTAAGCGAGCACAATACTTGCTTTCACCGGCGATATAAGCACAGCATTTATGGGTTCTTCGAGCATCAGGTAGCAACTTAAGACTAAAAGCATGGGGCTCCTGGAAAGCAGAAGGAGCAATTGCTCGGTGTTGAGACAACCATCTCAGGTCATTTTGTGAAGACATATTATCCATCCCAGATTCAGATTTAATACCTCCATTATCTGATACTTCTGAATTCTGATGACAATGATGTAATTGTCATGTTAGCTAATGGTAGCAAAAATAAAAAATTACTAAGAAGTACAGATATTACTTAGCATACCAGCTGGGTTCTGATCAGATACGGTAGAATATCCTGTCTAATGCTATGAAATTTATCCTTTTGATCCAAAATGTCCTGCAGAACACTCCTGATATACGATAACTTGTTAGAGAACAAAGAAATGGATTTAGTGGTCAAAAGCATAAGAAAGAAGATTTTATAAAAAAAAATATATAATAGTCACCACTTAAAGGAAATGTCAGACCTTTTAAATGCATACATGTGTGCATCCATGAGGTCAGCTCGAATTTCAATCTAAAGGCAGCCAAAAAAATCATGACATGAGAACAATAAGTGAATTAAATAGAGCATCTATAATTCTTTGAAACCCAAGATCAGATTGAGCACAAAAGGCAAAACATGGCAGCAACAAATGACCTTCATATCGCTTCCTAGCTTGAACATGCAATGACTAGAAAGCCAAATTAACTAATAAAAACACCACTTGACAAGAAATTCAACAGAATATTGATGAGATTCGCCTGTACAAAAAGCATATGATGGAGGTGTCATTTACACACTAGTGACAATTAGTGTGTGGCATCTGATCGTACAGGTAATTGTTTTAACTGAAAAGTTCGAATATTTTCTATATCAGTTCCACATGATTTGCATGAGTATGTGGTTATCTCAGTCTCTTGTTAACAGAATATTGGAACCAAAAAATCACTCAAAAACTGAACCAAGAGAAAACGATGCAACATGTAGTAAAAAGCAAGAAGAGATTAAAATATTATTATCCATAGTTATGAAAAATTATGAAACAGATTTTATACCTGTCCCACTGCCCGAAGAATGCTCTTTTGAACTCGAATATCCTTTTCAACTTCAGCCCCTGTCAAGGTCTTATGTTACATAAAAGTAACCAAAAAAGAAGCTAGGTAAATTATACTTGGCATGATAAATTTAACAACCTGTTGCCATGTGTAATAAATATTGTCTTGTTGGATCCAGCCCCACAATATTGCAGCGGACTGGTTTTTTAGCCTTTTCCTTTCCTCCAGAAGTTCCTGTATCAGATGGACCACTAACAGGAGCAGGACACAGCAATGCTGTCACTACTGCACTATGTCTTCGGTGTGTTGCAGCCACAGCCCCAGGAGGCACATCAGTAACAAGGTCACCGCTTACAATCTACAAATAAACTGACTTAATACAATGGAAACCCATACTCTTTTTTCTCCTTCAAAATCACCAAGGAATTTAGATGACTACCAGAACATCATTGGCAGTGAGGTAAGATGCCACAGCTCGCAAAGCTCCTGCAGTGCCAACACCCTCGGGCACAGCTGCCACCTATAAAGGAACAAATAGATGCTTTCATAGAGCCTCAACAAAAGTTAATCTTCACTTCAAGTAGTTGATCAAGTTTGGTGTGAATATAAGTGACCACAGCAGTCATTCCAAATAAGTAGTATTTTCTTCTTTTTTAGCTATAGCTACGATGTTCACTATATAAAATCTTTACTTCTACATCATGTCCTGGAACCTGACAGTTAAAGTTACTTAAGAGTCTGTAATTGTCCAAACTTCAACCTTTAATTTGATTATAAAGTATCATATATATAACTAACATTGTTTTTCTCAATCCATGGCTTACTAACAGAACATATGAATAAAGTAATACACACTCATAATTCACATGTACTTATCCCTGTGTCTTTTGCTAAGAATTCAAACACTGCTTATGTTGGTCCCAAGCCCAGATAAAAAGGGCGGATGGTTTTGTTAGGCCATTGACAACCATTGCTCTACAATGGATCGCATGAACATGGATCTACCGATTTTACTCAACGACAGCAAAACATCTGTGTAGCCGATACTGCTAAATAGTTGGGTGAGAAATTAAAACACTGCCTACGTTGGTCCCAAGCTCGGATAAAAAGGGTGGATGGTTTTGTTAGGCCATTGACAACCAATGCTCTACAATGGATCGCATGCATGAACATGGATCTACCGATTTTACTCAACGACAGCAAAGATCTGTGTAGCCGATACTACTAAATAGTTGGGTGAGAAATTAAAACACTGCCTACGTTGGTCCCAAGTCCGGATTAAAAGGGTGGATGGTTATGTTAGGCCATTACAATGGATCGCATGAACATGGATCTACCGATTTTACTCAACGACAGCAAAAGATCTATGTAGCCGATACTGCTAAATAGTTGGGTGAGAAATTAAAACACTGCCTACGTTGGTCCCAAGCTCGGATAAAAAGGGTGGATGGTTATGTTAGGCCATTGACAACCATTGCTCTACAATGGATCGCATGAACATGGATCTACCGATTTTACTCAACGACAGCAAAACATCTGTGTAGCCGATACTGCTAAATAGTTGGGTGAGAAATTAAAACACTGCCTACGTTGGTCCCAAGCTCGGATAAAAAGGGTGGATGGTTATGTTAGGCCATTGACAACCATTGCTCTACAATGGATCGCATGAACATGGATCTACCGATTTTACTCAACGACAGCAAAAGATCTATGTAGCCGATACTACTAAATAGTTGGGTGAGAAATTAAAACACTGCCTACGTTGGTCCCAAGCTCGGATAAAAAGGGTGGATGGTTTTGTTAGGCCATTGACAACCAATGCTCTACAATGGATCGCATGAACATGGATCTACCGATTTTACTCAACGACAGCAAAACATCTGTGTAGCCGATACTACTAAATAGTTGGGTGAGAAATTAAAACACTGCCTACGTTGGTCCCAAGTCCGGATAAAAAGGGTGGATGGTTTTGTTAGGCCATTGACAACCATTGCTCTACAATGGATCGCATGAACATGGATCTACCGATTTTACTCAACGACAGCAAAAGATCTGTGTAGCCGATACTGCTAAATAGTTGGGTGAGAAATTAAAACACTGCCTACGTTGGTCCCAAGCCCAGATAAAAAGGGCGGATGGTTTTGTTAGGCCATTGACAACCATTGCTCTACAATGGATCGCATGAACATGGATCTACCGATTTTACTCAACGACAGCAAAAGATCTATGTAGCCGATACTGCTAAATAGTTGGGTGAGAAATTAAAACACTGCCTACGTTGGTCCCAAGCCCAGATAAAAAGGGCGGATGGTTTTGTTAGGCCATTGACAACCATTGCTCTACAATGGATCGCATGAACATGGATCTACCGATTTTACTCAACGACAGCAAAACATCTGTGTAGCCGATACTGCTAAATAGTTGGGTGAGAAATTAAAACACTGCCTACGTTGGTCCCAAGTCCGGATAAAAAGGGTGGATGGTTATGTTAGGCCATTGACAACCAACGCTCTACAATGGATCGCATGAACATGGATCTACCGATTTTACTCAACGACAGCAAAAGATCTGTGTAGCCGATACTGCTAAATAGTTGGGTGAGAAATTAAAACACTGCCTACGTTGGTCCCAAGCTCGGATAAAAAGGGTGGATGGTTTTGTTAGGCCATTGACAACCAACGCTCTACAATGGATCGCATGAACATGGATCTACCGATTTTACTCAACGACAGCAAAAGATCTATGTAGCCGATACTGCTAAATAGTTGGGTGAGAAATTAAAACACTGCCTACGTTGGTCCCAAGTCCGGATAAAAAGGGTGGATGGTTTTGTTAGGCCATTGACAACCAACGCTCTACAATGGATCGCATGAACATGGATCTACCGATTTTACTCAACGACAGCAAAAGATCTGTGTAGCCGATACTGCTAAATAGTTGGGTGAGAAATTAAAACACTGCCTACGTTGGTCCCAAGTCCGGATAAAAAGGGTGGATGGTTTTGTTAGGCCATTGACAACCAACGCTCTACAATGGATCGCATGAACATGGATCTACCGATTTTACTCAACGACAGCAAAAGATCTGTGTAGCCGATACTGCTAAATAGTTGGGTGAGAAATTAAAACACTGCCTACGTTGGTCCCAAGTCCGGATAAAAAGGGTGGATGGTTTTGTTAGGCCATTGACAACCAACGCTCTACAATGGATCGCATGAACATGGATCTACCGATTTTACTCAACGACAGCAAAAGATCTATGTAGCCGATACTGCTAAATAGTTGGGTGAGAAATTAAAACACTGCCTAACAAATTAAACTCCAACATTCGGATAGTCTGTCACGTATCAGAAATAACTATTAAGAGGCGTAACTCAGAAAACATGCAGCATCCATAATACTCTATTGTGAAAGTGAAAAAATCAGCAAATGGAACCACTTTTAAAATCAGCATATTTAGGGCAGGAGGCCAAACGGGTCTGATGCAAGATAGAATATTCAAATTGACATTGATTTCAGACTTTGGTAAGTAGTAAATCTTATAGTTGTGAGTGCATGATTGAGGAAATCAAATAGAATGCACTAATCCACAGAGCATGGTAGGTCATATAGTTGACAGTGGGCAGTAAGCACTAACAGGATAAAATATGACTACACTATATAGTTAAAACATAATGTAATCATATGCATCAGAAAATGACCAAAAAAAGGAAAAAAAGTGGAAAGATTGCGTACACCACTATACTGTCACAAACAAATCTATACAAAGGGTGTTCGAAGTAATGTTTGCGTATATCCGTGCCTTTCGGTTTTGTTCATACTTTGTACAGCATATAGAGGGCTTGTAGTAGGCTTGATAGACCTATTTTGGTTGGCTTTTGTGGCTGTTTCAGTCTTGTAAACACAGATTGTGTATAGTTATTGTGAGGTAAATTCTCCAAAAATAAGTCATCTAGGTAGTCATTTTGAGGGTTTTCTAGTTCTATAAAGTGGTGCGGAGTGTTAACCAATACAACACCCAGGAGCTATCAGGGTGGCACATGGCTTGATAGGCCTTCGGGATAGTGTTTAGGGTTGGTTTGTTACCTTGTTTTGCAGTAGTCTCATATGGGCACTTGTGGAGACTTTTGACCACGGCGACCCACTTGAATCCTTTGTTGCATGGCCGTTTAGAGCTTTTGAAGTCTATGTTTGTAATCAGCGATTTCAATAAGCACTCGGGCGAGGCGAGGCCTAAGCGTCTCGCTTCATTTCTAGGTGGCGCGCTTCAAAGAGGCGTTGCCTAGGCGCTTCGGACGAGCGCCCGAGTTAAACTAGGTGACCGAACCAACGTTTTAGATCTGGTTCGGTCTCTGATGCTTTAGTTGGTTCAATCGAACCCTAACCCTGCTCGCCGCTCTCACTCCCGCTGCTCACTGCTACCACTACCGTTGCCACTGTCGCCGCTGCCGTTGCCGCTGCTTACTCCTACGGTTGTCACTGCCATTGTCGTCGCTCCCACTCTCGCTACTATCGCTGCTCTCAGTCAACAACCTCGGTCCTCCTCTTACTTACACTCTTCTCACTTCGATAGTATACTGTTAACAGTATATTCTACTACTAATTGTGTACTAGTAACAGTATTTTTATTTATTAGATAAATAATATATTATTTTGATTTTAATACTATTAATTTCTATTTATTTGAAATTATTGTTATTATTTTGAATTTTGAGACTTTTTGTTAATGTGATATTATGATTTTACAAGAGTTTCTTAATTTAATATCATATTTTTATTTAAATAATTATATATTTTTATATTTTAGCACCTCGCTTCACTCGGGTGAGTGCTTACGCCTCGGACGTTTTTGGACTTTGGCGTCTTTTGACGCCTAGCGCTTTTTAAATTACTGTTTGAATTTGCATTATTTATCAAGTGTTTGCTAAAATATCTGTTTGTGGGATCCCGAGTTAAACACTTTCTCTAACTCGTCTTCTCTTTTGCAGGTCCTTAAAGGATCATAAGGTTTTAGGGAGACTGATCTCTTACGGATGGACATGAAAGGATGTCACACGATTTAGGCAAAGCCAGCTAAGTCTGTGACAGATGATATTAGAGCGAGACAAACACACTTAGAAACACTTAGCATACAAACGTAGGGGACCTAACAAAACTATGTTAAGGGCAAACAATACACACAATCGTTTGAGGAAACAAGCGTAAAGATACCACAAGGACAAGTGAGCTGGAAAGAACGTGTAGTGCACAAAGGTTAGGATAGAGGAATTGCTAATTCGAAGAATTCGATGCTCATGAAATGGTTTGTATGCGGACGACGTATTATCCGTGCCAATCCTAAGGCGATTAAAACTCGTCGTTATGGAGCATGAAAACTTTCTCTTCGACATGGAAAGGATACGTCCGTAAGAGACTGAAGTGTGCAATAAGTTTAGCATTTTGCTAGACCTTGAGCGGCATAGTGGTCGTTGTAATGGTGAAGAGTCATAATCTAGCAAGTGCATTCGCGGTGGTTAAACAGTACATAATTTGTTCAGCAAGGTGCAGTAGTCCAAGAGGATGGTGGTCTTCGAAACTTCCAAAAGGAATGATGCGAAGAGAAAAATTGCTCCAATAGGATAGATATCTAGAAAGGATAAGTCTCGATTTTCCTGAGGGAGAATCATGTGCAACGGACTGCACATGTTGAGGGGGGAACCTCAAGACAATAGTTCCATAAAGCCCAATGGATCGAGCGAGTGATAATGAGTCACATGATCTTGCACGAGGTAATGCGTTGGTGGATGCATTGCTAAATCAAGTGGGGGAATGACTCTAGGCAACACCAAATGAAGGTTTACTTAAAGCCGATGCAGAGATCGAACTCAATGAAGGGCTGACCCATAGAATTGTGGACATAAGAGACACCATCAACTCAATGAAAACCGAGGAGCAGAGTAACTTAGGTGAAACTCGATGAAGTGCCCGAGCCATATGAAGGGAGTCGATATAGAAGACGAAACATGAAGCGGAGACACAAAACTTTCCTTGGACAGAGGTCAAGGACATGAACTCTTGTAGAAGCAAGAGTGAAATTATGTCATTCTATGAGTCCCTCGTTCTGATAGAGTGGATTCATCTTGCATTGTGCCAAAGAAGCTGGGAACTTCGAGGCACATGCATCTTATCTTAGCGAAGTAATTGATAGGGAGACTAAGGTGACTCAACTTGTGGAGGCGAAGTTTGGATCAGAATACCTTGGCATGAGGCAAGAGGATACAAAGGCGGGTACTCTTGAAGAATATGCTACATTGTTGCAAGCTGTACATAGTACAGATTGTGCTAGGGGGCAACGGTCCAATATCCAGACAATGGCGCACTAATTTCATCGAAGTCGGTGGCCTTCGAGAGCTACTAGGCGATGGACTGTCCTAGAGTTGTGCTTCGTTCGCATGTGACCCGAGAACGAATGGACGAAGGTTTGGTTACCAAAGGAGTAAATACAATTGGAGGTGATAGAGGCCCTACGATGTATTGGTAAACACCACACATGGAGAGATCGCAGTCCGAGTTTATCCCACAAAGATCAAAATGCAATGGAGATGTCACCAAGAGGCGACATAGTGCAATGAATTATGGTTGAACAATTTGAGGCAATATAACATATGGGAGAAGTCCTGTGAGGGACTTGATATATGGAGGTATGATTAAGAGCTACTGGGAGCTCTACTTCGGTAAACAATACAATGGCAAAAAGGGTCATGGATTCGAGGAGTAAATGTCATGGTACCGCAGAGGTGGGCCTTTCGTGCGTGTATCAAATTTTTCATCAGATAAAAGTCTTGATCATCAGCATATGGGGGTTGTGTACCACCGAAGGAGATTTCTAGTGCAAGTACCAGTAGTCCCATGGGGGGGACTTGATCATACAACGATATGATTGGAGTGACTGGAGAGTTGGACTATTCTAAAGTTCATATTCGCTTAAGGAAACCCAACAAATCAAGAGGACAAGACCGAGTAAGCAAACGTTACTTCCAACGATGCAAAGGAGAACATAATCGACGCGAGCCTTGCAACATGATGGCAGAGGCCATGCATGAGAGTTGCAGTCTATCTTTCTATCGACCAAGGGGAACTGCTCGGAAAACACAAAGGTGTTGAAGCAAGTGGTCGAAATAGGCGACGAAGCAACGAGGTCAAAGGGACTTAGCTATCCAAAAACTAAGTGTCAGTTAAGATGGAGGTGGATTCGAAGGAGCGTCATAAAGCTACAGAGACGGACCTACCGATCGTAAAGAAAGGGACATAGATGCGAGGCGATGGATAGTTAGGCCATGGGCATGACAACGCCATTGTACCACAGAGGTGAGACTTCCGTGGAGTCATCAATCCCTTGTTCTCATGGAAGAAGAACACATGGTCATGAAAGGGGTCGAGGAGATGGAGAATGCAGAGGCAAACTCCAAGTATTGAGATAAGGCTGAAGGGCAGAGGCCAGGGAACTTCGCAAGGCCGATATTAAAGTGTTTCTCATCAAAATAGCCGAAAGTGGAGGATTTCGGGTTGATGCAGGAGTACTCGACCAAGGAACGGAATAGGCAATACGCAAGTGCCTTATCTACTCAAAGGAGCAGGTAGCGAAAATGATGGAGAAGACGATATAATCCCAGAGGCGACCAAAACTATTAAAGACTTGCTCCAAGTCGAGGCAAAATTTCACTCTTCTCAAGTAAAACTTTTTGTATTCCAGAAGTTCAATAGCTATGAGGAGGCAAATTACAGTAGCTAGGAGTGCAAACATTTTGAGTGCTTCAGAAGTGTAAGCAAAGAGCAAGCGAAGACAGTAATCAGTTTGATACATGAAATACAATCCTCGAGGAGGTGAGTGAAGTCAATTAATCTCTACCTTCTCAATTCTTAAAAGAATGGGCAAAACCGATACTCTGGTTCTCTTATTTATCCAACAGAGGAGCTTTGCACATGTTCAAAGACCATTCGAAGAAAATTAGTGGGAGAATGGTTGTCAAATCCTCACTAATGGTGATCGGTTAAATCGAGAGTAGATTGTTCGCTTTATTTCTCAACAAAATACTAATAAAAAACGAAAGTGATACGAACCTACTTGGAAGCGACAAGTAAAAGAGGAATCGATGAGCAAATTTTACGGAGGAAAAACCTAAAAAAACTTCAAAGTCTACGATGCAATGCTCGTTAAAGCTCCAACAGGCATCCATCCAGTCCAGGTGACGTGATACTTTTAAGAGACTAGAGCACAACAAGGAATGTCTTTTCCTTCATCTTAGGGATCTATAGGAGCCAACAAAGATCAGCACAACTCGACTGATCACACACCCGAGTCAAAATTATTGGTGTGTTGAAGTAACATTGGCAAATCAAAGTTCGACTACTCAACAACAGTGACAAAGAGTAGCTAAGAGCCAAGAGGTGCATTGCAACTAAGCAGAAGATTGAAGATTCAGCAAAGGCGAGGAAATGTCGTGTCTGTAAAGGCTTCGACGAGGATGTCAAACGAATTAAGTGGGAGAGAATATCACAGACAAATCTATACACAGGATATTCGATGTAATGTATGTGTATGTCCGTGTCTTTTAGATTTGTTCATGTTTTCAATAACATATAGAAGGCTCGCAGTAGGCTTGGTAGGCCATTTTGGTTAGTTTTATGGTTGTTTTAGTCTTGCAAACATAGATTGTGTGTAGTTGTCACGCTAAGGCAAAACTACCCAAAAATAGACCAACCAAATAATCATTTCGAGGGTTCTCTAGCTTCGTACAATGGTGCAGAGTGTCGACTAACATAACACCCTGGAGCTACCCGTTGGCACATGATTGGATGAGCCTTTGGGGTATTGTTTAGGGCTGGTTCGTTGCCTTATTCCGTAGCAGTGACATGTGGGCACTCGTAGGGACTTTAGGCAGCGACGGACCCTTTTTCACACGACCATTTAGTGTTTACAAAGTTTATGTTTGTAATTTGCATTGTCTATGAAGTGTTTGCTAAAATATCTGCTTGTAGAAGCTTAAGTTAAATGCTTCCTCTAACTTAACTTTTCTTTTACAGGTTCTTAAGGGATCATAAGAGATTTTGTAAAGGCTAAACCTTTTGTGAACGGACACGCAAGAGTGTCGCATAGCTTACGCAAAACCAACCAAATTCATGAAAATACGATGGAAGGTAAAAAGGAGAAAACAATATGAAACAAGAATAATGGTGACTGCAAAGTCATAAAAATAGAAACATGAATGCGAAATTATATTATAATATTTATGTAAAAGAGGTAATAATTAATATTATGTGTATATTATCAACTAATTTAGAATATGTGGTTTAAAATCTAACAAATATAGCATCTTGGGTTGGCTAGTTACACTAGAAACCTGGGTTTTAACGAACTAAAGTATCCACATTAGCACAAAAGAATGAGTCCCGAAATCTGGCTCCATCTAATATGAAGACCAACAATAGGACACAATCATGAACATTCCAATTAATCCAGATAGAGACTAACCTCAACATGAAGACGGTCAACGTAAGCACCCGATATCCATCCACCAATGCGGAGTGCAGCATCTTCTCCCTCAACCACCTGTGTGCATTTGGCAGTCAATTCAGAAACACGGCAAAAGCTACAAAAATCCGACTATTGATACCTCAACATGTAAAATAAGGGGAAAAAAATTCGAGCTTATTCAAGCTGAAGTCACTTGGATAAACGGGACACAACTACTCATCCGTTTGCATCTATAAATATACGATTAAAATCTCTAAAAGCCGAATCCTTCGTAGTATCGAAGAGGGAAAAAGCATGGAAAGGAACAAAAATTTCAAACAACTTCGTAATAAAGCAAAAGCCCTAAAGAACTAAACTTCAGTCTTCCAAGGGAAAGGGAAAAGTAAAAGATCAAAGAACTCGAGGCATCTCACTGTCAAATTTTCAGAAAGGAGAATCGGTGGGGAAACGGAGCTCACCACAATGAGATCCTTGAGGTTGCTGGCTTCGAGGAGCTCGAGGACGTAAGACAGGACGGCGCGGTTGGCGACAGGGAGCAACGCCTTGGGGACCTCCTGTGATCGAAGCGAAAACCCCAGATTAAGCGCACGCGATGGAGATCGAGAGACCGAGAATGAGAGGGAGGACCTGGGAGACGAGGGGGTTGAGCTTGCGGGAGGTGCCGCCGGCGAGGACGACGACTTCGAAATCCATCCTGGCCATCGGGACGAGACGGGTCGAATTCGCTGTCGAGAACTGCCGGTGCGGAGCGGCGAGGGTTTACTGCCATCTAATCGAACCGTGTGGAGGCTCCAATTAATGGGTTAATCCGGACCCGTTAATCTCGATGCCCGACCCAACAAAATTAGGGATTCCGATCGAGCTTAAGTCAGACCGAATACGGTCGAGACCGGTAGAATTTCGAGTCACGATGAGCGTATATTAAATTGATTCGAGTCAATTCACCATTAATAACAGTAAACGGTTGAATCGAACCAAGTTAAGGAGTTGAGTACACAAACATGCGGCACATTCCATTGGTTATGTTGGTAGTCAATTCAATCCTAATTTGATGAAAGCGTTACCCAATGAATGAATCGACGGGAGAGCTTCGAAATCTAAGCGTCAAAGAAACGTGATAATGGAAATTTCAACCTCATGAGTCCAACATTTTCCTGTGGAAAATGTTGACTTTGCAATGTGTCGTCGCCTTTACTCCTTCTACACGCGACCCATTCAAGCGTGCATTTTTTCTGCGGCAAACATCTTGTCCACTTGGAGATCAATTAATCACATCACCTCTTTCTGATTCGATACATATTGCATATGACTAGCAAGGATATGATGACAGTGTATATTATGCACATGCGTTGTCGCCCGACTCGCTCTCTTCCCCATACACACATTACATACATAGAAGTATCGAAAGTGCTCTCTCGTCCTTAACCCCGCCTTTGTCCTTTCTCAAGAAAAGTACCCATGAGCCCTGTGGTCAGTGGAGGTTGGCCTTGGCATCATTTGGCTGTACGTGCCATCAAAGAAAAAGTCATCGCCCACCTCCAAGGCAGTGCCGGAGTTGTTGAACCCTTGAAGAAGAAGAGCATCGTTGCTGTTGTTGTTGCTACGATAAGCGCCACCGGCTGCGGTAAAGATATTACCATCAGATGACTGATACTGCTGTCGCTCCTCCTGTGGGTACTGCAAGCTCTGTCCCTGGTACTGGTGCTGCTGGAGGTGGCCGAAGGACGTGAAGGTTGTCTGGTTCAGTGGCTCATGCGAACTATAACCACCGCCCAGGTTGGAGATCGGGACGCCGCCAGGTCGGTACTCGGCCGAGTACGGTCCCGAAGGGACGCCGGTGAATTGCTGGACCATGGCGCGGAAATTGGTGGTGTCGGTGTTGAGCATGGTGGTCGGAGCCCTCCGGGTGGCTCTCGACCGCCGCTTCACCGGCTTCCCCACCCGGCCCTCGATCTGTTGGTGGGTGGCCTTGGCCGGCAGCCCATCGACTGTCAGGTTCGAGTCCGATGCGGCGAGCGTGGCCGAGGGGTACGGCCTGGCGCCGCCGCCGAGTTGAGCCCACTGCGCTGGGCCGGAGACGGTGTCACCCATGGCCATGGATGGATGGAGTAAGCGGCCGAGGGTGGGCATATATAGGCGAGGACTCGGGCGGTCAATGGTTGCCTAAGATTTGGACGTCAGCCATCCGATTCTGACGTGCGAACCATGGATGGCTGCCACGTTCGGGCTGTCGCACCCGCAGCGTCGGCTTTCTGATCTTAAAAGCAAGGTTGGTTCGCGGAAGCATCCTCCCGAATTGTTTGGTCGAGAAAGAAGGGGGTGTTGACTCGGTCGGTCGACCAAAGTCGGCCTTCAGCGCCGAAGCATTCCGCATGGTGTGCACAACACTAAGCATCACTGTTTATCATTTCACGTCTCCAAAAGCTCACGGTATGATGCCGGAAGATGAGCCACCTGCATCTATCGCTTCTTGTTTTCTAGGCAGACCTGTCAAAGAGATTAATCTTATAATACATTAGTACTTTTGAATCATCATCATCCTTCTTTCAGCTTCTTACTTTCAATCTTTCAACTTCGACACAGTACCTCCGAACCCTATTTTGTCTCCCAGGCGTACGCACACTAAAGTGGGGGGAGAGAGAGATATATATATATACATGTTTTGTCCAGAAAGAATACAGTACAAGTGTGGCACTACGAGAATCAAAGACTAAGATGCGTGTGAAGTGACCGCATGTTCTAAGTGGGCACAGACACCCTCTTGCGTTGTCAGCTGCGGATGCTGCAGAGGCCGTCGAAGAACGAGTCAACAAACGACGTAATTATATTTAAAGACATTTAATGAGAGAGAGAGAGAATCATCGACTGGGTTTTCGGTGGGCGGGAAATAGGACCCACCAGAAGAAGAATTAGAATTGGTCAACCATGTAGACGTGGACTTTACCACTGTCACCTATAAAGGTCCGTCTAATGCTACTAAATTAGATTTAAGCATTTTGAACCAATTAAACGATGAGGATGAATTATGATAAATAATATTTTTTAACTTATAAAAGACCTTAAAATTCAAATTTAATTAAATTAATTGATTAGTTGTTCTATCAAACTATATATGCATAATTTGAAGTGTTAATCACTTTATTAAATTTAATTAAATTTTATTTTTAGTTGGTTTGGAATCAAATCAGACTCGTAACTCTCATTTCGGATTCAATTTGAAATCATCGAATTATTGATCCAATTCAATTTGTAAACATCAAACTGTTAACTCAATTTATTTCTTTTGGATCGATTCAACACTTATAATAATAATAATTCTTTCTGTTTATTACCCACATGAAGGTTGCTGAGTCAGTCGTACGCGTGGGAGACTTTGGTGTTCATTATTACAGCCATGTCAACATACAGCTGAGCAGTAAATATATGTGTATATGTGGACAGAAGATATAGAAGCATTCCATTACACTGATACAAAACTGGTGGGCACAACTCTGAGCCACAGCCTCATCATCAACAATGGCCCATCGTCTCTCCACCTTGTCAGTAGTGGAAATGCTCCGCCACAGCCTCATCATCAACCGCGGCCCATCGTCTCCACCATGTCAGTAATGGAAATGCAAGAGTCCTCTCGGACCAGTAAGCCACACATCTTTCACCCTCTTCTACAAATGACAACTCGTAAGAAGCTAAACCTATATGCTTAGTCCTCTGGTAACATTAAGCTGAAGCATGACACTAAGAGAGAGGTGATCTATGCGGAGCTCCCTTCCGCCTGTTGTTCAGGGACAATACTATCCGAGGGAAGAACCTGCTCTTCCTCGTTCCTGAGCTGCCGCTGCCACCGCCGCCGTGGCTCGGCGGCAAGCACTCCTCCTTGCTCTGCGCTGGCTGTTCCAGGGTTGCATTAGCGGCGATCGGACCGTCATCCTCGTCCACTTGGAGACTCTCGAATCGAGAGAAGGCGAAGTCGGAGTCTTCGAACCTGAACAGGATGCTCGATAGATCCTCCCCGCGTAGCAGAACATGGTCCACCTGCAATCCCAAACTCTGTACATCGTCATCTATGTCGAGTCGGGTTCAGCATGCGGAGAGCTCTCCGCAAGTTGTGAGAGTTGGTACCTTGCAAGAGAGGGAGCAGAAGTGGAAGGGCTCTTGGAGGATTCTGTCGCAGGTCAAGCAGATGTTGCTGGAGCCTTTGGAAGGCCGGGATTGTGGCCTTGGCTTCAGGAAAACCACTTTGGCACTGTTGATGGTGTAAGGCTGCCACCAAGAAAGATGAAGCATCATCAAAGAATCACATGCCACGATTTGCAGCACCAATTCAAATGCTCTAAGATTTTACTGGATCACCTGCACAAAGCAACAGTCCACAAGCTTCTCGAGATCATCCAGTCGAACCACATCGTTGTAGACATAGCGGCGCACCTAAACAGGATCAAGACGGGTTGCTGTCATCGGTGACAGATGCAACTGTGTGCAGTAATTTTGCAAGGGAACAATTGGCAAAAGGGTTTCAGACGGATTTGGCCTCATTTGCTATCATATAGCATCAGAACTGATGAGTTGGTACTCTCGACATCAAAGCAACAGGGAATACTGCAATGAATGCCGAGTTAAAAGAGTGTTGTAACGCTTTGACCACACGATCCTTATCAGAGGAAGCCACGAAGGAAAGGAGAGGACGGGAAATGGAAGACAACAGAGCAGAGAGCATTCCTTGGAAAATGGCAGACTACAACTGGTAAATGTAGGAGGATTTGGAGGGTGAAAAGGGCCACACCATTGATTGCGACTCAGCATGGCTAATGTTCGTAAGCGTGGTCAAAAAAGTTACCATAGTAAAAAAACAAACGGCAGGAAACTGATGGAAGGAGGAGTGAGAATGAGAGTAGTGTTTGTGGGGAGGGGAAGAAAGCTCATACTTTTGTGGTAAAAAGCTGCAAGTTATCAAAAGGAATCAGAAAGCTAAGGAGAAAAAGGAGCCAACCATTTCTCCTTAGAAAAGGCAAGTCCAGACAGGCCTCGATGAACAGAGAGTAGTGGTACAGGCAGCAGAAACTGGTTTTGCTTGCTGGAGAAGTAGTCGATCAAGGCATGCAAACAAAGATGAAGAACAAGTGGAATTTAGAGCAGAGTTCAAGATTAGTTTGGATCGAGTGTCTAAAATCTACAAAAGGTGTTGGTGTCTAAATCAAGAATGATGATGACCTGAAGAGAAAATGAAGTGATATTTCAACTAGCATGTGAGCTTCTGCAGATGGGGTCATGTCTACCACCACCACCATTCAGGAAAGCAATGCCTACAAATCCCATTTCTGACAGTTACTATACCCATATGCATTCATCTCTCTCTCTCTCTCTCTCTCTCTCTCTCTCTCTCTCTCTCTCTCTCTCTTTATCTGGAATAGATGTTGTGGAGAAAATTATTGGCATTGCAAGTTTCAGAAGAAGGAAGAGAGAGAGAGAGAGAGAGAGAGAGAGAGAGAGAGAGAGAGAGAGAGAGATGTGCCGCGGCTATTCCCACCACTGTTGAAGCTGCAACAACTGCTGCTTCTCTGATGCCAAACAAAACCTGACCAGGATGGTAGTAATTTCCCCCATTTCCAAATAAGATATCCTAGAAAATGAATTGATCAGGGAATATAATTGCACAAACATGTGGAATTCTTTCTAAATAGTGTCTTTTCTTTCCTATGACTAAACTGGAAAATAAAGAGAAAGTAGAACACAAAGGAGAGAAAGATACCACTGCTACTCTCAAAAGATTAGTGTTGCTATCAGTAATATCCAATCAATTAATTACTGGAATAGTCATTTGGAAGAATACTCTAATTGAGGAGCACAGCATTATGAGAGAGAGAGAGAGAGAGAGAGAGAGAGAGAGAGTCTTTTTCTCACAGAAATTTCCTCTGTGCTTGCAGGGATGATTCTATATCTCAACCGCCGTGCTGCTAACTTTAGTAGTAACAAAAGAGGAGCAGAGAAGATGGAAGAGATGGGAGGAGAATAAAGAGGAAGAGGGGCACATCATGCAGAGGGAAAAAGGATCATCATCACCTGGAGGAGCGGGTGGGAGCGGTGGGCGGGAGCGCAGTGGGTGCAGATGCTGGTGCAGCAGGCGAGGCAGAAGATGTTCTTCTCGTTCTTCCTCCTGCTCTCGTGGGCCTCGCAACCCACAAAGAAGCTCTCCTCCACCAGCCCCCCCAGCCACCCCGGCATTCCTCCCCCTCCTCCTACGTACTCCCTTCTCCCCATGTACGCGCACCAGCGCACACACGACTTGTTTCTCTCTCTCTCTCTCTCTCTCTCTCTCTCTCTCTCTCTCTCTCTCTCTATGTAAATATCTATGTAGAAGAAGACCAGTTCTTTACCACTGGTTTACGCAGACTTGAGAAGAGGAGCGAAGAGAAGGAAGGCAGTGGTGCAGCAGGGAAGGCTAACGAACTTGCTGCGCCTATATATAGAGGAAGGTGACAAGATTAAAGAGATGAAGACAGGGGAAGAATAGAGAAATGAGTAAAGAAAGGCAAGAGAGAAGATGATGGACCCAACCAGAAGACCAATTATGCATTTACATATAAATGGAATAATGGGAGGAATTTTACGAGTAGCTTTGTCATGTCACGCTATTTTTGTTTGGGAAGGGGAGTGGAGGAATTGGTGGCTTTATCTTAGGGGATTCACAAACCCCACTACCATTTCTTTCTACCTTTTCTCTACTATCCTGCATGGCTTATTCTTCTTCCCCCATTAAATACTAAGAATGGATTGTAGGTTGAGATTAAATGGAAATGAGGAATTTTCTATCTTATTTCTAGGTTGAATGAATTATATTACATTATATAATATATATATATATATATATATATTTCCATCTCATGCAAGCGGTCGTCTCTGTTTTCTTTCTTTCTGCACACAACAAGTAATTTGCCACCACCACCAAATCATCTCAGATTTCCGATAAAAATGGTCGAAAAAACACACAAAAATCATTTCATCCCAAAGACTTCGTCATCAAATGTTTGCCACCCCTTAGGTTTTGAAGGACCCTCTGACTTCACAATGAAGCAGCTGCTGCCACAAGACATCGCCAGGAGTTCACATGGTTGCTCCTCCACCCATTGTTTCTTCAGCTGGGGGACAGCCCATCCCCATCGCCATCCCCATCCCCATCCCCATCCCCAACCGAGAAGCTTTTCAAGTGACGACCACTCGCCTCCTCCTCCACCCGAGGATAGAGATTGCAGTACCTGCAAAGATGTGATGTCTCTTATGTTGACGCATTATTTCCTGGGAAAAGGTCGACTTGGTTAAGATGGAAGGATGACAGAGGTCAGCTATCTTTTAAGTGCGGCAGCAGGTAGAACTCGAGTTAGTCTAACCTATCATGGAGTAAAGGAGAGCTATCACACCTATTTCTCGAGGCACGGCCTCCGAGAGACGACCACTCTGGTTTGCATCACATTATCTGACTCACAAAACGCTGAACAGGAGACAAAAAACGAAGAGCAGATTTCCAAAACCATGCACAAGGAATTGGCACCATGTCAGGAGGCAATAACTCTAACCGTGTGGTGGTACATGCAACACAGGAACTCCACTGGAACAGTAGTGCTAAACCATCTGCCTTGACCTGTAGAAGTGGACTCGGTGCTTCCATTACAAACTCGCGTTTCAGCTTCAACCGTGGCTGCTACGGAGGATCACCCCATACTGTACACCTCGCCATCCCCTACTGCTGGATTCCTGCCAAGAGTAAATATCATGACAACATGATGATGGATTGGAGCGAAACCTTTGCCACTCACAGAAGATGAAACAGTTCACCGTTACCCCTTCAGCCGCAGATCGAGTATAATAATAATCTAGGTTTATGGGAGAAATATACAGAGCAACAGAAAACACATCAGGCTTCTGATGTATATTGCAACCAGAACTCCTATTTATCTTATTTTTTTGTTCTCCTTCTTTGTCAACTCATAAAGATTGTAGCGATGGAAATAAGGTCTACATTAGCCACATTTTATTTTCAATACTAGGAACAAATCACAAATGAGTGGCATCAAAATTGCATCGATTATACAGTCGAAAAACTCCAAGCCGGAGGAAGCGGTACCATCTCTCTAGGTAGTTCCTCAGCACATTTCAGTGTTTGAAACTCACTAGAGCAATGTGTTGGATGAGGTCCAGAACCCAGTTACTGAAGTGAAAATTTCAAGTATCAGGTGGAAATTTCTAATATTGAAAGAAAAATGGATAGGTGTAGTAGATTCTAACCTGTAACCCCACTCAGTTGTCTGAGACTAGCTTCATGGAAGAGGCATTCAATCCAGTACCAGCCTTAAACAAATGAACAGAATATAATCCATTCGATCATGCAGTACCTCTCCTAGTTGTAAATTACATGCCAAAACAGACTTACCTTGAGTCACCAATGAAGTCATTGGAGACATCATCTTCATCAGTGTAGCCAAGAATGCCGTTCGGTGAACCCTCTGAGGCGCACCTGAATGATAATCAAAGAATAGACATGCATCATAGAAAAGCAAAAGCTTCATCAATCTTCACGTAGTTTCAGTGAACTGTCATGTGCAAGAGACAAACAAATCAAACACGACAAGAGATACAACAGAAAATAGCTATAAGGTTAATTCAAAAGGATAAGAGGCAAAGCAGACTCCATGTAGCACACATTCAGTTCTGGAAGTACTTTTCCAAAAGTCTATAATCCAGGATAAAATCATTTTCATTTAGATAAATCAGAAGCACATGGTGTCTCACATATCATTTCAACCTCACCTTTGCTGCACCAGTCTGGGGTTGATGTTCTGTCCAGCCCCACAGACCCCACGCCAATCTTTCATTGAAGGGCCATCAACAGTCTTCTGTGTTGCTGAAACAGAACGAGCCAAACTAAATTAAAAGAACAGTATAAACAATATGATAGGATGATAAATGCAATAGCAAACTTGCAAAACATATTCTCGAAAATGTGTTCCTATTTCATCTACAGTTGATGTAAAAGAAGAAACCTGTTGTTGCATGAACAGTGGTCATAAGGCCTTCAGCAATGCCAAACTCCTCATGGACAACCTACAAGATATGAAATGGTCAATCATGTAGTGGCATAGCTATGTTCCATGTTCTATGAAACTTGGGATCTGAAAAGACAGAAGGAGAGGCAAAGCACACTAGAAAATCCTAAAATGTCAGATGGTAGGGGACAAGCATAATTATAAACTACAAAGTACCACATGTCTCTAATAGTTATGACATTGCAGGTCATGCCGGGCAATCAGAGGAGAAAAAGACACATGATTGACAAAACAATAAATTCAAAGCAACAACCTTGGCTAGAGGAGCAAGACAGTTTGTTGTTCAGCTTCCATTAGAAACAATATTCACGCTTGGCTTTTTTGTGTTCTCATTTACACCAACCACAAACATGGGTGCATTAGCAGATGGAGCTGATATTGTCACCTTTTTTGCACCACCCTGCAGAAACATTTAAGAGATAGCCCCTAAATTTTTCATAGACAAAAAGAAAAACTAAATGCAATAATTGAGCATATGACAAAGATGCAGCATGCCTTCAAGTGAGCTGATGCCTTTTCCATTATTGTAAAAACACCAGAAGATTCAACAACAAATTCAGCCCCAAAATTACCCCATGGGATATCAGCTGGATTTCTGGTAAAGGGGTGCATTTAGTCATTTGTTACTTCAAACAGAAAGTATTCATGTATAAGCAATATATGGAGCAAAGTTGGTAAAACTTGAATTCCACTATTAAATCAAAACAAACAGTAATTTTTCTCTATATCACAAAACAAACAGAAATAAACCTGCAAATTCAGTTTAGCTCCTCCATTGCAGATAGTGTCTCTTAATAAATGTAGCACAAAATGGTAAAGAAAAAGTTTCAGATAATAGGCTAATCAGATGATGTATAGCAATCCAAACCTTATATTCATGTGCTCATACATCCATCCAAACATATGTAGATATATTGATTCAATGCGCAACAATTAAAGAAAGAGGCAAAAGAGTATACTGCAAATACCATCAAGATATCCAATAAAAATTTACATGCTGCTAAAATTTAAATATAATTGCAATACCTTTTGCTTGTGACTGCAATCCTTTTACCATTGATCTCTAAGTTGGATTCATCCAAAACCTTAATGGTTCCCTTGAAGATTCCATGAGTTGATTCATACTTAAACATGTATGCCCAGAGAAAGTGATATGATCATTATTTTGAAAAAGATGGAAGAAATAGTCAGAACCATTTTGTGTAAATGAGCAGATAGGTATGATCTAGAGTAGACAAAACCACTTCCAAATGAAAAATCAATATAACAAGGATTCAAAGTTCATACTACAAGTATATTTAAGATATTAATTAAGTAAACAAACACCTAAAGACACTAGATGGTTGATGATTGGGTTTGAGAAAGGTGAAATGTACCAGCATTTATTATCAGACTGAAATTTAACTGGAGGACCTTAGAGAAATCAGAATTCCATGCATCTCAGCGGTTGCTCCTCTTTGTTAATTGTTTAATTTACTCACTGAATACTTTTGCTTGCAAATTGATTTAATTTGTGAACCAATCTTAGATATAAGATATATTTCTCTCGAATCAAAATCTTTGGAGCCCATATAATCATACGTATAAAGACCAATTATTTTCCATTTGCATGGGTGTTCATTTAGACCAAGATAAGTTGGCACAGTCATCAAGGCAGTAAAGTGTGTACACAACAGAAGGATTCCGTTGATAATTTCAACTTCCATTAATACCAGATACAAGTAGTCCATAAAAATAATCAAGTAAAAAAGTTGGATAATCCTTTGACATAACTGTTTCACTGATGCCTTCTCTTGGTTTACTATAGTTAATATCATTCATCTAACAAGTGATAAGTTCTAGCTAAACTAAGTACTACGAGGATTACTGACTAGTTAAAGCCTAGATACAACTTATAATCAGCTACGTTATAAATAATTGAAACAATCTGAATTAACAGGTGATTACAAATTTATGCAACTAGAAATATAAAAAAAAATTATCAAAAGTTATAGCACAGTATTACTTGTACTATTGGCATAAAAGATACTTTTATCCTTATTGATTTACTTAATAAAAAGCAAGCAAATTTTAGTTCTATGCAAATTATGAGTATCATTATGTGAATAAGAATAATAAAGATTCCCAGTCTCCTACCATATACTTGGCATCAATGAAGGGATCATTAACAGATACTGCTTCAATGTCATCTCTGGTTGTTACTATGCGCATCACAAGCCTTCCAATATGCCCAAAACCTATAATGTGAGTTTCGTACCATATACTTGGCATCAATGAAGGGGCCATGAACAGCTACTACTTCAATGTCATATCTGGTTGTTGCCGTGCGCATTACAAGCCTTCCAGTACGCCCAAAACCTATAATGTAATAACTTGCAAGATACAGTTACATTTAGCTTCGATAAAATAAATAAATCTTAAATCATTAAAGATATTGTAAATATACAAATTTAAGACAAAGAAAGGTGCCCTCGTATAGTTTAAATATCCTGAACAACTTGTATAACCATTCCTATGAAAGGACCTTAATCTTCACAAAATCTAGCACATAGCAATCTTGCACAGGAAAATGTTACAGACACAGATTGCACTAGTTTGGCACTTTTAAAGTCTTTGGTAGTCCATTGACTTTTGAGTATCCTGATATACACAAAATGTCAGCGCTTATCTAACCAACCGTTTTGACTGAGAGCATGCTCTCAAAAACTTAATAAAAAACTAGTGTACTATATTAGTATATTCTTCTACATTGTACAGCTATCTAGGATATAAAAGGGTGAAATTAGATAAGGCATGCATTTTTCTGCTAGTCCTGGTTTATATAATTGGGCACTTCATTTAAGTGAACAGTGGAGAAAAACTTTTAGATAACAACATATTTCGGCAGCTAACATCAGAATCATATATATATACACAGACTAAAAAGAAATATGCAACCAGAATAACAGTGCATAAGCAATAAGCCACCATCAAATGTCTTAGGAAAAGCAGTGATTAATATAAGCTAAATGGCTCTCAAATGTGGAGTTAAAAGTTATGCAGGATGTGATGCCTACTGTAGGTCAAAATAGGGTAATCCAGCCTTTACAACAATGGACCAGATCACGTATTGTTGCCTCTTTAGCAGTCAAAGAAGTAGATTTTCCATTACTTCAATATCCTTCGGTAGATGCAAGTAAAGAAAAAGGACTATTTGCCATCGTAGAAATATGTGACAAGCAATAGCATCAATCGCATACAATTCATAAAATATGAACAAACTGAACAGTGCAATGAGAAAGGTTGTAAGGGAACTCACCATTTATGCCAATCTTTGTCTTTCTCCCACTTTTAGAACCTATAGAAAGCAAGTATAGAAGCCAACGCCATAAAAAAGCCCTCACCATAAGCAAGTTACAAGCAGAGACATAAGTGACTCCTATTCTATTTTTAACTTCTCCCGAGAAGGATTACCTCTAAGTAAAGGAGGAGCTTCAGTCACCGTCGGTTTATCTGGCTGAATATTTCTCCTAGCATCACAGTTACTGCACGATTCGCAAAAAGGAGAAAGATGGATGCTTGTTCAGCAAAGTAATACTTCAGATCACTGAACACATAGCTGCTAATCACTACTTAACGGGGACGAGCATGCTTCCACGGAGCTGAGGGCAGAACCGAAAAAGTCTGAAGAAATCTGAGCCGAGTTAAGACTCCGGATGAGCAAGAAAAGACAGTGAATGCAAAACATGGAATCGTTGAGTCAATTACAGAGCATGAGTGATGAATACAGAGACCATTTAGCAAAGACTCGATCGAACTGGAAATGGAACGGAGATGCCATAACCGTCAGCTTCCCAGTGAATCCACGTAAAATGGATCGAAAATGGACCAATAAAAAAAAAAGGATCGCCAAATAAGATAATTGGGGGGAGATCGATCGGACCTTGGAGGACCCGGAGGGGAAGCAATCGCGGATCCGAGGATGGTTGAGAACGCCATCGGAGACCTTCCCTTCTCTCTCGCAAAGCGAAAAAGCCCTGGAGGCGAACGAAATGGCGCTAATGTAGGAGAGCAGAAGTGGATTCGGCGACTGCCTCTCGCTCTCTCGGGTGGGCGGTATCGTCGATTCTCTTCTGCCCCAGCCTCACAGCCTGCCTCACCGATCGCCTGCCTGAGTGTGGGGCCCAAAGCCTAAGCCAATCACAAAGCAGGTAAGAAGAGGGTACGAACTAATTGAACCAGGAGGAACAAGCGCGCGACAGAAACGCGCACGGCGGGTAGCGCCGTCTAGAGGAGAGATATGGTGTTTGGAGGCGGTTAGGTGGCTCGGCTGGGGATCCAGAAACAGCGAACAGGAATTCCTACTCACAGTACTTCTCCATGCAATGACCTGAGGTCGGATCCTGGATCCTGGATCCTGACGAGAAAGGTACAGAGGATCGTCCTAACTTCTTGGGGTCGGGCATTATACGATTGATGAATTTGTCTCTCAATGAGAATTAGTATAAGTTATTCTTCTTTTCTTCGAATTGAAGAATCTCAACAACGATACAGTCTCTTTCTTCACAGATTTGCTTCTCTATTTGATCGAATGGCATCAATCAGTGTCAATGTCAATAATCACACTAAAAACAGACTAAGGAGTGAGAGTGAAGATCAATAATTCAGTAGAAAAAAATAAAATAACTTAACTGTTCTCATAGAGGTTAGTGTCCCATTTCATAGACTCGATTGATTTGACACTCGTAGAACTATAGATCAAAGCCTCTTCGTTTTTTGAGATGAATGAAAGGTCAGTTTGATTTACTAGAAAAGAGACATATAATATATTGGATGATGAAAAGAATATTACTTTATCAATTTCTCGAGTATTATTATTTTTTATTTTTATCTCAATAGTACTGGAACCCAAGACTTTGAAATAATCATGAGATTCTTTAATTAAGAGATTTTGGATCAAGAGAAACTATCAAGAAGAATCATTATTGTCTTCCTGATATATATATATATATATATAAGGAACGAAAGAAAAACATCCACCTTAAGTTGAGAGAAGAAAAATATAAATAATAGAATAGAAAATCAGAAATAAAAAACCACATGTAATGTAAGAAGTTCCCAATGGCAAAAGACATGAGTTTTTGTTTATTGGGTGACTGATTTGATGAGCTATCACAATGCTGACGTAACAGATTGTTTTTAACTCTTGATTTTCTCAAAGAAGCAATTCAATGGTCTAAAGAAAAATTAAGTTATTCCTCTATAAAGAATTCTTCCGATAATCCTGAATTCTATCTTTGTAAAAAACTATATACTGAAAAAAGTATTTCGGTTGATGTCCAGTTTTAACTTATTTCTATAAAATAAATGAGATTGGAGTCAGATCGTCTATCCATCAAAAATCTTTTTCCGATGAGCTTGATTGAGTAAAGTGAAAAATATCCTAATTGATGGAGAGATTATATGAATGAGTACTTTATTTTTGACTTGATTCGAAGCAAAGACCTATCAATAAATCGTCGATAATTTTTTTTTCTTATTTTATGGATGAAAAAATATTGGAAATATTTTGAATAATAGGTGTGAGAGACGAATTGGGAATATTGGATGGAGGAATGCTGTGAATATTTTGAGTAGGTACTGTCTCGATTGAGTAAAGCTAAAGACGATTAAAAGCAAAGATCTATCAATAAATTATCAATGATTTTTTTTATTTATTTATTTTTTACCTATTATTGAAGAAAATGGAATGAAGTGAGGAACAAAATGACGGAGTCTATTTATGAAAGAATATTCCGAATTTAAGTATCTTGGTATATAGCTAAGAATCAAAGAAACAAAAAGCATGAGAATGTGGGTAGCACTTCCACTAAAATAATTAGCATCATATGTCAAGGAAAATGGAAAAGCCCTTCTTTTTATTGTTGTAGGCATTGAGAACAAGAATTAAGGAAGCAATCAGTCCTCCACGACCTATGACTGGCCAGCTATCTAATCAAACCCCTTTTCTATTCTGTATAAATATTCTTTTAATTGAAATATTTGAAGTTGACAGTTTCTCTAACAAAAGATTGGTTGTCCTCTGCCCCTCAGACAAATTCGTCTTTAACTCTATATTCTCATTTCTTATTTCAACTCCAAAAAAAAAAAAAAAAAAAAGACTACTCTCGTGCTTATAAAATGAATTACTAAATTATAGCATCTTGCTAACTCTTTATTATCCCTTAATCTGATAACTCTTTGATATGAACTTCTTTTATGAATCCGATAATTATTTTGTTAGGACATTAAAGAGTCTATGATACTGGAGCTTCTTTCTACTAATAATATAGGATTAATTAGGGGTCCATAATAATGGTTTCTTTCTATGACTGTAATTATCTTTAACTGTATATTGGGCTGCCATCAAGAAGAAGTTCACTATTATATTTCTAATAAATTAATTTGAGGCTCCGGCTATACTAACAAAATGGGCCTCTAGAATAATACGAGGAAAAGAGCCTATGCAACACATTAATAATTGTAATTTTCTCATCAAACGTATTTTATCTATAGTGTATACAAATTATATTATAATTAGTAAATCAATAATGGTATAAATAATATGTATATATTATCATCACTTAGTAATATAATTTATGATGTCTATGCTTCACAAATATGATAAAGATATGCTTATCTTTTCGATGTTAAAGTTGAAGTATCTGCTTTCCAAGCATATTATTTTTAATATTCTATGAAATATTAGTTGAGCATACATAAAAATCAAATATTTACTTTAAATACATTTTATAATAAAAAAGATATGATCATTCGACACAACAAGTTTAAGTGTACAAGCAAAGATTAAGTTATGATAATAATTATAGTGACTAAAAATGATGGCTGAATTGTAATTAATTTTAAGTGAATCTCAATACTTAAATGAGTTTGAACATGATTAAAGTATTAAAGAGAAGTGTTATGCTGCAACCTTATAATTATATTAGCAAAAAAAAAAACTTAAAACAAGGACCAATGGGATTAAACCCTAGACCTCAAGGTAATTTTTAAATAATTTCATCTTATTTTAATCTCATCCTCTTTATAAACTTGATAACCTATAACTTTTTCTCTTATTCTTCATTCATTCCCTTAAATTTTTTCATGAAAGTTAGATATCTTAGTCTTAAAGAAGGTTAAGATAAGAAAAACTCGATTCTTCCCTTGCTATACCTAGGATTTTAATTTTATAAATTATAGAATAATATTTGTATCTACTTTTGAGTAACTTAGACTTTGAATTAATATTTAATTTTTGGATATATGTTATATAAATCTTTTATGGTCTAAGACCTCTAGTATGACTTTAGTTTGGGATTAATGCATAGAGTTAAGTGCCTTAATCCGCGATACTTAAAATCTCTTATTTTCTTAGAATGAGTTTTATTTGAGTTGAATTGATCTACCTAGAGATATGATTAGACTTTATGTTTTTGATATATTTTAAAAAATTTTCTTAGAGTTCTATAGGATTTGAAATTAAGTGAATACCACTGTGCACTAACATATGAAGTTTATAAGTTCGGATAATTCCAACCTAATTTCAATAGAACAAAATAGACATTGGTAGTGAATTAAGAAGATAGTATAGCTTTCAAATAATTTTGTTTTAAGCTAAAAATTTATGTGTATTTAGTTTGTTTTCTAATCTTTTACAAAATTTTATAATAATTTAAAATTGTTTGGTCAACTAAAATAGTAAAGTAAAATTATGTGATAGTTTGAGTGATGCTAACTACTTTATTTGATTATATGGTGAAATTTAGATAAATTTTAGATTGAGTATAATTTATTTTATTAGAGATTTTATCAAATTTTTATGAAATTACTGTAAATTATTATAATCAATAAATTAAGATATCTCATGACCCTATGCTGCTAATTTGATGGGCAAACCACTCTCTAGTATACTTGATCATTGAAGAATATGATCTTTAATTGACATCTTTATTTTGAGTAAATAGATAAATATAATTTAATTCACTATAAAATAATAATAATAAAAATTATCTCTCACACATACACACACTACACATGTTTTCAATATGCACGGTGTGAGGGTGCACGGATATATTATAATACATGTATATGCTATGATATGCAATGTGAGAGTATATGTATGTATTATGACATACATACATGTATGTATTAAGAAATGAGATTTGGTAATAAAACATAGCTCAAGAATAAGCAAACAAGTATGGCTAGATAGATAAAAATAATATAATGCACATATAATAGAGTTAGATAGTAACAAAACACTACTCATGAATAATATTAGCAAAATATTCTATAAAAAAATTAATATTCATAATAATAATAATCACCATTGTGTTAGTGCTTATTTTCGGGATGTTAACCGCTTATTGTCTTAGAGTATGTTAGTGAGTTCGAATAAAAATATAAGGTCGCTTCAATTGTATGTTTTTAAAGAAGTGGATGATATCATATCATACCAAACTTGTATTACTATTGATAATATCTACTTACTTAGATAGATATACTGGCTTACATAAAGATAATATCCGCATATTTCTGTATAATTAATAGTCAGTGGCACCCTCACTGAACTGACTTGGACCACTACGCGCTTCAGAACCCCTACTTCTCTTCATTTAACCTCTGTTCAACTATGCTAATGTAATATCATTATCTCAGAACCCCTACTTCTCTTCATTTAACCTCTGTTCAACTATGCTAATGTATATCTATATTGAGATATCCTATCAATAGTTTCAATGCATTTGAGCTATACACATAGTCCTGTACGTGAAAGTCGTGGTGCACTAATGCTTATGGGAGTTTTCGGGGTTGTCAACGTAAGCTTTGTTTTGAGTGAACACAGACTATAGTTGTGGTAGCATTAGAAAGTCAACACAGACTATAGTTGTGATAATAGCATTAGAAAGTCAAGTACTCTTTCTCGTTAGGGGTGACTTTGAAGAAAAGGGCGAAAGCAAGAGAACAAGCCAAAGTGTGTAGTAGAGTTTTGTTCCTCAATTGTGTAGAATAAAGTACACTTCTCTTTATATTATAGCTAGTAGGAGTAACACTAGAAGAAAAGAATTAAGACCTCAGCTCAAGTAGAAGAACACCATGCTTTTGGAACTCATGTTCAAATACTTCGGTTATTGGACCTCAGTTCTTTAACCTCTATTCAACATAGCTAATGCAACATCTATCATTGAGGTACCTAAAAGGCTGTTTCAATGCATTTAGCCATATAATCTTGCCAACTCCCTAACAATGTCTTGCACCATATAATCTTTGCACTGTCCCTAAGTGTGTACTCTTTGAAATTATTTAGAGAACAAGGACAATAATAGAGCACTTGAAAGCAAGATAGATTCGATTCTTAAGAGTAAACAAGCAAACTTCTTATTGTTTCGAGGTGCTAATGCGAGTTCATCATTTGTACTCTCTTTTATTTCTTTCTTTATTACTAATTCCTATTATATGCGAACTAAATTCTATTCAAAGAACTCGCAAACGCCTATAATCTATCTCTATTAATGTAAATATGTGCACTACTATCAAATTAATTGAAGTAAATTTACTTTATTATTGCTTATGTCATAATGAACTATATGATTTCTGTAATAGAATATTCTCATGCACATGTAATAGAATCGAAAGACATTAGTCTAACAATCGACTATACTCTCTATTGCGTGAACTACTCGAACTTAATATGAAGTAAACCAATTATTTGAGACACCCATTATAGAAGAAGATAGTGAAGAGGGTAATAAATAATACAGCTTATTGCATGCAATAAATACTCCATTGGTGACAGGTGACCAGAGACTTTCTTCTTGACTTGATACTACATTACTAAAGACTTGATATCAAGAACAGCTAGCTATTAATAAGTTAAACAAGTAGCACATGCAAAAGAGCTTTGTTTACTTCTTCAGGATGCCATTGATGATAATCAAAAATGCATTATGAGGTTCCAAAAGAATAAATAGCCAGCCTTCTTTACTGGGAACATCAGCTATACATAAAACATCTGTCCTACATTCAATAGGCTCTCATGGGGAACATTAAAGATCACACTATTTTCCCTGCACACCCTCCTGAGGAAAGCATAGATGTAATCAACAGCAATCTTGTTCACGATCCCAGAGTTCCTACGTGCCCTCACAATTGTATTCCCAAGTATGTGCACCACCCCAGCTTCCTTACACCTGTTCAAGAACTCCAATTCATCACTCGTCGTGTTGCTAGTCTGCCCTGACGACCTCACTATACTGTTCCCTCGACATGGAGATTGAGCGGGTACGATAAGATGGTGACAATTTCCGTTCTCCCTCGCTGTTAAAGCTATGGATGTGTCTGTTGCCTGTGTCGCTTGTAGGCTGTTCTCATCCGAATCCGAGTATCCTTCCATCATGCTCTCCAGTCGAACAAAGAGGGACAGACTATCAAAGAGCATCTTCTCAAAGTCGTCGTCTTTCTTGTGGAGATCCTTGTATCCATATCTGGTGACGCAACGGAACACATGGAAGCTCTTTGGCCCTATCCGCTTCACCAAGAACCGCTCTTCCAGTGGCACGGTATACACCGGGAGGTACTTGATGCAGATGAAGACGACGACAGAGTGGATAGCAGGAAGGTTGGTGATGAAGTGGGAGAAGATGTGGGGGACGCCACTGGCTAGCTCCGTGTACACAAAACCCATCCCGGGAACCCGGACTAAGCCCAGGCTGGGGCCAAGGCCTAACATCCATGCCATGGAGACTCTGCTGTGCACCTCAAGCTCGTATCGCTTGACCGTGCAATAATGCCAAACATACATGACGACGAGGAATGCTGCAGCAATGACCAGAGGTACCCAGCCACCTTGATCTATCTTAAACAGCACGGCGGACAAGTACGGGAGCTCCACCGACAGGGATAGAGTGGTGAAGATGGAGACTAGGATCCAATGGCTTCGCCAGACCAACAGCATAATTGGGATCATCAGAAACGTCGTCACCACCATAACTATCACAACTGCAGTTCCTGTAATCAAAAGAAAGCAAACAGTCGTTCAGTAATTTTTGGCAGCAATCGGTTCCACATTCCAGGCAGTCTATGAGAAATGAACATGCCCAGTGTGTTCGTATTGTGGCACCATTATGATATGACAACATCTATCTCTGTTCTTTGAGATGCACATATAGCACAGGTGGTCGAGATCAATCAAGCTTACCATATGCATTTCCAATCTGACTTTGATTTTTGAATCCAACAGTTACTGCTATGCAAAGAATCATAAGGACCCAATTAATATCTGGAATGTATATCTGACCAAGAAAATTCTTTGATGTGTGCGCAACTTTGACCCTTGGAAAACAACCAAGTGCATGGGCTTGCTTGATTATGGAAAATGTGGCAGATATGGTGGCTTGGCTAGCGACAATTGCTGCTGCTGTTGCAACAATAAACATGGGCCAGTACACACCATCTAGAACGAGAGAAAAGAAATGTCAGATAAGTAATCGAAGAAATGCATACTAGAAGAGTCAGAAAGAACCTGGAATGGATCGATAGAATGCATCAGAGACATGCCCATTGTGATGAATAATGGACGCAGCTTGCCCAGTGTATGCCAAAAGAAGACAAGGGAACACAATCAGAGTGAAAGAAATCTGCTCGAAAAGATAACATTAGTGCAAGAGGAACTTAGATTGATCATGATCATGACATGGTATTACTGTTTACCTGAATAGCCAGGACAGGGAAATGACACAGGTCAGCAAATAATGCTTCTGTCCCTGAAAAACCAAGAACAGAGTGATTCTGTCTATTGTCAGAAAATATACATGATATAACACCAATGTGTATCATAATTATTTGTCTGAAGATAGACAACCTGTTATACTAAGCAAAATTCCTCCAAGTGAAATCCAACTATCACGCTTCCGTCGTCTAAAATATCGGTATATGTAAATTGGATAAAAAGCCTTCAGGACCGAGCTATCATATTTCCAAATGTTCAGAGCACCAATAGCTCCAATCAACAGAAACCAGAGGAGCACAATGGGAGCAAAAAGCCATCCGACTTTATCAGTACCACAGTGTTGCAAGCTAAACAAACCAATCAATATGACCACCGCAACGAGCACAACCACGTCTGAAACATTGGGAATTAAGGGGAAAAAAAAGGCAATTATTCACAATGATCCAGACCTTGACATCAAGAAGGACAAAGACACTAAATCTAAAATAACTTGTTATACAACTAACTATTCATTAGCTCCCATATAACGGAACATAATGATAACCTGCCATAATCTGTTTAGAACTGAGAGTAAAATGTTTCCTCATATGCATCTATGCAAATAAAAGCGCATAGAAACCAAAAAGAAAAGGACTCCAGTCTCAAGGTCGTAGACATACCATTACTCATCTTTGGATGGTTAACCTTTATGCCGCCTGATGCAGAAAGAACTGTAATGACATAAATTGCATAGGTTAGAAGATCAAATCCCGGATATGTAAGAGACAATCATCCTGGTAGGCCAGATAAGCATTTGCCAGACATATAATTATGCAGAGAAAATTTAAGATATAATAAGCTCTGGAGAACAAGAATTTATGCATGAGCAGTGGACACTTTGATGAGATGTAGAGACACCTGATCAAATTGTGTCCCTGTCAATAAACTTCAGGAGATATTTTTCTTCCTTTTATATGAATTTAGAAGATGTGGAACTTGAATACTTTCATTAATAGAACAATATAAACCGAGGAAACCGCAACAAAACCTTGTCATCACACCAAAAAAGAAACATTTTATAACAACTAATGAAAAATGTTGTAAAAAAAATGGTAAAGTAATTATGTCTAGAAGTGAGAAAAATGCCACATGAGATGCATGCCTTTTGATAGGAGATGATGAACCACGAAAGCGATCAGCCACAAAGTTACCAATGGTCATTACTGTAAAGAATGCACATTTAGTGAATAGGAAGAGAAACTATGGATGAAACATTGTTTGGAAAGAACCGAGATACTGCAGATGATTTGGGAAAAGAAGGAACCGGTGTCAACGCAAGACATAAGAAAAGTTACCTTAACAAATAGAAATACAGAAAAAGAAAAGAGTTCACCTGAGATGACAGGGGTGAGAATACCATCACCAATTGCCATACAAGTGCCAACGAGTACAAGAATAAGAAGAGCATTCTTTTTATAGGCATGCGACTCTAACCATCTCTTGACTGTTGCTGCGAGTGAGCTCTCATCATATGTATGACGACTATATGTTGTCAGTTGTTCATCAGTTCTATGTTGGTTAGGAATGGTGCTTACTCTTGCATGGCGGCAAAGCAGGGAATACAGAGCAAACGTGCCACCTGCATATAACAAAGATGTATGCACTTCAAACTTCATTTTAATTGGAATATGTCAAAGGTCTCTGATGCAACTGTAGAGAGCAGAAACTTAGCTGGACTAAGATCTAACCATGCACACAATTGATTGATAGTACAATGGACATTAAGTATAGAGAATACCTCGATGAGAACTCTTGCTCATCTATGTATGCAGCATCAATGTTATGTCTGAAATCAGAAACTGTTACCGGACAGTATTAACATGTTTGCTTCAATGTTCATTTACATACAGACAACAACCTGATTGGTATCCACATGAATACTACAAAGAATTTTCAACACTATGCATATAGCACTGAATGTAGCCATTTCAAGCATCTACTTTTTTAAGGAAGACCAATCCCATGTGCCTGAATTTTGCTTATTGTATGAAATTTTTCATCTTTTCATAGCTTTCCTTCAAACCAAAATTTCCATACTTTATGTGCATTATTTTCTTTATTAAACACGTACTTCTGCTAGGAAGCCTGTTTTCACATTTTCGAAAATAAAATGATTTTTGATATGAAATATACAGTAACAAGATTTTCCAAAGTAAAAATACATAAGAGTTGTGCATATGGTATTAGATCATTCAACTTCATAACTAAAATTTTCAGAATGATGGCTTACCCTGACCATTGTCATTTGCTCTCAGAACAACAAAAACATATTTAAGAAGTGGTATGAGTGTAAGCGAGTATATGATCAAAGAAAGAGCTCCAATTACATCTTCTGCATCTTCAACCCCATGAGGAAATGTATTATAGAACACATACAATGGTGATGTGCCCAAGTCTCCAAAGACAACACCAAGACTCTGAAAAGCAAGTCGCATAACCAAAATGGCTGAGGATTTCTGCAGAAAAGAACAATCAGCACAATCGTTGATTTGCTTAGATGACTACATTATGAGCACTAGTGATGTTGAACAGAAAGAGAAGTAGAGAGAAAGAAAGCAAAAGAGAAGAGTAAGAGATTAAAAGAGAGAAGATGCAATTCTTTTTTAATTCAAATTCTGAACTGTTCCGTCCGTTGACAAACTCCACTCTTTATAAGGGTTTAAAAGTCTTAGTATAATCAATGAAGACAATGATTTCTAGGAGTAACCAACCTCCTAGACTTCCTCCTTCGACTTACATGGAACTTGTATGCCTTTTGAAATCTAAAATATGACCTTTGGGAGACCTAAATAGCCTTAAAAATTTATCATATGAGAAGAAAAAAAGTGCACTTAATACAAAAATAGAGTCCAAAGATTGATTAATACCTAGAAAGACCGAAAGGACTCTTCATTTTCTCACACAACTCTTAGAGTTTTTAAGCTAGTTAATTGATGCAATTTTGCTGATTTCTTTGCCTCGAATAAACTTTTCTAAAATCCTTCCTAAACATAGGTGGTTCTCCATCAATTAGCTCAAACAGATGGAGGAAAAGCTTAATCCAAAAGAAGTGCTCACTTTCTGCTGATTCCATGATTGCCAATATTTCTAATTTCTGTTGCATATATAGAAAGAACAAGCAGCTCTAAAATCCAAAGACCAGTTTTTCCCCAAAAGAAAATGAAAATGAGAACCTTTTTCTCAAAAAGATTGAAAAGGCAAACAGAGCAGTAAAACCTACCAGTTATTATAAACCTCGATCAAGATGTACTAAAATTTAATCCAAAAAGGTGGAAATTATTTCCTAGAAAATGCACATTATTTCGGAAGTGTAATATTCTACAAGGAAAACCAATGCAAAACGACGATAGATGATCAATATGATTGAAACTTTTATCTTTCTTATCCCGTTACAGACAGTACAAAAGAAAGAAGAACAAAGGAGTATAAAACCTTTGCATAAATCACAATTGAGTCCTCGAGCAATCGAATCGCACCTTTTCTCTGTACATACTTCTCAATCTGCCAGCCTCTTCATCCATGGGTTGATCAAGATTCTGGTCCAGTTCCCACATACTTCCCCTGTTCGTCCCCTCATTTACGGGTCCGGACGCCATGAGACACCACCAAGTTCAGCAAACCTGTTCACTTTAACTGTGACCCCAACCAATATCGAGGATCTCAATCTTGGATCTGAGCGAAAAGAAGATGCCACAAACGAACATAAGAATCAAACCTAGATAACGAGACAGCTCAAACTCGAGATGCCCAGCACCCGGACCAACAGAGAGAGCTTCCAGTTGGACACCGAGATTATAACCCTTGAGATGAAACCTGTAGAGCTCGAGGTCGTTCAACTTGACAGAGACAACGAAACCAGCGGCAGAGACACCTGTGGAGCGATCGACCGAGGGAAAGGCGGCGCCTTGCGGAACTCGACGACCCCAGGCGAGGGTTTGGGATTGGAGGGAGGACACGCAGGAGGGAATTCCCTTGCCGTTTCTCGGCCGTCGGCTTTACAGATTGCAGAGAGAGAGAGAGGTGCTTTTTGGGTACCACAACCTCTACATGCTGTCGGATTCCTATTTCCTTCCAAGAGATCAAGTAGCATTCTACTTCTTGCCGTTCCTACTCACCTGTGAGATAGTCTCGGTTGGCAAGTGAGACCTACGCGTGCGATTTACGTACACCGGTCCCGACGTACTTCTCTGTTCCATGCGGCGAATACGCTGGCCGACCAAGAACACGTGTCCGGGTCCCACCAGCTAACCCAGGTCTCAGTGTACGGAAACCACGTGCCGCGTGTGGACTGCAGCGGTTGGGAGTTCGCTGTCGCACGGTCCATACTTGCACTCTTCGCGCGTCGGCAATGGGGCAGTCCATCAATCTATCATTAAGATCATCATTCACAGCCGCCGCGTGTCCAAGAATGGTAAACGTGGCCTCCCTTCTCTTTCGCTATTACCTGCCATGGTCTGCATGACAGCTCACAGCAGTCGTCGAAAAGAACATATGGTTTAGGATTCTTATCATCGGTGGGTGAGTCGAAGGATCTCAAGATAAATCGCATTCGTCTTCTCTCACCCACCGACGTCATATTGTTTTTTGGCCATACGTTCTGAAGTAAAAATAATAGATCTATTCACTTATCTTCAAAATAGCATACAAAAATTAATGAATTATACGTAGCATGCATGCATGCAACGGGCTTTACAAATTTATTTGTGTCTTAATAAATATTCTCGATTGCAATCATTTCATAGGGTTTATTAGGTAGAGTCAATTTTGATGTTAATGCAATCAATAATATATGTTCCTTATCAGATCAGATGAGATCTGATCTGATAAGACTGTCCAAGGATCACAAATTTCCCACTTTAAAATGGTGTTGGATCCTACTTAATTTGGGTGCAACTATAACTTGTATTCGGAAGGAAAAATATCATTGACGTCTTTTTCACGTGGTCTTGATCTGTATGTGCGGAGTCGTTCAAAGTGAAAAGCGTCTTCTCTCAAGTCGTTACTTGTATAGAGATCAAAATTGGGATAAGCTTTCCGAGCTGATCCCTACAATGCTTAAGTTAGCATCAAGATCATTTCCTTTTTCTCTAGTCTCTTTCACCCAGAGTTGATAGTGTATTTTTATACATGATCCTGAAGAGACGAAATATCCTATAAAGATTCTATAGGGAAGATGATTTGTAATCCATCCGAGCTGCCTTGGATTTTTAAAAATATTTCTATGAATATTCTATATAGGAGACAGTTCCTCTATGTATTTTCGAAAATATTCCTATAGATATTCTGTAGATGAGGCAGTTTAGTAATCGTCCCGAGCTGTCCCCTAAACTCTTAAGAATATTTTTATGAATATTTCACAAGGGAAATAATTCGATAACCAATCAGAGTTACCTCTAGACTCACAAAAATAATTATATAAATATTTTATTAAAATAATAATTCGATAATTGAATCAAGCTATCTCTTCATTATTCAGTAAATAATTGATCTAAGCGATCCGAGTTGCCCCTACACTCTTAGCTGTTGTATATTTCCTGTCAACTTGAAAACTATACCGTGATATGATATGCCACCAAAAATTTCTTCCGTTGACCGGGACATGAGATTGATGCCGAAAGTTCGATTGGGAAGACCGGTCCTTGTTGTAGTACTACGAAGCTTAATTTGCTACGTGCTACGAGGAGGTGAGTCAAAGATCAAGTGGAAACACGTGGATTTGTAATTAGCTTGTGGAGAGCCCCTAATTCTTACTGTGTCTCGCTGATGATGATGCGATCCAGCAAAGAGTCCCGAGCACCTGTTGGAATCACCGTCTCCTTTTCTTTTCTTTGATTAATAGTTATGTGGATGTTCTTAACATTTTATTTTATTCAAGAAGTTTTACATTTTACAGCCATCATTGCATATTCTTCTGCTGATTTTGTTCTGACAGTGAAAATTTTCCTGCCAATTTCTTCCTCGGGTCTTTGTTATTTCTGTTAATTTTTCTTTATTTTTTTTTCTTTCCTTTCGATCTTTTTTTTTTTTTTGTCTCCAAGACTTCGATTCGATAGTAAAAAAGAAAAGGACAGAAAAAAAAAGAGATAGATGTTCATATACTTGAAAAAATTAATTCAAATAGTTAAAATTAAATAAAATAAAAGATAAAATTTAGATTAAGATAAATAGATGAGGATGAGAAGATTTATGAGATATGATAGATTTTTTTATTACTTTAAAATTTTTATACTATATCTTTTGAATAATCTAAATAGGTGCTTTGGATGAGAATCCAAAACATTGTAGATTGGAAGTATCCATCATTCCTTTTACTATCTTCTTCTTTTCTCCCTAAAGTTCTACATAAAGCTAACAAATGTGATATTAAAGCTTGGTTGAAAGAAACCAATAAGAGTATATCGATTAAGATAGAAGAAAAGATTAGCAGATCAAATAAATAAATAAATGACAAACATTGGGGTAAGTGTTTCTAATCAATTTCTTTTTATTTTCAAAGGTAAAAATTATCAGTTTTGGGTCGTTAAGGATTATGAAACTTGGTAGAAAATAATTTTGTTGAATATGATCTATAGGATCATAATATTATTGAAGATAAAAAAAATCAAATGAATGAGAATATGCAGAAAGCTGTAAGTGCCCTCTATATGCTACAATAAGTAATAGATGAGTCTCTATTTTTTCGAATCATGATGGTATCAATATCAATAGAAGCCTAAAAAATATTAAAATATATGTATGGAGGCATAGACAAGGTAAAAATTTTAAAGCTTCAAATTCTTCGATATGAATTTGAAACTCTTATGATAAAATATTCTGAATCTATCGTTAGTTTTTTTCTCAAATATCTTTTGTATTGTGAACCAAATGAGATTTTATAGTGAAAATTGAAAAGATCAAATTGTAGTAGAAAAAGTTTTATGGAATTTATATTTAAAATTTGATATAATTTCTATTGTTATAGAAGAAGATAAATATTCATTTATATTATATGTTAATGAATTAATGGTCTTGTTTTTAGTTCGTGAAAAAAAAATGAATAGATCTTCAGATAAAACTTTATAATATGCTCATCAAATGAAGATAGATAAGAAGAAGTACCAAAAGAAAATTTTAAAAGCCAAATCTCAAGGAAGGGATCAAAATAGTAGAGGTCGTGGATGATTTAGTGCTCGAGGAAAAGGATAAGGCCAATTAAATGAGGGTCAGAAGAACTCTAATGAAGATAACAAAAAAACCTATCAATATTTTTATTGAAAAATAGATAAATTGAAAAAGATTATTGGTACAAGAATAAAAATCTAAATATTCCTCTCTGCTCTCAGTGTAAAAAATATGGTCATCTATAAAAAGATTGTTGGAATAAAAATCAAGCAAATTTTCATAAAGAAAATAATAGTAAAAAAAAAGGATGAAGAAAATATTTTTTTATAGCATCTAATAAAGAATATTTTAGATCTGTTTGGTTTTGAGGTAATAGATGCAATAATCATATGACAGAAGATAAAGTTTATTTCAAAAACTTAATGATTTAATCAGATCTATATTACAGAAGATAAAGTTTATTTCAAAAACTTAATGATTTAATCAGATCTATAGTACAAATGAAAAATGATAGTAAAATTCAAGTGAAAGAAAAAGAAATAATTGTTGTGAATATCAAATCTAGTAAAAAATTTATTAATGATGTGATGATATTCCTAGTTTAAAATAAAATTTCATTAGTATAGGGCAATTGATGAGAAAAGGATATTATATTATTTTTTATAATAAAAATATTTAATTTATGATAAGAAAATAGAAGAATTGATAGCAATTATCAGGATGACAAAAAACAAAGTATTTCTCTTATTATTTTTGAATATTTCCTTACATATATTTATTATTATTATTATTATTGATGAATTGATATTATGGCATAAAAGCTATGATTCTTTGATTTTTTATGGATTTATGTAAACTATCTCACATAGCAACTATAGTGACTATGAGATGAAATGTCATGGCATAGGACATGATAGTTGGGGAATTGTAGCTAATGAGACACATGTATAGAAAAAGGATGAGATCCTAAACTCCGATGATAACAAGCTTGCAACTGAGAAGTTGCAAAAATAGAAAAAAAAATCAACATTATTTGAAGAGACCAAGGAAGGTGCAACTAATGACCCAGAAGAAAAGTAAGAGGATAGGATGACTCTAAAAGAATATAAAAAGATAAGAAAGAAAATGAATGGTCTTGCTTGCAATGAAGTCTGAGAAGAGAAAGGTCAAAATTAACAAGGAGTTGTAGTCTATGTCGTAACTATCTTTAAAAAAAAGAAAAAGAAAAAGACTCTATCTTTGTTATGTTGGGTTTTGACAAGGATTCGGGAAAAAAAAGAAAAATATTGATCGTGATGAATGAAGCAAAAACTTGCTCAATGAGTTCCTAAAGTCAACTAAAAAGTTCTTAGATACATCAAGAATTATGACATTTGTTATAAGCAGATAAAAGATTTTAAGTTGTATTATTATACTGATAGTGATTAGGCTAATTATATAGATGATAAAAAAGATACTTCAGGATTTATGCTCGCTTAGGTATGATTTCATGAACAATAAAAAGATAAGAATATATTATTCTCTTAAGCTCTAAAATGAAGATTGTTGTGATTATAAGTACAACATGTTAAACAATTTGGCCTCAAAGATTCTAACAGATCTCGAAAAATAAGATGAACCAACTAAAATCTACTTCGAAGAATTTATCTTTCATGGGCACACTAAACACAACGAAGTTTTACATCATTTTATTTAGGAACGGATTGATAAAAGAGAAATTCAAATAGACTATTACAGTATCGAAGATCAACTTGTCGATATATTTACAAAAGTTTTGATGAAGGAAATTTTTTTAATTTTTCTAAAGACAACTTTAAATTACAATTCTTTTGAATTAAGAGGGTATGATAAAATTAATTCAAATAGTTATAATTGGATGAAATAAAAGATAAAAATTAATGTTATGATAAATAGATGAGAGTGAGAAGATTTATTGGGATATGATAGATTTTTTTATTATTTTAAAAACCTTATATTTTATCCTTTCACTAATATAAATAGCTATTCTTGAATGAATCCAAAACACTTTCCTTCTGTTATCTTCTTCCACTTCTTTATAAAGTTCAACAGAAAGTCAACACTCCTTTCCTACTTAGCTCACCCAAACCACGCCTCTTTCTGCCCCTTTCTTAACTCCAATATGAAGGAAAAATTAGAATTCAGCTGAAAATGGTGTTTGATGTTAGCCACCCAAACCATCCTCGCCAAGCTCCGCAAGCTGAAGATGGTGGAGGACGTCGTCTCTGGCAGCTACAAGCATGTGATGCAGAACTATAGGAAGAACATGATTCACTTTCTTGGAACATGAAGCTATCAAAATTTGCACTCTTCACTGGAGCACACACCCCATGGACGCAACACATGCAAGAGGAAGAGAGATTCCTGTGTTTTCGGGAAGCCCCGGCCCTTGCGTTTTAAATGTGAGTGCTATTTATGCAGTGTGCATGGAACTGCATGCAGCTGGAAGGAGAAAGAAATGATGGCGTGGTTGTTCAAGTGTTTGGTGGTAGATGGCGAGGGTGGCTGCTGCATGATTCAATGAAATGGCCACCTTCTGGAACGCAGAGCAGCAGAGGACATAAAACCCTAGGTTTAATTAACACCTTGGATGAAAACCTAACCCTAAGCTCTCTCTTCCACACCAAGGACACTCATCATCACATACATCACGACAAAGAGAATAGGAACTACTTTATGATTATATGAACTTTGTGAAAGTATCCGAACCCTAGAAGATGAGAGATGGTGAACAGACATGGATGATGGTTGGGTTGCTTGAGGATACTGAGACTGATCTGGTGATTACCTAACAAACGAGATAGTTTAAGAACATAACTTATGATGGACACTTACATTTGTTACGGAACTTTAACATATGGTCTTGTAATTGGATGTAAGCATATCAAATAGACCCAAAGACAACAGGAAAACTCAACTGAGGTCAGTGAAAACACAGCAGAAAAACTCTAGGATTAATTCTGCCATTAAAGACAACATCAAGTACCTTCTTTAACATCGATATCTCTCGATGCACATAAGTCATGCTTTGGGTTAGTGAAATGGGGCAGTATATATGAGGAAACCCTAGCGGGTCACTTGCTACTAAAGAAGGAAGAGTGTTGGAGTGCTGAAGCACCATTGTCCAAGACCGCTCCATGTGCTCTGCTCCGGAGAAACTTAGCCCGCCTACCTGCTTCCATCTCCTCCACTTTCCAGTGTAGGCAAATCCTTGGTTTGCTAGCACTTGCAAGAGTTTCCATATACAAGCTGAACAGAAGAGGAAGAGTTGCAAGGGGCAGTTAGCTGTCCATATCACCAACCTTCTCTTTCATGTCCCTATTTGGAGGACAAGCGGAGAGGAGTTTGATTTTGATGAGGAATGACTATAAGCTCCGCAAACAATTGAGATGTTTGCATCCCTTCCTTCGATCTTAAGCAATGATCCAAAGTGGCAACTGCCTTGGAGAAAGTTGCATGCTTCATGCGTGTACTGGATAAGGATTTCTGACTCATCCTTTTCTCTTTCTTAAACACATGAATGCACTCACTGTCGTCTAGCTGACCGGTTAGCATGCAGAACACAGTCTCAAAGATGTCTTAGTTTCATTGCCAAAAGTTACCAAGAATAGGCAGCCATTATTCATGCCAGCTCTCTCTCTCTCTCTCTCTCTCTCTCTCTCTCTCATGTGCAGATATATATTATAGTATTGTTCTTGTTGTGAGGTGTTAAGGGAAGGAAGAGAAAGTTATTAGGTAGAGCTTAGAGTCTTGTTTTTGCTAATATAAAGCAAATTATAGGTTGTTTTGGAGTATTATTGGGTTCTTTGTTAACTGCAAGAGGCTATGCATCATAATGGCCTGACATTGCTCACTCTTTGTCCTCAGACTGCAAGCCAATATTAACAGGTAGAAAAATCAGTCTGTTCCTTCATCTCTTTGTCTCTCTCTATACCACCTTGGCTCCAGGAAAAAGAAACAAGTATCATTTGGATGCCTTTCATTTATACTTACTGATGACAGTAAGAGTGTCTCCTAATCCCTTATATAACCTGATCCTGTTTGACGAGCTTATTCAATGCATCCAAGGCATATAAAAGGTCTTTCTAGTTCATTTAGTCACTTAACTCATTCAGACAAAAGCCGGTAGTTTCCCCTTTTCTCGCCAAGGGGAAGAGTGGGAGAGAGAGAGAGAGAGAGAGAGAGAGAGAGAGAGAGAGAGTTCGACAGCACTGGTGGCGATGGGTCGTGGAAAGATAGAGATCAAGAAGATTGAGAACCCGACGAACCGCCAAGTAACCTTCTCCAAGAGGCGGGGAGGGCTTCTCAAGAAGGCCAATGAGCTTGCGGTCCTCTGTGATGCACAGGTGGGGGTCATCATCTTCTCCAGCAGTGGAAAGATGTTTGAGTACTGCAGTCCACATTCGAGGTTTGCCAGTTCATAGCTCCTTTGACTCTTTTTAGCAGATTCACAACAATTTCTCGTTGTCATATCATATTCTTTTGGTGTCCCTCCATCTACATTTCGTAATATAGCTGGTTTAATTCTGCTCTCATGCGGATTAGGTTTTGTTCTTCTTCTTTTTCGTTTCTTTTTTCCCTGTTAATGGATAATCTTATGAGCTTCCATTTTGCTCACCAAAAGAAATGATCTATTCGATTATACAATGAATGTCCATTCCCTTCATAAGAAATTTGCAATGATCATTTATGGCATGGCAGATCTGATGAATACTATTCTGCCTTTGTTATTAGTTGTTACCAGCTATACCAGTGTGGTGAATTCTTCATGTTTGACTTGTCTTACTGCATTAAGATATGCCTTCTTGTTCAAATACACCTATGCATATGAATATGATGAGCAACCATGTGATGCGAGGTGCATTCTCTGTGGCTTATGATCATGAACCCTAATTTAAGAGAAACCTATATGTGAGTAGAAGCTTAAGAAGTTGACTGTCGGGCGAAATAATCTACAAATTTATCCTGTAAATATTCACTTTTAACTCCAACACATCATATTTACTCTCCATATTTACATTGGAGAACAACATTAGAAGAACTCTTTCGCGGCGTAAGTTCTTTGAAGAACAAATTCTTTTGACTATCAGTTAATTTGTGCTGCAGTATGAGGCAAATCATGGACAGCTACCAGAGAGTCACAAACACTCACTTTGAGGAGATTAATACTCATCAGGTACATATGACATTTAATCAACTCTTCACTGCCGTTCATAAATATGTTGCGGCTAATCTGAAATTTTTGTACTGTGTTTTCCGCTTCAGCAAATATTTTTCGAGATAGCGAGGATAAAGGATGAGAAGGATAAGCTGCAGGAAAGCATGAAGCAGTATGTCGGAGAGAACTTGACTTGTTTAACTTTGAATGAGCTGAATCAACTCGAAGAACAGCTCGAATCCTCCGTAAACAAGGTCAGAGTAAGGAAGGTAATGAGATTTGCTTGAATCATCAATGCCATTATAACTACATCTATTTTGAAGCTGCCTACTGATATAATAGAAATTGATGAAGCTGTAAAATCACAAAAAAAAAAAAATACTCCTAAAGAAGCTTACAGAACGAGAATTCTGAATTAGAACTTAGCTGATGACAACTTTTCTACTCCAATTAGCTCCATGAACTGCCCGATTGATACCCATCACATTACTTTAAGATTCAACACTGATGACCAACTACAAATTTTTGATCCATATCATCTTCAGCACCAGCTGCTGCACCAGCAACTGGACAATCTACGTCGCAAGGTAACATGCAGCACCAGAAAGCTCAATCGTTCATATACGTGATGCATACATGTAACGCTTGCTTGTGATATTGATCAGGAGCACATCTTAGAGGATCAGAACAGCTACCTATGCCGCATCGTAAGTTACCATATCGTAGTCTCATGGCTTCATTTTTGCTTGGAGTTTATTATGCATGCCGTGGTTGTGTAGCTGTCGGAGCACCAGGCAGCGCTGGAACACACGCAGGTTGCCATGGAGCACAAGGTGGGTGATGTGCCGATGCTGGAACACTTGGAAAACTACTACTCCGGGGAGCCATCAGGGAGCTTGCTGCAGCTTTCACCCCAAACGCATGCTTTCCGGCTGCAGCCAACACAGCCCAATCTGCAGGAGGACAGCCTCCAGGGCCATAACCTGCAGCTCTGGTAAGACCACATCTCCTCTATCTCAACCCTAAGTTGATGGAGTTCCAGAACGAGCTCCAGTTGACCCTAAATTGACCAACAGGATCGAATGTGAACCAAATAATATTGGTTTTCATGTCATAAACTGAGTAGTTGTCGGACCTTCGTGTTGCTTTCTACATCATCTTTTCTTTCCAGCTCTTTTTTGATGTAATTCTACTGATAGTTATAGCAATACAATCTTAACAATCATCAAAATCACTTTGGCATGTATGATGATGCTCTGGTGATCGAGTCTTTCGCTACATAAATCTACTGATAGTTATGCGCTAATTTCTTATCTTTATAGGTCTTGACTTTCTACATGGACTTCAACAGATTCCAAACTCCAAGAGAAGAAACAAGCAGCAGGAAAAGAGAAAGGATTACCGAGTCATCACTCTACTGAAAACAACTCATTTTTAGATTAATATACTTCTTCTTTTCTATATATATCTGTTGGAAATGTTGTTTGCAAGCATGCTTCCATGGACAGATTAGGCGTCTTTGATGTTGTTATGTGGTCTGTGTGGCTATCTATCCATATATGTGAGATATCATCCAGTTAAATACAGTTGGTATGGTATATATATACGTGATGCCATCAAATATGATGGCATGTTGTATGGCGTTTAGTAGGCTAAATAGAGTTGTGCGTGCTAATCCAACTAATTTAATGGAACACCAGACCACCTGGCGTAGACTATGATTCAGATGATGCTGAGCTCTTGAAATCATGTTCTTTGTTTTGTTCCTTTCTGCCTGACCTCTGTCGACCAGAGAAAACTTCCACTGTGCCCTCTATGGGGTCTCCTCTCTACCTCTCTTCCATGCGATCGATCTGAAGGAGTCGTCCTCTCAATCATGGCGAGGCGCCATGGTTGGCAGCTTTTTCCACATGCCTTGCGGGCCTTCTTCTGAAGATTTCCTGTACACGCCTTATGTTTGCCTCCATATCTACACGGCTTTCTTTCCAAAGGCCTTCCTTGCTTTTGCTATTATCTGTTTTCGACACTAATGGATTTCTTGGATCTTTCAGTTTGTGTGACCATATAAGGCACATTTGACCTCATTTTTGTTGAGAGAAAGGGAAGTTTTTGATCGGGTAAGTGGTGCCACTCTGATTCCGAAGCCCGGAGAAGCTCATTCGCTTTGACTACGTAAGATCACACCGTAGAACTCTTTCCTAAGATGCTTGACCCATTGATCGTAGTAACAATTAAGTCTTTCATACAGTGTCGAGCTTACTTGTACGAGTGATTTCAAAGAAATGCCATTCATGAGACATAAATAGGATATCAAGATTTACATGAAAAATCCTTCCGATGTGAAGGGTAAAAATCATAAGATAAGCTAGAGAAAATTCACTATAAAAATAATAAATATACAAATATCAGAATTTCTTGTCTAAAACTCAAGTAACTATTATAAGAGAATAACTGGAATACAAGAATTATATCACTATACATAATATCTAAAATCTTCCCAAGTAATCACAGTAAGAATCCACTATAAATCTAATCTAACATAAGGTAATAACACTACTTCCCTTTCTTTCTTCTCTTGTTTTTCTGTCCTTAACTTCTCTTTTTCTTAATCACATTACTGTAATTTTTCAGCCAAGTTCACAACCACCGCTGTCCACTTTTTTCTTTCTTAGCCACTATATCTATGAGCTAGGATTTAGGTTAAAGAAAAATAGACTGTGGATTACTAAAGCTCCCTATGAGCTAAACTAATAGGTTATCTACCCAACATGCAGGAGGTAACAACGAACTTAAAGCACCATAAGAGGAAGAGGACTTGATTATAGTAATTTCGAACGCATTAGCTGCATCAGAGTAATTTTGATATGGTCGACACAACAAAATTGTTCTAAATAAGTTTGAGGCTGAGAGATAATGATGTCAACTCATTCTATCAACAAAATATGTTGATAGCTATGTAAAAATATAGAAGACTACAATCAATAACCACTGAAAACTGATGTCAACTCATTCTATCGTTGATGTTTCAGGTCCAGCGTTCTTCAGTTCTCACGTATGAAGGAGTTCTTTGCGAGTCTCACCTATTAAAATAGACGAATATTTAGCCTCGCTCAGCAATAAAAGATACAAGCACTCCATCAACCTATGAGAATCATGGAAGCACAGGAGATCAGTCAATTGACTGGTAGAAACGACTAAAGGTTCCAATTTGAAGATCAACCATCAACAATAACCAGAACGGATCACAAGAATGGACAGATGTGATAGTAGATGAGATTTCCCTAACTGTTTGAGGAAATCTCTCTACTCTGTTGAGGGAAATCCTCTAAACTGTTGAGGATAATTCTCCCTTCTAACCTGTATAAATAGGAGAGGGATATGGACAGATGAGCTTGGTACACTGAACTTAGCTCATTTTTGACTTCCGTCGGCTTTCTTAACTCCAAATCTGACACTTCGTTGTTTTTGTGACATCATCATGGAAACATAATATATATTCTGGTATATGTGGATGACATTATTGTCACAGGAAATGATCCTATCAGAATCCAAGCGTTCATCAAACAGCTGGCAGCTCGATTCTCGCTTAAAGATCTTGGACCCCTGCACTACTTTCTGGGCGTTGAAGCTACCTTCACATCTTCCAGCCTCTTTTTATCACAACGAAAATATATTCAAGATTTGTTATTGAAGACAAACATGCAGGATGCAAATGCAGTTACAACTCCCATCTCTACTAATGGTTCTCTCAAATTATCGGATGGAAGTCCTGCTACGGAACCCACTCAATACCGCCAAGTTGTTGGCTCCTTACAATACTTAGCTCTCACACGTCCAGACATTTCCTTTGCTGTCAACAAATTATCACAGTTTATGCAGCAACCATCTACTCTACACTGGTCTGCGGTCAAGAGACTTCTGCGATATCTTAAAGGGACCCTCAATCATGGACTCTTTCTTCGTAAACACTCTCCACTTCATCTTCATGCCTTTGCCGATGCTGATTGGGCAGGCAACCTTGATGATCGAACATCCACATCGGGGTACATTATCTTCCTTGGTGCTCATCCAATCAGTTGGAGTTCTAAGAAGCAAAAGACAGTCGCCCGGTCTACAACTGAAGCTGAATACCGTGCCATTGCCGCTACCACTGCAGAACTCAATTGGATCACGAATCTACTCCAGGAACTCAACATCACTTCCACTCCTACAATATATTGTGATAATGTTGGAGCTACCTATCTCTGCGCTAATCCGGTATTTCACTCCCGCATGAAACATATTGCTATCGACTTCCACTTTGTACGCGATCAAGTTGTCCGTCGTTGACTTCGTGTTTCTCATGTTCATACGGCTGATCAATTGGCCGACTCACTCACAAAGCCTCTAGCTCGTAAACTTTTTGCATTACATCAGTCCAAGATTGGCCTCCTTGATCGGAGCACCATCTTGCGGGGGCATGATAGTAGATGAGATTTCCCTAACTGTTTGAGGAAATCTCTCTACTCTGTTGAGGGAAATCCTCTAAACTGTTGAGGATAATTCTCCCTTCTAACCTGTATAAATAGGAGAGGGATATGTTAATAAGATTAACAACTTCTACAATCTATTTATCTATTTATTATTTAACAAGATGTAAGGGGTAGGGAATCACCAAGTGGCTCGTGAGGATGATCCTGGCGCCGTGCTCGATCAAGTGCTTGATCGTCTGTACTGCAGCACGGATTCGAGCGTCGTCTGTGATCTTCTGGTTGTCGTCCGAGGGAACATCGAGACCTTCTCTTACGAACATCCTCTTGCCCTTGAGATCGGCTTCCTTCGGACCGCCAACGCTTCTCTTCGTCGCCATTCTTTCACCCGATCGATCTCCGATCGACAGAAGAAGCAGCAGATCGGTGAAGGCTTAAAAGCAGGACGAGGAAGAGTGATCAAGTCGAGCGATCGGCAAAGGCGGAGAGCGCGTATGTTGACCGGATGACGCTAACGTTGGCTGGATTTGGACGGTTCAGATGATCTAAATGGAGGATCGGACGGTCACAATGCCATCGTTCGTGTTGACCGCCGCGAAGCCTCGATGGAGGACGGGTGACTCATAGGCACGTGATGTGCACGTGATCTTCATCGAGACCTTTTGCTGCTCTCGCACGAGATGGTTCCCCGTCGCTCCCTCCAAACCACGAAAGAATGGAAAAAGAGAGAGAGAGAGAGAGAGCGAGGAACCAATAACGAGAAAGGAATCCGTCATCGATCATTCGACTGGCCCAAGGCAAGCCTCTCTCTCTCTCCCCCTCTTATTGGATCCAGTTCCAGTGCTTAGTTTTTTGGGATTCACCATTTACTCTGTGGTTCTTGGATCTTTTTGATTGTGATGACTAGTCGCGGTACCTTGATTCGGCCTCTCGTGGGCTCTTCTTTTATACTCTAAGATCTTTGTGGGGGATCCAATCGATAGTCAAATCGATCTTTCAGGCACAAGTTATGGTTTTTATTGGATGAATGATTGTAAAGATCGGACCTTTCTTCTGGTTTTCCGTTTCTTCAAAGCGTTTCTTTTCGGATCTGTCACCGAAGTGATCTCTTTTAGTTCTTGATGCCAACTAGAATGCTTCGAGTGAGCAGGCGCACGCTTCTGATTGATGAAGCCTTTGCAATCACAGATGAGTTTGTTCGTGCGAATGTCGGATAGCTGTGTTCGGTTTAGTCTCCTTCCTCGTTACGATTGATCACCGAGATTGGATTGCCATAATACATAGAACCCTAACTTCGTTCTGTGGCCAGCGCATTGGAATGTCAGACTCACTGTCATTCTTGAATCAAAAAAATTCAGAAACAAATGTCAGCTTTTGAATTTGAAGGAAAAGATCAAAGAACTAGAGCTTCGGCCTGGAACTGTCCTTGGAAATCTTGAAAGCTCAGAAGCTGAACAAACCTTGCTAAAAATCGAGTTTGTTCTACCAGTCAGAGAAGATGAACAAGCATTGAAGTCGACGAAAACCATATCTTAGAAGCATTAAAAGCTAAGGGCATGAAGCATGAGGAGGTTACCGACGCAAGGGAATCACTTTAGCGAGCTGGGGAGCTTGAAGAAAAGAGCTGAAGCAACCATCAAGCAGTCGCATCCAGTGAGTTGGATTCTGGTTTCAGCTGATTTAACTTTCATGTCACAGCCTCAATTAATCTCTCATGTCTGGAGTGAACAAAAGATTAAGATTAACTTATAAAGATCTGATCTGATGAATATATTATAATAATTTTATCTTAAATATTTTGATCAGTAATTTAGATCAAATAAAATTATAGATCAATTAATACATCATATTAAGCGTATTGGTTGCTCGGATATGTTACTTCATGACTGCAAGTTAGGGACGTTGAGAAATGTTTTGATCTATTGATCATTAATGCCAAAAGCTTTATATAAACTTTAATATTTGATCATTAATGCCAAAAGCTTTCTATAAACTTTAATATTTCCTCTCACATGCAAATTAGTTCAGACGACGTATAAACAGAATCAAAATTCATGATATTGATTAACACATCATAAAAGCTGACGTTGACTTAATGTATTTATGATCCTTAAATAGAGTCCATAAGAATTATGGACAATAATTAGACACGTGACGAAATGGAGAGAGGGGAATGCCATCCATGGGTGATGCGGAGTCAACATGTCTCATCAGACATCACAATAAAATTACGAGAAGGTTCCTTCCGAGAGAGAAGAGAGGATAAGAGTATCACCGAGACGGAGATTTAGGACGTAAAATATTACACTAGGCAAGCAGTTGGCCAATGTCCACCACAATGCATGTGATCCCATGGTTCAAAGGTCCTAGGAACATGCATCGATGGTGGCCGTGCAATCTAAGGTACTCGCATTCCAACATCTCATGATTCACTCACATATTCTGAGCCAACAATTTCCATCTAATTTATTTTCTTCACTTACTTTTGTCTTTATTTCAATTACTGATTTGTTTATAATAATAATATTATTAATATTATTATTAATATTATTATTATTATTGCTAACCGTGGTGGTCTCCTCTTCTGCCTTCTTTCCCCCACCCCCGGAAACAAAGGTGTGGTTTTTTGGCCCATTACTGCTCTCTTTATAAGCCTCTCCTGTTGTGGGGTTTGGAGTCTCCTACCGTCTCCTCTCTGATTCCTCTACTCTGCCACCGCCCCTGCAACCAGGGGGGCCCTCTGCGGCGCGAAATGCACCAACGATGACGCCGCCCTCCTCCAATTCGGTGGGAAGCTATCCCCCGCAGTCACGGTCCCCGAAACCCCCTCCATTGCGCTGGATCCTAAGGTGAATCCTCCCCCTTCTGTTCCTTCTGTTTCTTCGGTGAAACCCTCCAGATGTTCCGCGTGAGGGAAAGAAATCATCTAGATATCGCTAGAGGCTTCCGCGGATACCGTTTACAGGTAAAAGATTTGGTTTTGGGGGGGACTACCTGATACTTTTGTGTCCAGTATTATGCGCGATAGGGAGGGGAAAGGTTGGACTTGAGTTTGATCGCTTCTTCTGCTGTCCTCGGGGTGTTGTGAGAGAGGAATCCATTTAAAGATGCTTTCTTTTGGGCTTGGAATACTTTGATTCCGGGATTGTTGATCTAGGTTCCTTTGGTTTCTCTTTTGCCATCATGTACAAGGTTCCATTCTCTGAAGAAAAGGTCTCTCTTTCTCTCACACACTCTCTACTTTTAATTATTGTGTTTTTGTAGAGTTCCAACCGTAGATTCTAACTCTTCAATTCCATTGATGTGTATCCGGGATTTTTCTACCATTTTCTAACCTGTTACTTGACACGATCTATAAATTATACAACTCCTTTTAGCTTAAAGTCAATGCTGTTTAGGCGAATTGTAGTCTGTCGATGTGCTTTTAGTGTGACTGTTGAGCAATGTTGTTGTAGTTCCTTTTCTGTCCACAGACGGTTTTCAGTTCTAATTTGAGTTTTTTCATCCAAGTGCAGATTAAGGAACTTACACTATGGGAAACCAAGAAACATATTCTCTTTTTTCTCTTGCACTTTCTGCATGAGGTTAAATTTTGCATATGTGCAGATTTTCTATTGTATGTTGCGTTTTGCTCCATTATTCTAAATTACTCATGTTTTGTTCCTTAGGGATGTCCATTTTCTCACCTGGTACTTAATTTCACGTTTTCATTTTATAATTCTGCTGAAGATAGAATGTCCTTGTCAGACATGTTTTTCTTCACTTAAATTTATTTGCCATGTCAAAATTTCATTCACCTGCTCAGCCCATAGCGTAGTTGTTGTTTCTTCTAGAAAAGAGATAAAGAGGGAATAGCAATTAGGAACCCATGGTGTCATATTTGTATTTTCATTAATGTTTTTGATGTCCAATATGATACTTATGAATCGATCATTCCTTATGCTTTAATCCATCACTTCCTTGCTGTTGTCGTTGGATCAAGGAGATTTTTATGTGACCTACATGCTTTCTTAGCTCACAATTGCGTTTTTAGTGCCCAACCTGTTTCTCATGTGTCCATATTAGATGTCACATTTTGATTTTTCGTAGACCAAAGTTTTTTTATATCTGATCCTTCTTATGTGTAAAATTCTTCTCTTAACTCTGTTGATTCCCCATTCAGGATAATTTTTCTTTTTTTTATCATTTATTACAACCATGCCACTTTTTTTGAATTGGGCACTTTTAAAGGTTACAATGTGTTGTTTGAATATCCTGTCCAGAGATTACAATAATGGGGCCTTATTTTCCGGTTGTCAGGATTTGCTCTTTGCGACCATTAGCCTATTCATTCTCAATGGTTCAGAGATCAGTTTGATGTGGGCCTAGCAAACAGCTTTCCAAGAAACCATTTTGTGTGATGAGGCTTTCAGACAATCAGGGCAATCGCTTGGGATCAACACAATCAGAGGAGTCAGCCTTGGACACACAGAGAAATTTATGCAGTCATTTGCCTTATAATCGATCTCCTCTCCAACTAATTGCATCAGCTGGTCAGCACCCTGAAAATAGTGCCGCATACTTTTTGTGGCCTACCTCTACCCTAATGCATGGTGCTTCTGAAGGACGATCTAAGTACTTCGAGAACCTTCAGAAAGGAGTACTGCCAGGACATCTTGGCCATCTGCCAACTGGGCAGCAAGCAAAAACACTTCTTGATCTGATGACTATAAGAGCATTCCACAGCAAGATCCTGCGTCGTTTCAGTCTTGGTACAGCGATAGGCCATCGAATCAGAAGGGGAACATTGACTAACATTCCAGCAATTCTAGTTTTTGTTGCACGAAAAGTTCACAGGAAATGGCTTGGCCACAACCAGTGTCTCCCATCCGCCCTTGAGGTAAATAATGGTTTCTTTTCTAGCAGCTTGGTTTTATAATATCAAAATATAGATTGTTACATGCAAGTTGGGCCCTGCAATGCTGCACTCTTAGGCTTAAATAATTTTGTCAAAAATATTAGTAAGCGTAAATTAGGTCCTAGAGAAAGAAGCTAAACCACAAGGTTGACAATCTTGGTTACTGCCTTTAAAAAAGATGCAATGGACTTGTCTAATTCACAATAAAATGTAATCAATAGGTCCAAGCTCTCTGAAAAGAAGAAGAATAGTTACAAGAGGGTGGCTTATGCGTAGTGCTGCATAAGCTCTACTGAATTAGAGAGATCTAAGCGATAAAAGTTCTATGCCATCAAACTTTTAGTCATTAGCTTATGCATGAGGCTTAGCTGTGAAATCAATCAATAAGAGCTTGACTCAAAAGGAAGCTAAAACATAAAAGGTTGGCTCCTGAATTTGAAGCCAAACAATAAAAATTGCATCATGCATGAAAAGGCAGGCTATTTTTAGTAGAAGGGACGGTCAAACCATGAGTGGTTGGCTCATGAATAAGAAGTCAAGCCACTGATCTGAGGCATGAAACTAGACCATGAGATTGAATTATGCATAAAAGCCAAGCAATATGAGGTTGCCTTATGAACTGTGCTTGTTCATCAAGCCAAATCCACAAGTGGGTGGCTTAAGCTAAGTCATAAGACATTGGCATAAATAAAGCCATCAGACCAAGACTCAAGTGGTAGGCTTATGCATAAAAAAGCTATCAAACCAAGCCATGATAATTTAGCTTATGAACATTACCCTCATGGTTCTCTATTAGTATTATGTAATTATTTAATTATTCTTCCAGACTATACTATGGTCATCTTTGAGGTTACTATGACACATTTGCTTAGCGCCTTAACGGTTTTGGAGGTATCCTTGTTTTAAAATGAGCAGGGACCAGGGGGCGTATGGTGTGATGTGGATGTGGTGGAATTCTCTTATTATGGTGCACCAGCACCGACTCCAAAGGAACAATTGTACAGTGAGCTTGCGGACGGGTTACGAGGAAGTGATCCATGCATAGGTTCAGGCTCTCAGGTACTTCTAACAGAAATAAGATTTTTTTTGTCTTTGTATGTACCAGAATGACAGTTGGCTAGTTGTTAGTTAATTGCATTCCTAGAGAGTTTTGAGCATTAAAACAGATGCTTACCAATTTTTCATATTCATGATATAATAACTTATCGATGTTGAATTAACCATGCAAATGTTAGAGGAGATGCACTCAGGGAAGGTTTTTTGCTTCCGTAGAGAGTTACAATCATTAAAGCAGATGCTTACCATATTTTCATATGCATTGTATAACTTTGGGGTTGGATTTACGATGCAAATGATAGAAAGGATGCACTTATAGAAGTCTTGCCATAAGGAAATAACCTTCGCTGAGATACAGTGAAACTGTGATTGATTGAGGGGACACCAATTTAACTAGCTACATTGCTGAAGATCATGCAGTCGAAGATGGACCAGCAATTTAGTTTGCCAAATCCAAATTGTCAATTTGCTGTTATCCTCTTTCTCTAGAACCGCATCCAGCCATCATGGCCTTGATAATCAGGGTCATTTAATCAAGTGACCATGACACCATTCAAGAATGTGCTGCACAACCCAATCATACTTGGAGCAAAACAGACAAATTCTAGAATGAATCAAGTATAGTTGTATATCACTATGTTGCTGCCATCTTGTTCAAACATAACCCTTGAAATGAAGGGTTAGCCCCATTATATACCCAAATCTAGATTGTACCTTGCTTTACAACTAGATACCTCTCTGTTCAACTTTAATTACTGGAATTGATGTTATTGCCACCCTATTACTTTTTCTTCTGTTTCCAAACATTACATCCACCCAGGATTTCTCCATAGCTGCAGTTTTCTGCCCCATGTCAGCATCAACATTCCAATTTATTTGCGAGATATCCTCCCTACATCCCTACATTTTCAGAATTCAATCTTGTACCATGTTTTGGATACAGCTACTCAGAATTGTCAGAAAGAAATCCTCATGACATCATATCAAGAAGGATTGTCTTCCTCTCCTGGGCACCATCAGATTCCCCTTGATGTGAATGCAAATCAAGTCTACAATCTTTCCATCAATTCTAGCAAACTGAACAGAGTGTTTTGAGAAATGGTATGATCAATCATTAGATCTGTGTTATCTTTTCCTCCTTGTGCCAAAACCTTTCTCTCCAAGATTTGAGTTTTCACAAAACTCCTTGTGCCAACACAGATGAATTATTCTATGCATGTGGAGATTTGCTTGTGCTTTCTATTGGTGTAAGATGAGCCTTTTTTTTTCTTTTTTTCTTGAAATTCTTTGCTCTTACTATCAGGTCGCGAGCCAAGGGACATACGGGACTTTAAGTGCCATTGTGAAAAGTCGAACAGGCAACAAACAGGTTGGTTTCCTGACAAACCGTCATGTTGCAGTTGATCTGGATTATCCTAACCAGAAGATGTTTCATCCATTGCCACCCAATCTTGGACCTGGTGTGTACCTGGGGGCTGTTGAGAGGGCAACATCATTCATCACTGATGATGTTTGGTATGGAACATATGCAGGAACAAACCCAGGTAATAAAGTTCAAGATCGTGCTGCTGTTATATTGAGGTAGCATGCATGTCATCATATGGGTTCCAGAGCCATGTTGCTTAGTTCTGAAAAGCTACCTATTACTGAGAGATGCTTCCTATTCTTCCTCATTTATATCTAATCCTACTGACATAGGCATAATTGTGCGATAAAAAATTCTAAAAGGACAAAACTCATGTACTGACATAGGATCAATTGGGAGTTACATTTTTGGTTATTTACTTTATTTTCCTTCTTTCAGGATTTAAATGTGTTCATTGTTTCTTATACCTGTTGCGATGTTCTGATTCCCAAAAGTACCTCTTATGATGCACCTGCAGAAACTTTTGTGCGAGCTGATGGTGCATTTATACCCTTTGCCAATGACTTTGATATGTCCTGCATTACCACTGCAGTGAAAGGACTGGGTGAGATTGGAGATGTTAAGGTTATAGACATGCAATCACCAATCAACAGCCTTATCGGGAGACAAGTGGTGAAGGTCGGAAGGAGCTCTGGTTTGACAACTGGAACTGTAATGGCTTATGCACTAGAGTACAATGATGAGAAAGGAATATGCTTCTTGACAGATTTTCTTGTTGTGGGTGAGGACCAACAAACCTTTGATCTGGAAGGTGATAGTGGGAGCCTGATTATTCTAACAGGACAAGATGGTGACAAACCTAAACCTATAGGTATCATCTGGGGTGGGATTGCTAATAGAGGAAGGCTGAAGCTTAAAAATGTCCATGAACCAGAAAATTGGACCAGTGGAGTTGATCTGGGTCGCCTTCTCGATCTCTTGGAACTTGATCTTATAACAACAAGTGAAGGACTAAAAGGTTTGCTATCTCACTTTTTTAGAGGCTGTAGAAGATTTCGTATTGCAGTGCAATGATGTTTCCACTTTCTCTCATTTATCTTTTGTCTTTCATTGTGGTTAAAGATGCACTACAGGAGCAAAGATTTGCCTTAACAGCTGCTATCAATTCTGCAGTTGGTGAATCATCTCCAATAGTAGGGAGCCTTCCACCTAATGAGATATTTGAACCTCTAGGCATTAACCTTCAACAGTTCCCTCCTGAAGGTGGTTCTGGTTCAGGAGAGAATGTACCCTTCACAGATATGGCGTTTCATGTGGATACAGCTGAGGTTGCAAACAGTGTGGAAGAGCATCAGTTCATTCCGAATCTAATTAGCATGTTGCCAATGCATCGCAGGGAAGACAACCTGGAAAGGAAGAATCTATCTGCACCAACTAACCTATCTGACGAAGATCCTTGTGTTTCACTGCAACTGGGGGACCGAGAACCGAAGAGGCAGCGTTCTGGTCAAAATGAAGATTAGTTTCTATCAAAGTGAAGCAGCTATTCATCATGTCGGAGCTACTTCTCTAGTTACAGCTTCATGCAAGATATCCATGCGACATGGATATGACGAAAAAGGCTCGGGTAATTTTGCATTTTCTGAAGAGAATTTTTGAAGGCTTTGAAAGGGAAGCCTCAGTCTTCTTTGAACCGAAGAATAGCCTCCGCTTGGAGAATCTTCTCTTTTTAGAAGTTATGATCTGGAACTACGCATAGTTGAAAGGTCGGTCAATCAAATTTTGATTGCTAGGACTTTTTACAAATAGATGTAGAAGAAAGACCATTTATTGGAAAGATTTCAGTCAATTTGCCCAGCTTAAAGCTCATTCTGGGGTATTTAAATTTGAGAAAGTACTTTGGGGTTATTCAAGTTTTATCCCCACATCATGAAAATGTCAAAACACAAATGTACTTTTGAAATGTGAAATTATCCCAATTTACTTTGGTAGTTTGAAGATTACAAAACAGTTTTATCAACTATGTCAATTGATGGTCCATATATCATGACAGGGTGTAGCCCTGGTGTTTTGTTGTAATTTCTTCTAGCTCAATGGTGTTCTTTGTTCATGAACAGACTTTGCACACCAAAAGCCAACCCACATGTTCCTCCCATACAGGAAAGGCTTGCATAAGGTTATTTTATTTGGTAATGGATTTCCCTAAGATAAGATGAATCATGTGAGAAGTAAAGGAACAGAATTTAATTGCAATGATATCACAGAATATGACTAATCTCATAGACGAATAAATCAATATGTCTCGTGCTAATATCTTAGCACACAATCAACATGAATACTGTCTCGTGAACACACGAGAGCCAACATTTTATGTAGAACCTAAAAGAACAGAACACAGAATAATGACAAGGCGATGACGATAAGACGTCTCTCCAACTCCCTTTCCAGCTTCAGAAGCACATGTCCAGAACGCAGCAGCAACACAAGGCAGCACAGCTGCAAGACACAAAGAAGCAGAGCAGCACAAACAAACCATATAAGCACCAGCTGATCGAAAGAAGCTGCTAAAATCACGAGGAAAAAGGCTGCAGGCTCACCATCCCTTCCAAAAGCCATCACCGCGACTCTTCGTCTCCACGGGAACTTGTTGTGAATTCACAGCACCACCATCCCCGGTGGGATAGCCTACAGGAGGAGGCGCGACGTAAGCTGGTGGGTAGGACTGCCCGGGTGGAGGATAAGCTGAATCTGAACCGAGGCAAATTTCATCATGAAGAACGTAAAATGCTGAAGGGGAGAAACCTATATGGAGAAGATAAAGAACATTATATTATTACCTTGAGAAGGAGCCTGCTGCTGAGCATAGTAACTCATGTTGAAACCAAACCAAATGGACGAGAGCACCACCAGAGGAGGCAGAAGACGATCGATGCGGAGGTGAGAGGAAGACAACCTGAGAAGCAGTACTTATAGTGACGGGATTGCTTCGGGCATGGGGTTTTCTGGATCGACGCGTTGTGATCAGAGAGGTCAAAAGAGACGTGTGAAGCCGCCAAACTACGCTCGAGCGTTACGACTGATGACGCGACAGGCGGCGAGGAAACGCGGTTTCTGGTTGGGCTATAATGCCGCGTTGTTTTTCTTTATTTATTTATTTGGCTGTGCCGCGTTGTTGGGCGTTGGAAATGGTGGAGAAGGAGGGACGCACCGACCTGTCCGGTACGAACAGATGGCATCAGGACAAGAGTTGGACGGCCAATCATGAGACAAGAGTAGGAAGGGTCAACGCATGTGCCCAAAAAGATCTACATACATACATACATACCTCTTTGAAGAAGGCAAAGGGCAATTAATACTGAATGGATCAGGATAAGATGGGTAATTTATTTAAAAGAGAATTGCTAGTAATAAGTTTGTAATCAGATGATGCCAATTTTTTTTAATTATAATAATATTCATGAATCGGATTTTCTCAAGCCCGATTGATCTATCGACCAATTCGATTCGGATCTCTGTACACTTATGTTACAATCCAATTATATTTATTAATGATACCTAATAAAAATATATTAATTTTTTATGTAAATTTATTCTAAATGCATGTGCATAAAAAAGGTCTACATACATACATCTTAGTAAGGCACAAGGTAATTAATTATTGAATAGATCATAAGAGAAGATAAGGAAGGTGGGTAATTTATGAAATAAATAAAAGGCTCCTAGTAATAAGTTTTAATGCCTCGTATTTATTTTTTATTGAAGATATTTTTAAATTTAATAATATCTTTGAATCGGACTGTCTCAAGCTCAATCGATCCATGAATTGATTCGGTTTGGATCTCTTATATTCAAGCTGCAGTCATGTTACAATCGAATTACACTCTGGCACCTAATAAAAATATTATAAATTTTATATAAACTTATTCTAAATTTATCATAAAATAAAAATTAGTATAATTTTTGTTAGAATCATATTCTAGTAAAATTCTTAAAGTTTTGATATTAATTATCCTAAAAATATCTTAAAATAAAAATTATTAATTTTAAAATAGGTTAGGTAATTGAGTTTAACTTATTTTAATTTAGAGTGCAACTAAGTCAATATAAGAAATAGGAAATAGAAAATAAAGAGTTTTATAAATAGTTTTATGATGAATTTAAGATAATTTTATATACAAATTAACGTGTTCTATAAATATGTGTAACATAAGAGTAACTTGAGTGTGATGATTTTTTTGATAATTTAAGATAATTTTATATTAAAAAATTAATATATATTTTAGGAAGAATTTAGGATAATTTATATTAAAACTAATTTGGGATAATTTTAATTTTTTAATATATTGTGTGTTTGAGTGTAACTCGAGCGTGTTAATTTTTTAGATAATTTAGGATAATTTTATATAAAAATATTATATTTTTTAATATATTTTGTGAATAAGTATAACTCATGTGTAACTATTTTTGTAGGTAAATTGTGAAGAAAAGAAGGCATAAAGGAGGGAGAGGACAATGGAGGAGGAACAAAGACGATGTATGAAGAGAACAAGAAAGGGTAGAGGAGAAAGCCAGGGTGTGGGTGAAGAGAAGGAAGTTAATGGAGGGGGGGGGGGGGGGGGGAAGGGAAAGGAGGTAAGAGTGGGAAGTGAAGTGAGGGTAGAGGAGAGAGACAATTTGAAAAAAAATCAAGAGGTAATCTAGGGCTTAATTAAATTAAATTAAAATATTTAGGATTTAATTGAATCAATCTAGTTCGATTTATCTAAAAAAAAATCAATTCAATCCTAAAAAATCAAATCAAACTTAGTGAGAGGATAATCATAATCTTTTTTATGATTTTATTGAGAACATTTTAGAGCCAACTTTTTACTATTTATAATCTTTTAAAACTAATTTACTATTTATAATCTTTTAAAAACTAATAAAATAATATTTTACTATTTATAATCTCTCTAATTCTGTTTTATCTTTTTTTTCTTTTTCATAGCCCTTGTTTACGTACTTTATTATTGTCGACTCACCTATTATTATTATTATTAATCATTGCTCTTAGCCTACCCCCTGTTGCTCCCTATCATCAATCGTTGCTCCCAACTTGCACCCTATCCAATTTTGCACCTTACAAACTCTCTCTATTGCTCGTCATCCCCACCTCGTGCTCTCTACTATTGATACTCCCTCCTTTGTCGCCTCTAATTCTAATGGCTATGGATGTCGTTGTCGCTTGCCTCATCCCACCAAGGAGAAAAATGTTGGGTTCTTTTAACATATCAAATATGAATGAGATAATTGTTTTCTAGAATCAAAACAATCTTAATGGATCCAAAAAAAAATAATGGATTAAGAATGTTTCTATAAAACTTATCAAATCCATTATAATATGTATGAAATCCTACAATAATTAATAAACATATTAATACGGAAGCGTACCTGATGAATCCATTAGAATATTTTCTGAATTAATCGGTGATTTGGTCTTCCAATTGCAGAGTATCCTTAAGAACTTTAGCTTTCTCCTTAACGGGTGAAGAGAAACTTCATTCGATACTGCAACCGGGGACCATAACCTTATTTATAGTCATAACTGATGAATCTACAATTATGATTATATTCATAATTGATGAATCTGCAAGAGTTTCATATTTCTAACTTATCTCGTCATTAAGTTTGAAATATGATTGATGATATCTACACAATTAATTTTCATAATAATAATAATTATGTCCCTTAGCCAAATAACTTTACTTTAATTTGATCACTTTAATTTTGACTAATAAAAAATAATGACTTAACATATTTAATTATACATGTGTGACCCTTAAAATTCTAACAAAAAAAAGAAAGAAAAATAAATTATAGATAAGGAGTAAATAGATTTTATTAGAATTAAGTTATAAATTGAAGACATATACATTTATTTACAAATGGATAACTTAGGGATATTTTAAGTTATTTTTTAAAAAAATTATTATTGTGAATAATAATCTCCAATTAAATATGAGAGTATCATCTGTTAAAAACATATTATCATCAAAGGATGTTTGGAGTAAATTTAGATCTTGTTATCGATCTAAATTCATATAATTTTTCAATATTTCCACAAAGTGCTACAAAATATACCAAATTAACGACAGATACATTCACATAAATGACTCCCATTGCATTGCATGCCAATCGTCTTCTCGAAATAGGAACTGAGTGTGAGAGCATCTTCATCGCTTCTTTGCAGCCCAATTATTATTCCATCATCGACTCCAGTTTTAATCAATCAACAGCTATCAGAAGAAACAAGTCAAAGAGTGGGAGAATGTTAGTGACTAAACTTGTCTCCTTTTCCGAATATTATGTGAAAAATATACCTAAGAAATGAGAAATCAAATTGAAGTTTGGATCTCAAGAGAAAGAAAAATTAACGAGTAAGAAAATAACTCAAATTAATTTAATCCACTCTGTGTGTCCAACATATTTCTGGGACATAAATGTATGCTTCGTATATATGTTATATGTTGCACACAGGAATAGACAGGCAGACTGATCTGATCCGAGGCTTAACATGTCAGATGAAGATGACACTCAACATGGCGCCCACCAGCAGCGCGCCAACGAGACCAAAGATGATCTTTATGTCAAATCTTCCCCTGCCCACAGGCCTCAGCACTGCCATTAGCATCTGGCTCTGAATGCATAGGAAAGCCGAAACACATAGAAACATGAAGCTTTTAATGGCGAATGCTTCGCTGCCCAGATGCAGTAGGCGGACCACCATCATCAGCAAAAAGGCAAAGGTCCCTATGTTCTTCCATATATCCTCCAGCTGAACCACCTCATCTTCTTGCGTGCCTGTTTCTCGCCTCCGTAGATGGTAGTACAGAACTCCACCGACGGCAAAGAGCATAGTGGACAAGACGTGGGGGAGAGCAAGCGACTCGGACGCGACCATCAGCGTCAACAGCGTTGACAGGACAAATGAAGCGTAGGTGGAGAAGCTTGCAATTGCGATCAGGCCTTCACGGCGGTCGGCGGAGTAACTAAGCATCAGAGTGAATAGCAAAAGCAGCATGGCGAAGAAGCCTATAATGTTGTTGATGAAGAGCAAAACCACGGATGATTCGAGGCGGGAGTGATAAGCTGACGAGGTGAAGTTCTTCATGTAAGCGATGACCGTGCTTATGATGCCCCCAGAAGTGATGGCGGTGACATAAGATGACAAGTTCAGTAGCTTCGATTCCTGTGCTTGGGAAAGTGCGTGGTCGTCGCCATGGATTTCATGTCGTAGAGTTCCTCCGCGAAGGAGCACGACGAGGGTGATCCCCAGAAGAAGGAGAAGAGGAACCATGGCCAGCACGTAGAGCTTTTTGAGGATGAGCATGAACAGGTAGGTTGTCAGGACCAGCAGGACGACGGAGGAGATGAATAGACTTGTGCCAACACGAAGCTGGAAGCGTGTGATCATGCGGCGTTGATTGAAGCTGACGATGAAAGAAAAGAACATCAAGATGATGGAGGAAATTATGGTGAACATGTTGAAGACGATACAGCTCTTGAGGATGGCTGTCTTTGCATGTGCTGCCAAATCCTTATCCCCGGGTAAGATCTGTAGCAATGATCCCGAAGAAACGGCGAAGGTGCAAAAGGAGAACCAGAGGGTACGTTTGAAGTAGGCAACAAAGCCGGATTCCGCATCTTCTCCTCGTCCACCTTCTGGCATCTGCTCACGAGTACACGTGTCGAGATATCATCATCCCAAAGTTGCAGACAGATGCAGAAGTAAAAGCAGGCAAATCAAGGCACAGAGTTCAGATCAGCGAAATCCATAAGCTGCCCTCTTTTCCTAAGCTTCGATGCTCAGAGAACAGAAGCGATCGGTGTCTATTGTTCTCATCTCTCAAAGCAGAACTGAGTACAAGCTCATAAGGGCTAACTGAATACACAAGGCCTCGAGATAAGTAGAACATCAAATAGAGAGAGAGAGAGAGAGAGAGAGAGAGAGGAGAGAGAGAGAGGAGAGAGAGAGAGAGGAGAGAGAGAGAGAGAGGAGAGAGAGAGAGGAGAGAGAGAGAGAGAGAGAGGAGAGAGAGAGAGAGGAGAGAGAGAGAGGAGAGAGAGAGAGGAGAGAGAGAGAGGAGAGAGAGAGAGGAGAGAGAGAGAGGAGAGAGAGAGAGAGAGAGAGAGAGGAGAGAGAGAGAGAGGAGAGAGAGAGAGGAGAGAGAGAGAGAGAGGAGAGAGAGAGAGAGAGAGGAGAGAGAGAGAGGAGAGAGAGAGAGAGGAGAGAGAGAGAGAGGAGAGAGAGAGAGAGGAGAGAGAGAGAGAGAGAGAGGAGAGAGAGAGAGAGAGAGAGAGAGAGAGAGAGAGAGGAGAGAGAGAGAGGAGAGAGAGAGAGAGGAGAGAGAGAGAGAGAGAGAGGAGAGAGAGAGAGAGAGAGAGGAGAGAGAGAGAGGAGAGAGAGAGAGGAGAGAGAGAGAGAGAGAGAGAGAGAGAGAGAGAGAGAGAGAGAGAGAGAGAGAGAGAGAGAGAGAGGGGAGGAGGAGGAGGAATAACATAAAGATCGATCATCTATGCATGTGACAAAGATAACATGAAATAAAAAAGACCTAAGATGAGTTTAGCATGTACCATGATGATCGTCGACGAGCTGAGACGCCGTCTTAGATGGACGACCTCCTCCGGTGGGTGTGATCTCCCACAAGGAACGGTGAGCAACGCAGCAGTTGATCATAGCCTAATGTTCTTCGCGTGGAAGACGTTGACTTTCCCAAGTAAACGGGGCGGTCAGTGGAACGACGTCGGCAGTTTTTGGCTTTGTTTCTCCTTTGGAGTGCGGATTAGTGTTCGGAGGAGAATAGCTGACGATGGATTTCATTTATACGTACGTATAGCAATTGGCTGAGTGAATATTAAAACAAAATGTATCATTTAGTCACTACAAATATTAGGTTTTATTTTATAGGTTCGTTCGTAATAGAATTCCAATTATAAGTCTTCCAACCGTGTGTGGAGGTACTAATGGATGTCGATATGTTTGTCGTGCCAAAATAATTGAGCTGTGACTTTTCTTTATATTTTTTTTTGTTTTAATTATTTGGGGTAGGCGAGACTTTATATTATAATCTACGAAGACTTGACTGTGTGTGCAATTGGGCGCCTAAATCTACAGCAGCCGAGGAAGGTTCCTGGTTGCTCTCTACTCCGCTACTTCTCTCCTTTTTCTTCCTTTTCTCTTCAAACACCCTTTTTGTTTTTTTCTGCATAATTACTTGATCTTTATCTTTAAGGCATCGGTATCAACTTGGATTTCTCGAATTAACCAGAAGTTTTTTTTTTTTGGAGATTTAAAGAGGGAAAAAAAGGAAGAAATCATTCTTTAGATTTTATATAACGACATTGGAAGGCTCAATATAAAGTTTCAATTTTCTATCAACTTGTTTTACTTTTGCCTTATATTGTCGGGATCTCAAGGGTTTAAATCCAATCCACATCCAGCATCATAGCCTAGAATTTGATAGATGAACTTTGAAGACCTTTTCAAGGACGTACCTAATGAAAAGCTCTCCGATAATTAAATTAGTGATGTGAGAGGATTCGAGAAATGGGCATGCAGACTAGTCTTCTTATGACGTGACGTACCTAATTATTTTTTTTATGATTAACCACCAAGATGAAGTGAAATATTAATTTATGTATAAAATAATTGATCATTATGTAATCGTGAATGTTACGGTGCTCATAAAATCGATTAATGAATGAGCATTCATGTTGGCGTCGAGTCCACATCGATACAAGGTGACGATTGGTGTGGCCAACACGTCGAATCCGCATCAGCTTCTCGGCTTATCAATCTCCTTTGCCATTTATTCTAATGCATAAACGATGCATTCTTTATAGTCTATCATTATCAATCTCCTTTGCCATTTTATTCCCATGCATAAGCAATACATTCTTTATAGTCTTGTCTATCATTCACGTACCCAACCACAGCTTTACAATGAAGAGGCAATTTCGGTACATTATTCTGCATGTTAAGGTGCCTAAACTTTGACTACGTTAATCTCACGACTCTATTGCACTGCGCTCCGCATTAGGCCGACTGTTGTCTGTAAATACGTGAGATATGATGCAATCTGAAATCCGTTGTTCGATTAATTATCTGAGACATTTTTTTTTTCTTTATGGAGGAGAAAGTTAATCGAGTCAACCTTTGGATTGGATCCAAAGAATGGCATCCGAAAAGACCAAACGGTTTTAGGTTGATGGCTTTGGAAGTTCGGTTCCGTAGATGTTTGAATTCTTCTACTGGCGATGCATAAATCTCTCCCGCAGCCGCACCTCAAATACAACACGATTCATCTCGATGGTTTCTCTTCTCTATGTACGTCGATTGATTATGGAACAGAGATCCTGTGTTGAGAACAAGCCATCTTTATGCGATTGATCTCCTGGTGATAGTAACTCTTAATTTTCTGGATGATTTCATTCTGCAATTTTAAGAATTTGGTTCTCTTTCAGTCTCCTCTTCTTTTGATTGAACACTTTCGCTTCCATCTCCACAGGGCACAGAGATATAACGCTCGAGGATGGAGACGATGTTCCTCAGCGATATCAAGAAGAAAGCCTCCTCTTATATTCAAGAGAAGTACAAAACAGCTCTTCTGGCTCTCACTGATATAACGGCGGCAGAACTGTAAGTGTTGCGCTGAAATATATGGCGTTGCAGGTCAATTACTCATGTGTACCGGTGTATCACTGTTTTAGATTGGCCGAAGAAGCTACGAACAATGACTCGACGGGTCCTGACGCCAAGACGATGACTCGGTTGTCGGAGGCAGCGCACGACGTGGATGACTACCGCAGAATAGTTGATGTCCTGCACAAGAGGTACGAGATCAAATGGTACTCTGCCATGGACGGCCCCTGCTTCATCTGCAAGTATCTTGTAGGTTCTGCACGATCGATTTCAAGGAATGGAGGCCATCGTACAAGGCATTAGCGCTCCTGGAATTCCTGTTAACGCATGGCCCCGAAGGCATGTCGGAAGAGTTCCACTGCGACGTCAACGTCATTCATCAGTTGGGCGACTTCCGCTACACCGACGACAAAGGGTAATCACGTCGACCGACCGACCGACCGACCGATCGATCGGAGCGGCTAAACGTGTAGTGTTCTTGATCCGTTACGTCTCCTTGATTTCTGGCAGCTTCGACTGGGGCGCATGCATGCGGAGCAAATCCAAGAGGATACTGCGGCTGCTAGGGGATGAAGAGCAACTCAAAGACGCGCGCGCGGAAGCCCTCCGGATCTCGAGAGAGATCCAAGGGTTCGGGAACCTGATCGTGTCTCCCACCGCCTCTTCCTCGCCGTCGTCGTCGTCGTCCTCGTCGAGGGCATCGAGAACTTGGTCCTTCGGCTCTTCCTACTCCTGGGATTGTCCGAGCTGGAACGGACCGGATGAGCCAAACAAGCGAGACGAGGCTCATCATGTATCAGGTGATTCAGTCGATCTCAAGGAGGCGGAGATGCATCTCTTGGACGCGCCTGTACAGGAGAGCAGCTGCCTGCTGATATCGAAGAAGGAAGGCCGCGAAGGAAGCCCGGATGGTTGGTCGTCTAGATTACGTCTAAGGCTTTTTGGGAAAGATGACAAGCGAGTGGCATTTCGAAGCCTATCCGACGTGGAGAAGGAGCCGAAGAAGAAGTTCGAGCGGCAGTCTTCGCTAGGGTTTTGATCGGCCACCACCGTACCATACTCACGATACGTTTCTGTAACAAAGAACAACTTTGATATAGAACATATTGTGCCGCCGTCATGCCTTTTCACATTCAATTTGCTTTCTTCCACGTTGATGTATCAAATTTTGTTGCGACATGAGAATGCTGTACCGCTTGTAATTTTTCGATCTCATTTGCCAGCTTGCTTTGTCATCGTTCCTCGATGATGAAAGAAATATACGGAGAAGTATTTTTTTTATATTAAATTATTAAATGAATATTTTCTTTCTAATAACGAGGTCGAGAGATAAAGACAATACTGGTAAGTCTAGAGATCGACGATTTGGTTCATACGATTGTGATAGAGGTAAAGGAAGCTTCAACAAGAGCATAGGTCGAAAGTTCCTCCCCCGCTTGTGCATCACAGATTGAAACCTCTTCTAAGTTACCAGACCCTTTTAACGATTGAGCTGATGTAAAAAGAGCTCTGTAGATCAGAACATAAGAGACAGAGACATACCAACTAGGAGAATCATTCTCCTCATCAAAAAGAAGTTTTAGGTAACCTAGCATGCTTAGCTAATCGATTACCAGGTTCGTTTACTTTCCTGCTATATCCATTTTATGAGATTTAATCTTTCTATATTAAAAGATTTGATATTTTGATGAGAAATCTATTTTGATACACAATGAGGGAAAGAATTATTTCATTTTAACAGGTTTTTTTCCAACAATTTATGTGTCAGTATGAGCTTATTTGCTCTCTGTAAGATTTGAAGATCTAATTGATGTTTTAATTAATGCAGTTCCAAGCAACACTAGTTTGTTCCTTAATTAGGTTATTTTGCTGCTACTTTTTATGTCGGATAAAAAGTAATCAGAGAAATCAACAAGCCGCTGTTGGTCAGTGATGAAGAACTACTACTACTCGAGAACTATTTTCTTGTTAGAATTGTTCATGGTGTTACATGTTCCTACATTTGACAGATACTGGAAAATGCATATGGACACAAGAAATTATATGAAAGACATCTTCTATCTTTGTCATGGCAACATCAAAACATCGCAACAGATAGCATCTCAATGTCAAAACTTATTAAAGTTTATGAAGCTGGAGAGTGTATGCGTCTACAAACATATATGCTTTATTCTGCTACTGCCACTACTGGTGAAAGGAAGTAATAGAACAAGCGGAGTCATCCGCAGGGAGCTTGCTAATTTGTGACACCAACCCTCATGAGGCCCAGATAAGCAGCAAGCCTGTACAAGACGAGCATCAGCAGCAAGGCAAGCACGGCCAAAGCTTTGTGGTCGAAACCCACCAGCTTGACGGAGGGGAAATCTGCAATCTGGCATCTCATGCTGGGAGTGCACTGGTACGTGTCACTGGGAGAGTACTGTGAAGCTATCTGGAGCTTGAAGGTGTAGTAGCTGAGGGAGATGTACTTGATCCACTCAATAAAAGGTGGGATGTTCTGGACGTAGAATCCGCCGGCGAGCATGAAGGATAACATGAGAATGGAGCCGAGCGTGGTGGCAGTCTTGAGGTCCATGACGAGCGCCCCCAGTGCAAGTCCCAGGCCCTGCGCCACCAGCACGCACAGGAGCAAGACGGCAAGGTTCATGAAGAAGTTTGCTGCAACAGGTTTTAGGCCACCCATCCAGTACGTGATGGTGACGAAGATGATAGGAAGGATGAGTTCCATGGGCAGGTCGCCCACCAATCTAGCGGCGAAGTACGATGACAGCCTATACATTCCGGAGGATCTCTCCTTTGTCAGCATCGTGCGCTCTTGCGGGAAGGTAAATATGGCTTCGAACACTGGGTAGAATGACCAGAATGAAGCGACGAAGAAAAGAAGGCCGACCTGCATGAATCAAAGATCATGGAAACTGCTAAATGGAGATTGGAGACGAATCAAGAGAGAGAGAATGAGAGAGAGTGAGAACCTGATCTTGGACGTAGCCGCCTGAGTGAAGCCACAGGAACCCTGCAAGAAGAGCTACTACGAGGACTTGCGAGATCTTTAGCCCAGAGAAGGACTCATGCTTTCTTTCCTTGAGATCCCTCTGCAGTAGCACAGTGAACTGTTCCCACCAACTGGTGCACCACTGAGTTTCAATTTTGTCGGGCTCACACTCCTTGAATTGTTTGCTCAAAGCTAAAACCTCCTCTGACACCTTATCATGTAAATGTAATCTATAAGCAGACACTAGAGCTTCTTTGGTGGATGCTCTATCTTCTGATGTTTCATCCGAAGATACACCTGCATTTTCACAACCAGCCCACCCTCAACTAGTGTCCAACAGAGATCTATCAGACATAAACACCTTATCATGCTTTTAAGCTTTTGCAAGAATGAGAATAATAGTCCATTGTTAGAAATATAATATTCTTTGCACTGTAAAAGAAAGATTTGCAACCATTACACCACATCTTATATTGCGTTGGCATCTAAGATAGATAGAGGTCTTGCTTGCGAGCCACTATCTAAAGCTAAAACATGAGATGCTCTGTTGTCCTTCAGGAGAAAATCTTGTGTGCCAGAATAAAGGATAGGAATAAAGAATAATTTCTGTACAGGAAAGCAAAACAGAGAGCACAGAAGCATAAGATGTAAAATCTCTCTGAGGTCATTTGAGCTTGTAAATGATAGATGCAGATGCTATCAGAAATCTAGCATATAGAATTAGCTTCCTGTTCTTCATGTGGGCTTGAATATTCTCAAGCATCAGATCCAAATCTCAAGTAGTTGGTCATGTCGCATTCTCAACCATCGCAGTGTAATCCAGACACCATGGTTAGAAATCAAGTAGAGAGAATACTACCAAGCGTAAAGGGCGCGTACCGTTGGCGAGGTCGAGCAGGAAGTCAGCAGGATTCATGGGCACAGTCGGAGCGTAGCCGACGCTGGCGAAGTAGTCCATGGCATCGGAGCCTTTGCCGAAGTAAATTGAGTTACCATCCGATAGGAGCAGGACCTTGTGGAACATATAGAAAAGACGACTCGAGGGCTGGTGGATGGTCATGATCACCGTCTTGCCTCCCTTGGTGAGATCCCACAGGGTGGACACAATTCGTCCGGCGATGGTGGAGTCGAGTCCGGAGGTTGGTTCGTCGAGGAACAGCAGGCTCGGGTCGATGAGCATCTCCTGGCCGATGCTGACTCGCTTGCGCTCCCCGCCGGACACCCCGCGCACGAGAGGGCCGCCAATGATGCTGTTGCGGCACGCGGTGAGGCCGAGCTGCGCCATGACGGCTTCCGCCTGCGCGGCCTTCTCCTGCCGAGAGAGGGTGCTGGGAAGGCGGAGGAGCGCGGTGTAGACGAGGGTCTCCGTGACGGTGAGGTGCGGGTAGAGGACGTCGTCCTGCGTGACGAAGCCCGTTCTGCGCTTGAGCGAGTTGGTGAAGGGCTTTCCGTTGTAGGTGATGCTACCGGTGAGGAGGCGGGTGCGGCCAATGCGGCCGCCGAGCACGGTCAGCAAGGTCGTCTTCCCACTTCCCGAGGGGCCGAGCATGGCCAGCATCTCACCCGGCGACACTGCACCCGAGAGTCCCTTCAGGATCACCCTCTCGCCCTCCTTTGCTTTCCCCTTCCCCTTGGTCTTGATCTTGTACACCACATCTTCGAACTGCGTCCGACACGACAAAGATTGGTTCGACATATCAAAGGCATGACAGATCGCGGCAAAGATGTTGTGTACCTTGAGAGTAACAGGACGTCGGACTCTGCCAAGGGTTGAACCACGGCCATCGCCGGTTCCATGGTTTGGTTGCGCTTCCATCTCCGTCTCCATCCTCCTACCTCAAAGATCTTCACGCATGCGCGAGTACGGACTTAAAAATCCTTCCCCTAATCCAATCTACACCGGAGACATCCTTTCCTCAATGGAGAAGGGATCGATGAAGCAGGAAGGAATTACAGGAGACGAGGGGACGGACACCACCACACGCCTCCACAATAAAAGAGCGGTACATTCCACCCTTCCTCAACAGCGAAGGAGCCAATAAAGGCTAGATTGTGATCGCGTCGTCACCCTTTTTACCTCCACATTTAATGCTGATCTGGTGCTGGAATGATATGTGGCAGTGGCTCAAACCATCCCTCTCTCTCTCTCTCTCTCTCTCTGCCGGTGGAGGAATCAATCGAGGATTGAATCGGCTCTTCCTACTCCCCTTTTGAATCGGAGTTCGCGATACGTTCTTGCTACCGGATCCCTACTCGGAACGGACTCGGAGTCGCCCCTGCCAACAACTCGGATTCCAAATATAGGGTTCGTTTGCAGGATTCGGAAGCACATTTGCAACGCATGCCGTCATTCAATGCGTCGCGTCAAACATACACGATGTGATTGATCCTCGAGATTGCATTATATCAACAACAAAAATTAAGTTGTATTCTTCTGATAAGAAATCAAAGAATCGTGTAAATGCTTATGTGATCAATAAAATTTAATGCATGTTAAAATGGTTTTTCTAATTGGTGACAAGTAAGTAGAATATTATAATGCAAGAATCTGAGACAGGATTTAAACCATAAGTTGCAGTCTGAAATGGAAGTATAAAGTGATGCAATCTCGGTTGCTTACTTACTTAGGTCGAGTGTATGTATGTAGTAAACGCTCTAAAATGCTTTTGGTTGTGTGCCACCAATTAGGAGCAATGATATTTTAAGTTTGGTCATTAATCACGTTTATTTGACACAAATAACATAGACCCCTCCCTCGTGTTCTTCATCTGAACTTGCATCATACATTTAGGTCTATTTCATATCTCAACACTTTATTTATTTTCGTGAGAGGGGATTTTGAGTCATTTCCTAACGAGTTAAGGATTATTGGAAATTAAACCCAAAATCATGATCATGATAGCAGAGCGAATCATGAATCCGAATATTGCATCTATCCCTCTTTATTTATTTAACCTACCATTTAATTAAAAATATTTATGCAATACCCTTCTTCTTTATTTGAGTTTATATCTCGTTCATACGTTAAAATTATTCTAAACCAACTTACACATGAGAGCATGTTAAAATTTATAAATTTATTAGGACATTTCATGACAACTTAAGTTTTTATGATTTGTATTAACAAAATCCAATTATGTAGTTCATATTATGATCCCCCCCACCCCCCCCCCCCCCTTTTTTTTTTTTTTTGCTTTTCATAGACTTGCTATAGAAATGTCACATTAGGTTTACTCATCTGTATAAATCATTATCAAACCATCCATTTCAACTAAAATTTGGTGTGCGAATTCTACTCATGTAATTAAATCTCCCAATTTAAGGATAATTTTCTTTCTTGCTAATAAAATTTAGGCAATAAATATTCAACATTCCAAATTAAGTAATATTATTTTTATCAATATATTAAATAAATAAAAAAAATAAAAAAATACCTTAGGTGTAGGACTCATAAGAGATTCCTCTCCTTTGTTCTTTACAAACTAAAGTGAGAGGAACGAGGAGTTATGATGAAAGATAATTTTTTTCCTTTCTTGAAAAATAAATATTTTCTTCTATTCATTCATGTGTCTATAATTTTATTTTTAGATTGAAACAAGTTATAATTATTCATGAGTTTTAAAGATTTTTTTCTATTCCTTCAAGTATTTAAAATTTTATTTTTGTTTTAATATATATTGTAATTATTCTTGTTATATGTAGTTTCTAAAATTTTTATCCTGCGTGTATAATTCTAGTTATAATACTTGATTTCTATTAAACTTATATAATAGTTGATTAAAAAAATTATTTCTTCTCTTATGTAATTTTATCTTTTAATCTATTTATTATGTTTATTTGACTCTCTATTAATGATTAGATATTTTGATTAAAATTCCATGCTATAATTCAGAATTGATGGAATTGAATAGGATTTTAATTGAAATTAATCAATAAGTCTGGTCAGACTCGTAGACT
>CM017189.1:18789202-18909202 GCA_004837865.1 Musa balbisiana
GCCTGCAACGGCATCCTGTTCAACCACGAGAGCCCCCGCCGTGGCGAGAACTTCGTCACCCGCAAGATCACCCGCGCCGTCGGCCGCATCCGCCTCGGCCTTCAAACCAAGGTCTTCCTGGGCAACCTGTCCGCCGCCCGCGACTGGGGCTTCGCCGGGGACTACGTCGAGGCCATGTGGATGATGCTGCAACAGGAGGAGCCCGGAGACTACGTAGTCGCCACCGAGGAGTCCCACACGGTGGAGGAGTTCCTCCAGGCCGCATTCAGCTACGTCGGACTAAACTGGAAGGACCATGTGGTCATCGACCCACGGTACTTCCGCCCCGCCGAGGTGGACAGCCTCAAGGGCGACTCCACCAAGGCGAGAAAGGCGCTCGGATGGAAGCCTAAGGTGGGATTCCAAGATCTGGTGAAGATGATGGTAGATCATGACATCGAGATCGCCAAGAGGGAGAAGGTGCTCGTGGATGCCGGATACATCGATGCCCAGCAGCAGCCATAGAATAGAATCAAGTAGAACTCGATCACACGCTATTCATATTCCCAAAATTTTTCCACTACATGTTATCTTCTTCTCTGTTGGTAATATATTACTAATTAAGTAATGTGCTACACTTTATTCTGCAACTTCATTTTTGTGCTACTTACTATGTGATTGTAGTATAATGTTATTATTAGTTTCCTTCATCTATGTGTTATCACTCAGCCTGCTCAATCATTCTGGCTCTTATACAAACAAGAACAAATTTTGTTCTTCTTCTTAACACACATAAGAAGTTGATGTACTGTAATGTAATTGAAAGGTTTCATATTGGATACAGTTTAATGTATGCTTATAAACAAATTAAATTTTATGATTTCATTGTTAGGTGTGATATTATAAAAATTGTAATTTTAGGATTATATTAAACATGACACAGTGGTGTGATATTGCCCACCAAAGATATATATAATAAATATAATATCACTTATAGTTTTTTTTTAAATAATTTTATTGTGTTTCCAATACTTCAACAATACCACTATATATATATATATATATATATATATATATATATATATATATATATAATGGAATTTAAAAAATTATTTAATAGATCATTACCTAAATGGATACTTGAAAAATGGCATGTTAAGATAGTTTACCATTTAATATATCAAATTATATCATTACCTTTATAGATTATATATATATATATATAATATATATATATATATAATATATATATATAATATATATATATATATAATATATATATATAATATATATATATAATATATATATATAATATATATATATATAATATATATATATATAATATATATATATAATATATATATATAATATATATATATATATAATATATATATATATATAATATATATATATATATATAATATATATATATATATATATAATATATATATATAATATATATATATAATATATATATATATAATATATATATATAATATATATATATAATATATATATATAATATATATATATAATATATATATATAATATATATATATAATATATATATATAATATATATATATATAATATATTATTACCTTACCAACCTTGTCGGAAGACAACGTAAGTGAGCCAAATGGAAGTTAAAAAATTATTTAATAGATCATTACCTAAATGGATACTTGAAAATGGCATGTTAAGATATTTACCATTTAATATATCAAATTATATCATTACCTTTATAGATTATTATAGCAGTTTAAGAATGACATTACCTGAATCAAAAAGTGACATTAAAGTGTTTTGTTTTGATCAACAAACAAAAAAGTACTATAAAACCTATTTTTAAACATCGTAAATATGAACCTCTAATATTAACCAAACTAATATGATGTTGTAATAATATATAATTAACGACATTGAAAGACACAGTAATATGATATATATTTATATTTATATATATATATATATATATATATATATATATATATATATATATATATATATATATATATATATATATATATATATATATATATATATATATATATATATATATATATATATATATATATATATATATATATATATATATATATATATATATATATATATATATATATATATATATATATATATATATATATATATATATATATATATATATATATATATATATATATATATATATATATATATATATATATATATATATATATATATATATATATATATATATATATATATATATATATATATATATATATATATATATATATATATATATATATATATATATATATATATATATATATATATATATATATATATATATATATATATATATATATATATATATATATATATATATATATATATATATATATATATATATATATATATATATATATATATATATATATATATATATATATATATATGGCCATCCTCGGATACCGCGCTAACGGCTGTGCCCGACGATTTGCCTCTCTACTGGTAAAAGTGGCCTTGAGCGTACCACCGCTTACCGCGCTACTCCTGCTCGCTTCGCTTCGTCCGATCACTTCCTTACCTCTCCTGTTCAGCAGGAACAGGATGCTGAAGTTTCTGTCGAAGGTGCGGGTGGAGTACAACGCTCTGGACCCGCGGAAGGCGCGTGCGTCGAGATCCTGGCGCAGTGCAATGCCCGTAAGGCTAAGGAATCCAACCCCTCCTGCCAGGTTGAGCTGCAGCGCCGCACCGACGACAGCCCCCCGCGGATCGCTGTGACCTACGTCAATGGCGTCGAGGAGATCATAGATGCCGCCCGGTATCCCCGCACAGGCCATCCGCCAGCGCATCTTCGACCGCGGCCAGCTCAGCGCCGACCGACAGATGTTCCGCGAAGCTGGCGAGCCGTGGCCGGTACTCATCCCCGAGGAGGAGATCCACCAATCCTTCCCCGGTACTAAGGTGCGTGTTTGCTTCGTTCTTTCTCTACTTTCTCGGCGAGGCATTTCTTCATACAGATCCCGTGCGACTTGTTGATGTTTCTGTTGTTTGTGCTGGTATGTTTCCCTTCTTGGATGTCGATCTCAGTATTAGTTTCCTTTCCTTTCAACTGATTAGGCGTCGGTATTATACATTTAGTACTGATAATTCCATGAGTAACAAAAGCTGGACAATCCTTTCAGATTTGAAGTCCAGTATACAGACATTGTTCCCTTTATTAGAGGACTTCTTTCTAGGGAGCTTGACTTCTAACAGAGCCAAGGAATTTACATATCCAACTTTATTGAGTTATTCATACCAGCGTGCTCTGTCTAGTTAGCTGAAATAGCTTTAGTTATATTTAGATTCTTACAATTAAATTTCAGATCGTAGGTCCTGATCTATATGGGGATGTAGAATAATTCTATGACGATGGCCATTCACATCCTGTAAGTCTTTGTAGAATTGATAATTGCTTGTCAAAATCCCATGGTCTATCATTCTGAATGAATTATCAACCCCTTTATCAAGGAATTGGAAGACAAACAGATTTTTGGGTGGCTCCCTTATCTCTAACCATTTAAAAGGTTGTCAATCCTTCTCATGTTGTTTGTTGTTGTTGTCATGTTGTACCTTCTTCATTTTCAACATACCAATCAAATAAAGTACAATCTTATTTTTCAAGACCTCCTCATCTTCACCTGAGAGATTTACCACTTTGATTACTTCAAATGCTGGAAATCACCAAGTTTCATCATCTGCTGGGGGTGGAAAAGAACCCGTCGCCTATCATGATTTTTGTGTGCGTAGAGAATGATATAATATTTTTTTAAACATCATCTAGAATTGAGATAGGGGCAGGGGTGAGTTGTATCAATCCCACCTCGCCTGACCTCGATGCCATTGTTAGTCAGGATTCTATGTTCTCAAATATTAAAAAAAGCGTTATAAAAATAGATTCTTATAGTGACTCTAAAAGATTAATAAATTGCAATTAATTGATTCCCGGTTAGGCACATATTGTCCCTAGAAGACCCAAGTTATATAAGAATTCTTTACTCAGTTACATCCACTCGGACACTGTGTAGCTCGTTCTATTTGTCAGTTGAATCAAACTAAAGATGTAAACTTCAAATCAGTCTAAGTCATGGCTCAATGGACACTGCAACTTAAACAGACTTAAACGTCAGATTAATTTATTTCATTGGCTGAATCGAGCTGTATGAACTTGCTTCCTATCTGGTAAACTATGACTTGGTGATGATTAGTCTTCTTATACTTAATCCCTTTATCTTATTCATGAGGATCTATAATTACAGGCCTTTGAATAGTTAGGGTGCTTGTAATGACTTTTACTAATGTAACTTGTTATGTATATGTAGGGCACTTATTTCACATATGCACTTCTGCTAAACATATTGAATATTGTGCAATGTATATTGAATCATGTGCAATATGTCTGTATTTTGTACTTCTCACTTACTGTGATATGAATAATCTTTTTAATGTTTTGCATGTGTTTGAAGTATATTTGTGAATGCTATTTAAAGTGAGATATCGATGATCATAGGTTATGTAAATCTTAGATGTTTTTAAGATACAAAGTTTTATCAATATATAGGACATGTATACTTACTGATTTCAGTGTTCTCGCCATGTTGTCCTACTTCACAAAGTTTTACTGTGTCACTATGTTGTTGTAGTCTGTGCCAATCCATAGATTGCAATTTTGATTCTAGCTTATGAGAATGTATTGCAAATAGTAGATCAGTAATCCATTTTTGTTAGTTATGGTACATGGATAGAGGATTATGTGATACAAACTAAAGGCGGACGAAATAGAAAGAGCTTAATGCAAACTAAAGATGAACATGATAGAAAGAGATCTTGGACCCATATGAGGTCTGGTTTGAGCATTTAATTGCTTTACCAAAATGTCACGACCTTAGCTGGAATTGCCTAAGGCGTGAGGTACTCTTGCGGCCAAGATGCGAACTTAGCTTGCATTGCCTAAGTCGCGCTTCGCCCTTGTGATATTGCTCCGCAAAGATCAGCCCACTTGCAACCTCTTGCAGGTCCCGAAGGACCTGTAAAAGAGAAAGTTGATTAGTTCGAAAGAACGAGCGACGGACAAGTCCCGACGTCTCGCGAAAAGGGGAAGCTTTACAAGCAATTCAGCGAGCACCTTGCGTGCACAAGAGAAAAGAGGGAGAGGGGGGAAAACAAGGGCTTTAGAAGGTTGAACGAACAGCTGCAAGCCCACAAACAGCTGCTCACCGGGTGCCGGGCGCGACAACAAGTTCCCGTCAAGGTAACGTGCGAACTTGCGAAAGGTTGTTTAACGCCCGACATATATCCGAAGCCCCATCCAGCCCTGTGCCACCCGGGGGGTTCCTAGGGGCTGAGATGGCTGACGTTTTGGTGAGTGGAGGCAGATTCCAGAAATCAGCCCGCGGCACACGAAAACGGGGCTGTTTTGGGGTTGTTTTGCTCGGTTCGGTGAGCGGTCGCTTTGTAACGTTGCAGCGTGTTCGAACTTACATTTTTACAAGCAAAATGACTCAAAACCAAGGCAAAACATGCTGCCAAACATTTGTACATGTATGTGAGAGCGACGAACGGATCATTGAACGGAGTTGTTGCGAGTGCGCGACGATCGTTCGTGACATTCTCCCCCACTTAAACTGTCGACGCCCTCGTCGACGCTTGCTGTTAGTTGTTGATGATTGCTTCTTCATGTCGTAGGGCATCTTCGGGCTCCCAACTGGCTTCAGTTCGGGGAAGCTTTCGCCACTTCACCAAGTACTCTGTCTGCTCAACTCCATTGGGTAGCTTTACCTTGCGGTCCGCCAGAATGGTTTTAACTCGCTTCTCGTAGGAGGCTGTGATGGGAGGTAGTCGAGTTGGAACACTTCGGGAAGCATCTTGAGGATCCGAGTGGTAGGCTTTTAGGTTGCTGGCGTGAAGAACATTGTGAATTTTGAACCACGCCGGCAGCTGCAACTTGTAGGAGACGTTGCCTACCCTGCTGATAATCGGGAAGGGCCCTTTGTATTTGCGCACCAATCCTTTGTAGATTTTGTTCCTAAAGAATTGGAGTGATGCTGGTTGGAGCTTTACCAACACCAAATCGCCAACCTTGAACTCCTGCGGTCGCCTTCCCAGGTCTGCCCACTTCTTCATCCTTTTTGCCGCCTTCTCCAAGTAAGCCCGCGCAATGTCTGCATTTCGGTGCCACTCCTTTGCGAAGTGGTAGGCTGACGGACTACTCCCAGTATACCCAATTGCCATGGTGTGAAGAGTTGACGGTTGTTGTCCTGTAATGATCTCGAAGGGGCTCTTGTTGGATGCAGAGCTCCGCTGCAAGTTGTAGGAGAATTGGGCAATGTCCAACAGCTTCACCCAATCTCGTTGGTTGGCACTCACGTAGTGCCGAAGATATTGCTCCAGGAGCGAGTTTATCCTTTCAGTCTGGCCATCCGTCTGGGAGTGGAGGCTTGTGGAGAAGTATAACTTTGACCCCAACAATTTGAATAGCTCGGTCCAAAATCGTCCCAGGAACCGAGCGTCTCGATCACTAATGATATTGTGCGGGACTCCCCAATACTTCCGCTGAACAGTGTAAGGGAGCAACAATGAAAGTTGCATACTTTGAAAACCGATCGACCACCACGAGTATCGATCCGAGTCTCCCTACAAGTGGCAAGCTTGATATGAAGTCCAAGGAAATGCTCTCCCACGGCCTTTCTGGTACAGGCAACGGCTCCAAAAGTCCCACCGGCTTCCGCTGCTCTACCTTGTCTTGTTGGCAAGTGAGACATGTTCGAACATATTCCTCCACATCAGTCCCCATCTTCGGCCAGTAGAAGGCCCTCTCCACGAGAGCCAACGTTCTGTGAATGCCTGGGTGTCCAGCCCAAAGGGAATCGTGACACTCTCTTAAGAGTTCACGCCTCAAATTGAAAACTTGGGGAACATAAACCCTATTCCCTTTTGTGTAAACGAGTCCCTCCTGGACCCAAAATCGTCGTGCCTTGCCTTCTTTGATGAGCTGCATCAGGATGACTGCCTGGGGGTCACTATACAGTCTATCCCTGATCCTGGAAAGGAAGTTGGAGTGCAACTGACTTGCTTGGCCTCCGCCTTCCAATTATACGGCATTCACGCGCTCCACCTTCCGACTCAAATGCATCAGCCACGACATTTGCCTTTCCAGGCTTATACTCCATTGCCATATCAAATTCAGCCAAAAAGTCCTGCCACCGTGCTTGCTTTGGGGAGAGTTTCTTTTGTGTTTGGAAATAGCTCAGGGCGATGTTGTCCGTCCTTAGCACAAATCGCGATCCGAGGAGGTAGTATCGCCAAACTCGTAGATAGTGGATCACCGCTGTCATCTCCTTCTCGTGCACTGGATACCGCCGCTCGGTCTCGTTGAGCTTGCGGCTCTCGTAGGCCACCGAATGACCCTCTTGCATGAGTACTCCCCCAATAGCGAAGTCCGAAGCATCTGTATGGACTTCAAAAGGCTCCCCATAGTCTAGCAATTTGAGTACTGGTTCTTCCATAACGGCAGCCTTCAGATCTTGGAATGCTATTTCACATTTGTCAGATCACTTCCAAGGCTGCTCCTTCAGCAACTCCGTCAGTGGAGTTGCACACTTCGAGTACCCCGCTATGAAGCGTCGATAGTAGTTGACGAAACCAAGGAAGGATCTCAACTCTGGAACCTTCTTTGGAGTCCGCCATTCCGCAACCGCTTGCACTTTTGATTTATCCATGCGAATGGAGACATCACCGATTTGATGCCTTAAGAATAAGATCTCTGTTTGGGCAAAGTAACATTTCTCTCTTTTTACGAACAAAGTGTTCTCCCTGAGAACCTTGAAGATTGTCCGAAGGTGCTGGACATGCTCCTCGAGCGTTTGACTGTAGACGACGATATCGTCTAAGTAGACAACCACGAACTTGTCCAAGTACTCTTTGAATAGTTGGTTCATGAGAGTGCAGAACGTGGCCGGAGCGTTGGTTAAGCCAAAAGGCATCACCAAGAACTCAAACACTCCATACCTGGTCACACAGGTAGTCTTCGCTTCGTCGCCTTCAGCAATGCGCACCTGCTAATACCCCGACCGAAGGTCGAGTTTTGAGAAATACTTAGCTTTGCGCAACTGGTCGAACAAGTCCGCGATGAGCGGGATGGGATACTTGTTCTTCACTGTCACTTTGTTGAGTGCTCGGTAATCAACGCATAGTCGGAGGCTCCCATCTTGTTTCTTCTGGAAGAGGACTGGAGCTTCGAATGGTGCTTTAGAGCTGCGGATGAGACCACCACTTAGCAGTTCGCCTAACTGCTTTCTGAGTTCAGCTAACTCTGGTGGGGGCATTCGATAGGGTGGTCTCGCTGGAGGCTTCACTCCTGGTTCCAGCTCGATGCTATGATCTACGCCTCTGCGTGGTGGAAGAGTCTTCGGCAACTCAGGTGGCATAACATCCTTAAACTCCTTCAGGACGTTCGCCACCACAGCAGGTTCTTGAATGGCCTTTTCGTCGAGTGGCTCTAGCTTCATAGCAGCCACGAATGTTAGTTCAACTTTTCGCACCCCTTTCTTCAGTTGCAAAGCCGATATGTGTTGGGGTTCCTTGGTTCCTCTCTGAGAGACGGGAACCACGCAGGGATCGTCACCCCCCATCATACACAAGGAGTTTAGGAACGACATTGGCACCAACTTCGTTGCGTGCATGAACTCCATTCTAAGAATCACTTGGAAGTCGTCCAGTGGCACCGCCATCATGTTGGTGTTCCCGTTCCATGTTCCGATCTTGATGGGAACTCCCTTCGCCAACCCGGAGATTCGCTTGGCCTCCGAGTTCACCGCCTTCATTCGACTTGGGCTCCTCTCCAAGATCAACCCAAGTCGCTTTGCTTCTGAATCGGCAATGAAGTTGTGGGTGGCACCCATGTCCACCATAGCACGGGTCGTTTGGCCATTTAGCTTGATGTCTACGTACATCAGTTCACCAATTCCTGCTTTTTGTAGCTTTGTCTTCGTGTTCTCCCCCACTTGACCCCGCATGGCGTTTAACAAATGCATCGCCTCCATCCGGGGTCCTTGCGACTCCTCATCGTCGCTGCTGGATTCAGAACTGCTCGAACTAAGAGCGATATCTTTGCCCTTGTCCGATTGGGGGGGAGGTGGATGGAAGCTGTTAAAGCATTGAGTGCCTGTTTTTGTGGGCACTCCCTCACCATGTGCGGCCCTCCGCACATGGTGAGGCCTTGCCTTTTGGGTTTGGCCCTTTGTGGGAACTCCTTTTCTTTTGTTCGCCCCCGAGCTCCTTCCCTCGAGAATGTTTTGGAGGGCGATTGCCTGAAGATTGTTTCCTTCTTCCCGGGTCTTCGGAGGAAACAAAGTCAGTGAGCCTTTCTGTAGCAGCAATTGCCCCGACTACATCGGTGACATTCCTTCGATTAAGTTCTTGTTGAGCCCACGACTTCAGACAATCGAGGAAGCTGAACAGCTTGTCCTTCTTGGACATGTCTTGTATGTCCAGCATGAGTGCAGAAAATTGTTTGACATAGTCTCGGATAGAAGTGCTCTGGCGGAGTTGTCTCAACTTCCTCCTTGCGACAAACTCTGTGTTCTCCGGTAGGAACTGAGTTCTCAACTCCCGCTTCAAGTCCTCCCATGTGTCAACTCGACACCGACCTTGTTGGATCTCCTCCTAACGGGTTCGCCACCAAAGTTTCGCATCTCCATTCAGATACATTGTTGCTATAAAAAATTTGGTGTCTTCAGAATCGGGCCTCGTAGCTCGAAAGTATTGTTCCATGTCGAATAGAAAATTCTCGAGCTCTTTGGCATCTCTGGCCCCTCCATAACCATGAGGCTCGGGTGCCCTCAAGTTTTGTGGTGGTGCAACGCGGGTGTTGCTTCCTCCCGCATTTAGTGCTCTAGTGAGCATAGCCACCCTTGAAGTGAGTTCCGCCACCACTTCCTGCAGGTGTTGCACGGAGTCTTTGGTGTCATCCGACAGTCGGTCGACTAGGGCCTCGACCTTATCGATCCTGGACTCTGCTTCCTCTTGCGAGCTCTCTACTCCGACAAGCCTTTGTTGGCCGTGGTAGAGTTCCTTCACGCTCGCTTCAAGAACATCCAGGCGGGTTTCCGCCGTTGTGAGTCTCTCCTTGTGACTCTTTTTCCCAGTTAGTGCTCCAGATTGCGCTTCCTCCGCTCGCGGAGAGTAGCCAACTTCTCGCTCATCACGTTCGCTGCCGCGCTCCTCTTGAGCGGCTCCAACAGCATGAGAGCGAGTGTGCACATGCAGCCCACCTGCGGCTGCTTGGGGCAAGGGTCCGGCTTGCCCCGTCTTGCTTGATTCGCCACGATGCTTTGCCATGGCGAAGTTGCGAAGTTCCTTCGCTGCTCGCTCGAAGTGCTTGCCCGCTCTGATACCACAATGTCACGACCTTAGCTGGAATTGCCTAAGTCGCGCTTCGCCCTTGCGATATTGCTCCGTAAAGATCAGCCCACTTGCAACCTCTTGCAGGTCCCGAAGGACCTGTAAAAGAGAAAGTTGATTAGTTCGAAAGAACGAGCGACGGACAAGTCCCGACGTCTCGCGAAAAGGGGAAGCTTTACAAGCAATTCAGCGAGCACCTTGCGTACACAAGAGAAAAGAGGGAGATGGGGAAAAACAAGGGCTTTAGAAGGTTGAACGAACAGCTGCAAGCTCACAAACAGCTGCTCACCGGGTGCCGGGCGCGACAACAAGTTCCCGTCAAGGTAACGTGCGAACTTGCGAAAGGTTGTTCAACGCCCGACATATATTCGATGCCCCATCCAGCCCTGTGCCACTCGGGGGGTTCCTAGGGGCTGAGATGGCTGACATTTTGGTGAGCGGAGGCAGATTCCAGAAATCAGCCCGCGGCACACGAAAACGGAGCTGTTTTGGGCTGTTTTGGGGCTGTTTTGCTTGGTTCGGTGAGCGGTCGCTTTGTAACGCTGCAGCGTATTCGAACTTACATTTTTACAAGCAAAATGACTCAAAACCAAGGCAAAACATGCTGCCAAACATTTGTACATGTATGTGAGAGCGACGAACGGATCGTTGAACGGAGTTGTTGCGGGTGCGCGACGATCGTTCGTGACAAAAAGGCCGCAAAGTTGGGATTGATTGATTTCTAAATATTGTAAATTAGGTTCATTGCTTTGAGTTAGTTTCTATTAGTTGTATAGATCCAGCTTGGATCAGTTTGTGAGTCAATTTTAGGTGATTTGAGTTCAGATTTAAACCAGTTTTGGAAGTCATCATAAATTAATAGTCTAGATTAGCATGGCAACTTCCAGCCAATTAGTAGCTGATGTATGGTGAGAAAAAACTTTACTGCATGTGTAAGAAGACATTCTATAGATGTTTTGCCAATGTTCCAGGTCCGTATCTGTTAGTTTAAGAAAGCCTGGAAAGGTATGTTGCTCTGGATTTGAAAGGGCCCTACGTGGCCTAAGATACCAGCCAAGAACATGATTAAATGGACTAAAAGGCTGGTAGGTGGATTTCATAGAATGAAAATTATGATATTCTTCCAAAAAGCATTATTAACAGGAGTCTTGTAATAAATTAAAGCAGTCCTTGAGAAGGAAACATAGTGCTTTTAATCAATTATGTTTATGAAGCGTAATCAGGTTTCTTTCTTACATTAGTGATAATGATGAGAAATCAGGTTTCTTCTCGCTAGTAGGTCCTACCAAGGTAGCAGTTCATCATCTCCATTCGTCTTGCATCAGATGTTGTCTGGTGTAACTGTGGTTTTGTTTCTGGCATTCGCTTACTTAGTAGGCATAATTGTTAGATACACTAGTCTTGTGAAACTTTTTAATATTTTCTCTATTTAATGTTTTTATGCATTAATTTAGTAGGCCTAATTGTACTACCAATCCGTCCTGCTGAACCAACAAGCCATTGGACCAGTACATACCGGTCCGGCCAAAACATAGAACCATTTGTATACATATGAACTATCGATTAAATTGGATACATGTTTATCGCATGAGTTATGTTATGAATTTATTTATTCAAATATTTCGAGTGAAGATTCCTTTTTGTTGCCCCAATTGCTGAGGAGTCATGTAAAAGATGGTTGGTAGCATTCTTTTTGTCCTTCTTCAACTCACAGTTATCTAATTCTTTCAAAAGTTTAGATTGTGTACTCAAGATTCAGTCGAATATGATGTTTCTCTTGAGATTCAAAATTGTTTGTGTTATTCCATTAATATAGCTATGCTTGATTGGATGTTATCTGATACTGGAATTTAATCGAAGTTTTTATTCGTATGTTCTCTGATTATCCTGAGAATGAGTGTAAGATGTGCATTTACTTTTACAGCCAAAGAAAGCTGAAGAACAGAAGCAGTGACAAGGACACTGGATCCAGCTTTTTCTTGAGATCTTCATTTTCTTTAGATCTTTCATGTCAGACTTGACGTTTTATGTCTGTTTGAGTTTCTGACTTGATAGCATTTGTACGTGTGTGTGGTCCTAACTGGTGATTTCGACATTTGGGCTCAGTTTTTATGTGGTGTCCTTTATGTATGGTAAGACAGATGACTGTTCTGTGAATCTAATAAATAATCCACATAGGTGATAATTTCTTGGGCCAATTTTTTGGCTAATTATCAATAAACATGTCCATGGTTGTGAGCTTATAGTATTATGCTATATCATCTTGAATTCGAAGCTTCATTCATGTGATTCATTGGTCTAGTATAAGGATTTTTTTTACTCCATCTTATTTGATGTCAAATCATGTTTAAATTTAACGTAGAAATCAATAGAAAGGGTATTCTACCGAATACTCTTAGCCATCTGTGTCCTATATATATATAGTTGGACTAAACTTGGCATCTATATTAGCAGGGGGTGTCTACCCTACAAGACTTGGCATCTATCTTAGCGATGTAAGTAGGACGTTGGACTTTGGCTTGGCCATTACATAGGCTTTGTATTGGACAATAGGGTTCTTGGGAATGAAAGCAAAATGGTGTGACACCCTCGCCGCTGCTTGAAACTAATAGCTTAACCTGATCTTATAATTAGTTTCTTCTCCATTGTACATGTTCATCATTTCTGTTGTTGTGCATTTTAAAATGGTTATAATAGCTGCCTGCTATTGTGGGAATAGTATATACATGTGGAGCGATCAGTCGAACGATAACTAAATCGTTACATATACTAGTCTTCTCTTCTGCCAGAAATATGTGCCAGCCTTGGATCAAGTCCTGCTACAGGCTCAGTAAAAGAGTGATCGGATGAACACGGTATAGGATAAGCCACAGGCATTGAGATTACACTGCATGTAGGAAACGGATAGTGTTGAGTCTGGCAATCGAACATCTGAATGCAGAGGGAAAGCAACCAAGGGAAGGTGGCAAACTAAGAGCTTTGTATAATGATTGCGGAATTATTAGAACAGAAAGATCCGGAATACAATATAGCGCAACAAATATCATCAACAGACGGACAACAAAACTCTGGAGATTTTAGGCATTTCATCAAGCACTCCATCTGGGTGAGTTAAGCCAAGCAGAGAGGACAGGGAACATTCTAGGATTCCCAGCGACCAAGCTCTATTCGATTCTATTTTATGGCTGCTGCTGGGCATCGATGTATCCGGCATCCACGAGCACTTTCTCCCTCTTGGCAGTCTCGATGTCATGATCCACCATCATCTTCACCAGATCCTGGAACCCCACCTTAGGCTTCCATCCGAGCGCCTTTCTCGCCTTGGTGGAGTCTCCCTTGAGGCTGTCGACCTCAGCGGGCCGGAAGTACCGGGGATCGATGACCACATGGTCCTTCCAGTCTAGTCCGACGTAGCTGAATGCGGCCTGGAGGAACTCCTCCACCGTGTGGGACTCCTCGGTGGCGACCACGTAGTCTCCGGGCTCCTCCTGCTGCAGCATCATCCACATGGCCTCGACGTAGTCCCCGGCGAAGCCCCAGTCGCGGGCGGCGGACAGGTTGCCCAGGAAGACCTTGGTTTGAAGGCCGAGGCGGATACGGCCGACGGCGCGGGTGATCTTGCGGGTGACGAAGTTCTCGCCACGGCGGGGGCTCTCGTGGTTGAACAGGATGCCGTTGCAGGCGAACAGGCCGTAGGCCTCACGGTAGTTGACGGTGTACCAGTGCGCGGCGACCTTGGCGGCAGCGTATGGAGAGCGGGGATGGAACGGGGACGCCTCCGACTGGGGCGGCGGCGTGGAGCCGAACATCTCGGAGGAGCCAGCCTGGTAGTAGCGGGCGGGTTTGGTGGCGCAGCGGACGGCCTCGAGGAGGCGGAGAGCGCCGGTGGCGACGACATCGGCGGTGTAGTCGGGGATCTCGAAGGAGACGGCAACGTGGGATTGGGCGGCGAGGTTGTAGACCTCATCGGGGAGGAGAGCGTCGACCCAGCGGCGGAGGGAGGATGCATCGGAGAGGTCGGCATAGTGGAGCTTCATGCGGGCCTTGACGGCGTTGTGGGGGTCGACGTAGAGGTGGTCTAGGCGGGCGGTGTTGAAATTGGAGGAGCGCCGGATGAGGCCATGCACCTCGTATCCCTTCTCCAGCAGGAACTCCGTCAGGTACGATCCATCCTGCCCCGTGATGCCCGTGATCAAGGCCACCTTGCGCCGCTCCCCCGGCATCGGCCGCGGCACCTCCCCGCCACCGCTCTCCATCTGGATCTGGGACGACGCCGGCTGCGCCTCCCCGTCACCAGCTAAGGATCCGGCGGTGTCGACTTTGGCCTCGCTCTTGCCGATGCCGTTGTTGGATTTCTGGGTCGTCATTTTCAGATCTGGCGATGAAGCGGTGGAAGAGGGGAGGAAATAAAGCGTTTGGTTTGGACGCGTGATGGAGTCTAAAACTTGGACCCGTAACGGAATCGTGGTTTCGTGGGATGGGTGGAAGATTACTACTCATTACTTGTTTGAGCCAAAAGGGAATGATAGTGGTAAGATAAAAATAAACAGAAGAAAAACGAAACTTGTGCTCAGCTTAAGGACACTAAGGTAATCATTTGGGTCCGAAGTATCTATCTTAAAGGGTCAGTCCGGATAGCCAAACAGATGAATTTTAAATACAGTGATAAATATTATAAAAATACAGTGAGTATGAATTTTAAATCTTTAGTGTATTTAGTTTCGATTTTCTTTCCTTGAAGTGAGTATGAATTTTAAATATAATGATAAATATTATAAAAATAAAAATTAAATGAATTGTGATTCGTAGTAAAAAAAAAATTAATAATTTTTCTAACATCATCATCTTCCTGAAAATTTTAAGCAATTACAAAATTAGGGTGAATATATGATTAAAAGAAAAAAAAGAGTCTAATCTATTTTGACGTGAAGGATTAGCCTAGTATGATCTTGTTATTGCTCTAAACATGGGTCAAGTGGATTAGGGGTCAATTGCAAAGTCATAATGGATCAGAGAGAAGGTGTTAGCAAAGTCATAATATAAATATCCTATTGTGTCTCTCAATATCTCACGTAGGAAAAAAAAATTAAAATTAAAAATTTAACTTAGCTTCGAAGAAACTCTAAACATTCAAGAAAAAAACTCCAAACCATCACCACAAAAACAGCACCTTTGAGCCTCATGAAACCTGACCATTCTCTCAGCAGTTGGCAGCCCGTTAAAAAGTTCAACGTTGAAAGGGACTTACTGTACTAGAAGAACTTTTTGGTTAGATAACTTGGCATATACCAATCTCTTCGCATCAAGATTTAATGGGAGATGTTATCTAACATGAAATTGCCGGGTAGGCTGAGACAAGTGAGCACGTGCCTGTGATGGCCCGAAACACTGTTGGTTACCGCGTGCTCAACGAACGACATTAAGACGGTTCGGTATGCGCGTGCCACTACGCCCTCCGTTCATCCTCCATCGCTGCCATCTTCTAGAACGCATTCGTTCCTGTGCACGCAGCGACCTCTGCGTACTACTGCTGACGGAAGGAGGATAGGAAAGCGATGGTGGTAGCTGACACGAGTGGTAGCTGGGAGCTGCCATTCATCCCCTCTCCCCCTCGTTAAAAGCACATGGAGATGCCTCCCCATCCCAATCCAGCTTAAAGTGGAGGCAGCACCAGAGATCGAAGATGGCTCCCGGCACCGCGGTCCTTCCCACCAACGAGCAGACCTTGAGGGCGAGCTTCGTCCGGGACGAGGACGAGCGTCCCAAGGTGGCTTACAACCAGTTCAGCCTTGACATCCCCGTGATCTCGCTCTCCGGGATTGATGACGACGCCGCGGGCGGGAAGAGGGCGGAGATCCGCCGCAAGGTCGTGGAGGCCTGCGAGGACTGGGGTATATTCCAGGTGGTGGACCACGGGGTGGACGCCGGCCTTATCTCCGACATGACTAGGCTGGCCAAAGAGTTCTTCGCGCTGTCCCCGGATGAGAAGCTCTTGTTCGACATGTCCGGTGGGAAGAAGGGAGGGTTCATCGTCTCCAGCCACCTCCAGGTATACCAGTCACCGCTCTTGGATACTCGATCGCATGCATATGAATGAGGCCTTTTACTTGATGTGTTGCTCAGGGCGAGGCAGTTCAGGACTGGAGAGAGATCGTGACGTACTTCTCATACCCAATTCGGGCTCGGGACTACTCGCGGTGGCCGGACAAGCCGGAAGGGTGGAGATCCGTGGTGGAGTCGTACAGCGAGAAGCTGATGGGCTTGGCGTGCAAGCTCTTGGAGGTGTTGTCTGAGGCTATGGGGCTCGACAAGGAGGCCCTCACCGAGGCCTGCATCGACATGGATCAGAAGGTGGTCGTCAACTACTACCCCAAGTGCCCCCAGCCGGACCTCACTCTTGGCCTCAAACGACACACCGATCCCGGCACCATCACCCTCCTCCTCCAAGACCAAGTCGGCGGCCTCCAAGCCACCAAGGATGGCGGCAAGACATGGATCACGGTTCAGCCTGTGGAGGGAGCTTTTGTGGTCAACCTCGGGGACCATGGCCATGTGAGTGCAGCTCCTCATCAAGTCAGCTGACTGTCTCTCTTTATGATCTCTTCAAAGTAGAGCCAGAATCTAAATCCCCTTTTTCTGAGGCAGTTTCTGAGCAATGGGAGGTTCAAGAATGCAGACCACCAGGCTGTGGTGAACTCAAACTGCAGCAGGCTCTCCATCGCCACGTTTCAGAACCCCGCGCCGGAGGCAATCGTGTATCCGCTGGCAGTAAGGGAGGGAGAGAAGCCGATTCTGGACGAGCCCATCACGTTTGCCGAGATGTACCGCAGGAAGATGAGCCGAGACCTCGAGCTCGCCAAGCTCAAGAAACTGGCCAAGACGGAGCAGCAGCAGAAGCCGGAGCTACTAGAGAAGACTAAGGACATCAACTTGGCCAAGGCTAAAGGCCTCGATGAGATCCTGGCTTAATACATATGTGTAGGTCTTTATCATCTTCCATGTCTGTCCTACTTTTCCTTGTCTGGTTTGTCGGTCGATGCTGTCATAAGTTTTCCCGTGATATGGACTATGAATCTATCATCCTTTCTTATTTCACTTTGTTTGATAAGATCTGCTGTACCTTTCTACATCTTCCTATATAAAGAACATTGAAGGAAAACTGAAGGAATTCTTTCTGAATCAAGGATAGAACTCTTATGGAATTCGAGCATATATCCTCTGTGGGAAGGTGTTTCAATCTTTTGAGCAAACATTTTTTTGATGTCTTTACAATGTAATGATTTAGAAATCAAGTGAACAGAAAATAGATATTGAATTTTGATTCCTTTCGATGATGATAAACATCATGCTCTGTTTCTGAAGGCTTTTGCTAGTTATATTGATTATTATCATATTTATATAGCCAGTACCTGTCCTACTCATGACTGCATCATGTTTGAAGTTTCTCAAGAGATCAATCATCTTGTAATTAAGAATGATGGTGGTAGTTGTGCCTTGTAATTGCCACCATTAAGAAAGGTTTAAGAGCTGCACTGAGGGAATAATTAAAGGAACATGTGGAATTAGATTCAAAGCCCTATCTCCTTGGAATGTTATAAATATGCCTTGGAGGATATTTCTTCTTTCTTTTGTTTTGTTTTGTTTTGTTTTTTGTTTTGGAAGTTAGAATATCTAATATGTTTAGAAAATATAATAGGGTTTCTAATTGACTTAGTGAGATATAGTAAGAGTGATCCTTCCAGCTTTTGTGTTGTTATCCTATCATGTAAAAAAAGAGGATTTTGTAAGTGCTTATCAAGTAATATATTATTAAAAATAAAAAAAACTAAAAATTTAGACCAACCAATTTGAGAAGATATTTTTTTATATTTCAGAAAATTGGTATTGACAATTCTGAGGTAAAAAATCTAAAGGACATTAGTTTTATCAAATATATTTATGAAGCTTGATTTTTTTTACTATGTTGCCCTTTGGCCTCTTATTATATGATTATGTATTTTTAGAGTTTAAAGTAAAATAAAAAATTATCTGATTTCCCACACACAACCAAGTTTTTGTTTTTTTATCATCCCTTTTTTTTGTATGGATAAAAAAAAGAATAACAAAGTTGAGATCAACTTACGACTTCATGAGACCTATTTCCACATCAAATCATCTAATCATATAATTTTTGGAGCTTAAGATAAATTAGTATAACTATTTATTATCTGATTAAATTAGTAATGACTTGATCATCGTATCGAACGGAATTTATTCTGATGTAGGAACCTTCTCTTGATACATTCTCATTACTGTGTTGTTACACGTTGAAAAACTTCATGTTCTTCAAACATAATATTCTAATTTATATAAGAGTTTTATAAAGATTACTTAAATATTACTGAAGAGTACAAATACTACGTATCTTCGTATGTGGATCGCTAGTCACAAGTGCTCTACAAGCCAATCACATGAGTGATGGCACGTGTGACTTGATATGCAGTCTTTTTACTTATTATTATTTCTCACTTTATATTACTTGTTGCTTGAATATATTGTGATGTCCATGGATTTATGCAGTAGGAATTAGATCGTAATGAGATCACAATAATAAGATCGATTCAACTTTAAACACAGATCCTAAATAATCTCAGTCATAGATTACTCAAGAGGGACATTGAGATAACCGGATAGACTGGTGTACTGTATACCCATCCATATGGTGGATGCAGCTAGTTTCATATCTGCTCGTATGGGGATACTCGGGATACAATACATGTGCTCATTGGAGAATGAGTTCACTAATTAATCTACTTACGGAATATTGGATGGTTGATGATGCCTTATTGTCAAACAATAATTTCGTAGTCCTAGTGGTGTATCTGGTCCTTATATTGAAGACACCAAAGATATCCTATATGAGTACTCTATTTTTTGATACTGTACTTATAGGTATGGAGGTTCTAGATATAGCATAGCCAATCAATGGGAGTGGTAGCCAACCTTACGAGGACTATTGAATGTTGATAGAGGATCATCCGCTCTTGGTGTCATGAGAAGAATATCCTATGTATTCTTACTCAGACAAATCTCTGGTCAGGGTCATTCAGATTGAGAGAGAAAAAGTTCTCTAAGAGAATTCGATTAGAGTGGGACTCGAGTAGAAACTGTATGAGTCTAATCACACCATGCTCGGTATACGGTCTCTATGATATTAGATGGATAAGGGACTATAGGTATAAGGTAACCGAGGATAGACATGTCCAATGGATTGGATTCCCCTATATCATTTGGGAACTGCGGCGTAGTGGCCTAATACATCCGTAGTCGATGAGTTGAGTGAATTATTATGGAGATAATAATTCACTAAGTCAAAAGGAGTTATGACATGTATGACTCACGGCTAGCTTGATATTAGGCTTAGAGAGTCACACACATATGGTAAGCGTTGCGATGAGTAGATATTCGGATATAAGATATTCATCGAAGCCCCTATCATATTGGATATCCAATAAGCCCATGAATTATTGGATCCTATGGATGAGATCCAATAAGAACCAATGAGAGATTATTGGATAAAGATCCATTAATCAAATAGGCTTGGGTAGTTGGATGAAGATCCAATACCCAATATGGCAGGATCCATTAGGGTTAAGTTAATAAGAGATCTCTATAAGTAGAAGGAAACAAATAGTTCATAGGCTAGAGCCACTTTGGGTTGTCATCTCCTATTCTCCTCCTTAGATAACAAGCTTGGAGTTTTGAGGAGCATCGTTGCAGTCTTGCTGTATGAATCACTACTAAAGAGAATATTTGACCTCCTTCACCATCTCCTATAGATCTACAAGGTTTAAGGGATATACGATCTCCTTAGGTAACACAATCTTTCATATACACATTTTTAAGTTTTACAGATTTTGTGCACCAATCTTCACACAATGACAAACACATCGACAAAAAATTTATGGATTTTATTTTTTATATTCTTCCGTCGTGCATAATATCACTTCCTAGATTCCTCAACATGGATTAACAAAACTGAGACGATATTAAGAGTCTATTAAAAGAGATTTTTCATCTTAATAGAGTACCATGTCGGTGTTAGAGAAGATTTATTAGATTCAAAATATTCAACATCTTAATTAAAATAAATTATATTATTTTTATTTGATGATTATATAGTCAAAATAAAGTAAATTATTTATTTTGATGGTGTTTATTAGGCTAATGTGGAATCCATCATGAATTAAAGATTAGGTTAGTTCAAGTTTGATCTTACTGAGGTACCTCTGTCTAAGCCAAGTTGGCTTGTCAATCTGTGTTCTATAGTTTTGAGTTATATCGATTTATATAAGATATCTTGGAATTCAAATAGAAAAGGATGGTGTTATCCATATGTCAACATTTATTTTGTAAGAATGAACAAGTAAAAATGCAAAAAAATATACTTGATCGTTAATTTTTCTCACAAATATGTAATATTAATTTTTTTTTCTATCTTATGACATTAGTTTAGGGTGCTTTTTTATGATCGTGAAATATTATTAAAATATATTACAAAACCCAATTTTATTTGGATATATTGTGATTAGGTTGAAGTGAGTTTAGATAGGGAAATAGTTGGCTTATTTATAATAGCTCTGCAGGTTTCCAATTTGAGTTGGAAGCGGCCGTTAACCCCAACTTCATCGGCAAGTATGGCTCGATCCTATTAGAAGTCCTCTTCTTAATCGCGTTCGACTCGATTAAAGTCGGTTGTTAGAGTCGGTTGAGCGAGGGGGGAAGGTAGGAGGGGGAAAAGAGGGCGGCGTGATGAGGCAGCGGAGGGCGATCCTGGTGGGCTTCGCCGTCGCCCTCTTTCTTGGTGTCGCCGTGTACTTCCGGCTGTGGGCCATCGACCGCCAAGACGACTCCACCGCCACGGCCGATGACCGCGAAACCCTTCGGTTCGCAATCGTGTCCCTGGTTTTTCCTCTTTTTCTTGTGGCATATGCTCTCCATCTCGATGCATCGATCTACTGACATCATCTTGATGATTTAGTCCCTCGATCTGTTCGTTTTTTATGTGATTGCTTCCAATCTGATGGCTCGATGTATGTTTTGTTGTTTCGTGTCGATCTATCCTCAACTATGCAGTTCTAGTAGGTTAATGAGTTGTGGAGTTATAGACATTATGAAGTCTATTGCATCCGTAGCACATTTGAGCCGCACCATACCTGCTTATAGAGGGCTAGTTGTTGGTGGTGATTGGCATCAGATCTGGATTCAGAAAGACTTGATCATTAGCCTTGATCCGGTTGTTTGCTGCTATTTCTCAACTCAACTTGGAAAAGAGTGTTAATATCATTTGCCTCTGCCTCACTATAGGGGATGTTGGTGAAGATCTCTTCTCGCTTCAGTTCCACTTTCACTAGCCGTCCCATTGCTATCCCACTTCAATCTTATAGGAATGTGTATGAAGTTTTGCTTCTTATCCGCATCACTTCACTTGTTATGCTGCATTTTGGTGTCATGTTATTGTGCATATATTATATTTGTTTTTAAAGATTTTAAAGGCACTGGATGAGTTGGAATGATATTGCAGTCGAGAGACAAATCAAGTTTTGTTTTCAATACATGTGATCTGGATGTACGCAGTTGCATGCTCCGTTGAATATTTGCTGCATTCACATATCAAATGCTTTTTACCAATAGGATCGTGTTATACTTTCCTTCGGAAGTTGTTGGGAACAAGAAATTTTGAAGGTTGTTAATTGCCTTATCTTCTGTACTTGTTAACCAATCTTACTTTAAAGTGGAATGACAATAGATTTTCCCTGGTATGTGCTTTTCGTTAACACCTTTATTTTACAATACTATTACACGAGAATTCCTTCATTGAGTTTGCTGTTTGGGATTTTATTAACTAGAATTCTTCATCAGGTCGGAGTTGATTGACGTTGTAAAGAAGACCAATGCTTCATGTACTAGTAAAGCTGAAACATTTTTCATATTTGGAAATTAATTAATTCATCTTCTTTATGATATTGTTATTACTGTCTGATTTTATGATGTAATGGATCTTTTCTGATTCCTTAAAGTTCCAAGAATGTTTATTAACTTGTATCTTGAGTACTCGTACATCATTTTTCTTTGTTCACCACAGGAGACAATTTGAACGTGCCAATATGGAAGCAATGGATGAATCTGCCGAATGGAGGATGAAATATGATGGGGAGGTGGAGAGGAATAAACAGGTGCAGGATGAGCTCCAAAAGGTGCATCCCTTGTTTGTTTTAACTCTTGTTACTTTGCTGCATTTACTCTTGATTGTCGAATCTGACATTTGAACTATTGCAGTATAATTTTGAGAATGCCCAAGGAGTCATCATTGACAAACACTAAATAATATTGGATGAAAATATAGTCTTAAGATAGATGTATAAATTTATTTTGTTATTGAAATATGAACTAATTTAATTATCATTTTGTTGGTTAAATACTCTATAAACAACTAGATGCATGTGGTTTGATGTTTCAGTGGTAATAATTTTGCATATGTAATTATATAATACTCATGTACTGAGTGAACTTAAAATACTTATCTGGGTAATAATTTTGCACATGTAATTATATAATACTCATGTACTGATTGAACTTAAAAATACTTATCTGGGTAATAATTTTGTATATTTAATTATATAATTCTCATGTACTGATTGAACTTAAAATACTTATCTCCAACCTTAATTTTTTATATTTTTTCTAAGGTAAACATTTTCTTTTGCTCGGACTATTGCCTAGCACCTCAGATGAGACCTTGGCTCCTTGTAGCGCCTAAAGGTTTTGACAATGTTGCATGATATGACTTTTTGTGATTGAATTTCAATATCTTCTACTGTTGATAAGACTTTTCCATCTTGAGTCTCCTGTCCAATGATAAGGATCACAGATCATGCTATTTTTCTTAAAACTGGAAATATTGTATGCAGCATCCAAGTTTTGATGGGTATTTTGGAAAGAACCCACCTTCATGATTCCCTTAATTACTCTGAAATCTTATTTCTGTCAGGAACGGTACTGTTTTAAGCGATTATTAAATGCCCATGGGCCTTTTAGAGATGTTGTTCTTTGTTAACTCAAACAAAAGTTAAGACATACGTTATGCGTTCAACACCAGGAAATCTTCCTATATTAACTGCGAGAAGGATACTTCATCTGGATTTCAGTTTGTGCTATATTGTATGGTCTCTAATCAATAGGATCAGATGTTGCTGGCATATTAAGACATTTTAAGTTTGATAGTCTTGCTTGTTAAGATATACGGTCTTTGTACTTGGAGGTTAAGGATGTTATTTGAAAAGACAATGTGACCTTGGATATATTTGCAACTTTAAGAACTAATAAAGATTGCATTGATGATTCTTCGGTCAATGCATGGATATATTAAATTCACCCAAACAAGAATCAGAACTTGAAGATGAGATGTGAGATATGTTCTCCAATTTTCAGTGTAATCTTGATGGATTGGCTTGCTCATGTATCTTTTTTATACATTTGTTGGTTATGTACTCTACTGCACATCTCATTTGCAGGCCAAGGCATCATTATCAAGTGCCACTAAGAGGTTTGACATACTGCAAAAGGTATCAACTTCAACTTGCAACCTCCTCTTCTTTCTCCACCACTTTGTTCATTTTGCTTAAATTTATGTTTCTTTTCCAGGAAACTATGAATCTGCAGAAGCAGATTGAGTCATTGAAACAACAAATCGAAGATAGGAGACAGCACTGCAATTGCAGTCAATCATCAAGCCAACTATGATAAAGATGCATGCTCTTAACCCAATCCTACATGCTGGATATCATACCATAACCTCTGGTGACTAATTTACATCATCCTTCTATGAAATCATCATTTTCATGTCTTTCTTCGATCCTCTTTTGGTTTTTGATAGTGAAGATTTCATTACCCACAAGTTGTTGTCTATAGGGAGGAATCTCCTTTTATGCGTGGGAGAAGAACTCAAACTGATATCTTTTATCTGAAATCCTTGCACATCTCAAACCAGCATCATCATAATATACAAATTACAGCAAACGAGAAATCAACCATCAACAACAAGAAAAGAAAAAGAACTTCGAGGCCACACCCAAATAGACAGTAATGAGTAGCCATTTCTTCTCATCTTTCACCTGCATGCCAATGACCACAAATTCAAGAGAAAAGATGGAGAGACTGCAAACCAACCGATGAAGGCCATCGCTGCAGCAGTCTCAAAGCTTGTGCAGTGGTTCTCTGAGCATAAGTTGAGATCATTACCAATCAGTACCGTAATGCCAGCAGATGCACAAGCAGTAGCAAACGTCAACGTGGCTGTGATCTGCATGACAAGTCATATTATAATTTATCGGAGGTAAAAAAACACAAAACAAAATAGAATAAACACTTCAAAATTCTAAATCAAGTAAACTGATGAACTTCCGACATCTGAATTTGACATTGTCTTACGGAAAATAAATGGAAATTTCGAGCTTGTCAATGCCATGCATGATGTAGCAGACGATAGATTCTCAAGGTATAAAGTTTCTTTTGTAAGTTCACTCGGTGTGTGAATTTTATGGCCATATATGTCATTGCGTCCAAGTGGTTATTTCCATACTGAAAGCCACAAACTTATTTGAAATCGAAACATGAAACTGATGTGTTCTTAATTCGTTTGATCAGTTATTTACCCCATCCCCAATAGTAAACCAACAAAGAGCTCGGCGATTCCGCAAGCAGCGCCTCACTAGTAGAGCGTATACATCCAGAAAAGCTAATGAGATACTCCACAAGCTCTGTAAGATGGCTGCTGCAACCAGAGAGCTGCATAATACACAATAAATTAGTTAGAATGTTCAGAATTGCTGCGTTACAAAACTGACGGTTGCTCATTGCTTTGCGGATGGAAAAAAGCATTCGTAACCTTCGAGAACGGCAGAGTTGGAATTACGAGAAGCGCCATCACACTATCTACAGAAGCATCGACAAGTCCAGTGGTGTAACAATCTTGTCTTCTCAAGGATGTTAGTATCAAAGCCAAACGAACTCGAATCCATCAGGTTATTAAATTAAAAATGACTGTTTTTTTTTTAAAAAAAAGAAATCCTTCCTTGCGCTTATGATCATTTTATAAAGCATATTCGTGTACATGTCATGAGGCAATTGTAATAAAATACTGGGATTTCAAATTAACATCAAGAGAAAACTTTCAAGTTATTAAAACTGATTAGGTAATTTAACGAAGAACAGCCCCTTTTGTTCATTGTATACAAAGTGCCCTTGAAAGCTTTATATCTATCAGACAATGGTTAGTTAGTAGTAACACCGATTATTATTAGAGATATAAGCTAACAGTCGCGAACGCAATGTCGTACGCTACCAGAACCACGAGGTGCACGCCACGTCAAGTTTCAACTGTGCAACCGTACAACCTAACCACCCCAAGAGTTTGCGACAGTGCCGTCTGCTATTAGGGCAGTGCCGTCTGACGCCGCTCAAGCACCCCCGAAGACGCTATCTCGTCAGAGGGGTTGTCCCGCCCCCGCGAGAGTCAACGGCCATGCCGAACTAGGGCGCAACCAACTCCCGCATGCAGGTATAAAAACCCCCGACCGACCCCAAGAAAAGGGGGAGGTGAATCCGAACCAATCTGATTTGCTCGTTGGAGGGGCCAAAGTCGGGATTCACCCGACGAAGGCCGTTTTGCAGGGAGGCGACCGCCATCAAGCTGCAAGAGTTTTCACCCCGAAGTAGTTACCCAATACGCCAAAGGAGGGCGGCCCAGCGGTTCGGACCCCAACCAGCGCCAATCAGCCTCTCTCAACCCAAGGAGGTGCCCACATCACGAGGAAGATTGCCAACTATCCCGCGGACGAGAGGACACATCTCGCCATAAACAACGCTCGGGTCGGTTGGCTTTGGAGTGCTAATCCCCAGCAAGGACCTAGCCGATCCTATCGTCTCAACTCTCGCCCGAGATGCTCGAGGGGCACAACCACCTCATCAACCCACTTATTCCGTCAGAAGTTTTCGACATCTGCATGTGAGCCTAACCGTGTTGACTCATCAATCACAGTACTTTTGTTCATCAACAGTAACGATGAAGAGACATATTGACTGAACCAAAACAATTTTCCTATTATCCGCAATTATGCATTCTGATCATTGATGACATAAATCGAAGTGTTTCGGAAAAGCAAACCACTAACCATGAATTGAAGTTTTAAAATCATGGCATCAGCACCACATGATAACACTGTAACGGCGACGAGGAGGATATGACACAAGTATTTAAAGTGCTGATATATATGATAACACACTGAATATTGCCGGTGTCCCCATAAATCATTTTATTGCTAATGCAGATACCCTGAAAGATTTATCTCTGTGAGGCCATAAATTTACTACTAGTGACTGATGAAGGGTTAAATGATTGATGTGTTTAATCACCTAGTTCCGCAAAAGACAAGTTCTACCAAAAAAAAGCCCAAAAGAAAACGACAGGACTGATGAAAACTTATCTAAGATCTGAATAGAAATTAGATGTTTGACCAAAGAGAGAATCGAGTTAGTAGGACCTAGCACATAAAAAGAATACCAACCTCAATATTTCTTAGCAGTCTAACGTTACAAAATTACCATCTAGATTTCGGTAGCCACCACCAAAAAAAAAAAAAACACAAATTGGTAAGTCGATTAAGATACTAGTGTAAGTATAAAAAATCATCCTTATAATTTTGTAATATGAAAAACTTTAATATTAAAATATAAAATTAAATAAAAATATATCTAAATTTATGATACATATCTTTCATTGTCATTCTTAAAGTTTTTATATGATCTATGAGTATATCATCATCGAATCTGAAAGTTATAGCATTGTCGATATGTAAGGAGAACTAGACTCTTCTTCTTTTCTCTTCTTATATTTCACAAGAGCACTATCAGTGATAGATTAGGAATAAAAAGAAGATGAAAAAAGACATATAATCTCTTATTGAGTAATTCATGTGATTAAGGAAAAATAAGAGAAAATTTATGATCTCTCAATAATGTTACATATCCGCACATTATTTGTTTAGTCTCTAGGAGGTTCTATCTCTTTACAAGCAAGAGAAAAGAGTCTAGGATAAATAATTAAGAGAGTCATTTCCATTAAATCATTTTCTTCGACTTTTTTTTTATTGATCGATAACCGTAATCAGAATCTAATCATATCAATAATATATCTTACCTAATTATATATGGTCATATAATCTAACATTCTTTCACTTGATATATTAATTGGTAAAATATAAAAAAAATTTAAATCAAATTAAATAAAATAAAAGTTTATTTAAGAATAATGTTATTTAGTTGGATTCTAAAACTTTGAAAAAATATTTTATACATGCGTACGAATTTTATAAAATAGCTAATAAGTCCAATAAACATAATATCATATTAAGTTTGGCTATCAATACAAGTCATAACGGTTATACGTCATCAATGTCATATTTTCTTTTATGTACCACAACATTATTAGTCCTTCCTAATATCATAAACATAATATCATATTAAATTTGATTATCAATATAAGTCATAACGGTTATATATCATCAATGTCATACTTTTATGTACCACAACACTATTAGCCCTTCCTAATATGATCCAAAATGACCTTATAATATATTTATTAGCCCTTCCTAATGTGATCCAAAATGACATTTGTAATTTATTTTGTTAAAACAATCCTATTAACACATTCAACCATAATATGTACATATATAAATGTAAACAGGGTAGCAAAAATAAATAACTTTAATTACATAAACAAGAATATTAATTATAATGTATACTCAAATATGCATTATCATACCATTTATAAGTTGCTCACAAATTCAATAATAAGAATATGTTCTTTCAAACACTTTAGGCTATAAGTGCTAAGTGAATAAATCAATAATCAATATAATGGAACTTAAGTTTTTAACTAATATTAATTATTTCTGAACTATTTTTCTTTCACCATCAAGTATTTTATAACATAATGCATAGGGCTACATTAATATTTCTCATTCTTAGATAAGAAAACTATTATAATATATCATAAAGTATCTCCAGCGACTTGACAATTGAGGTTAACTACACTAAATCCTAAGAATAAAATTCTTAGTCATAAAACTTAATTAGTAGCCTCAAAGCATGTCACAAAATTAACTTATATTGTTAATAATATAATAATATATTACTTTTTTTTTTGTAAAGTATCCCTCTAATTGATATAGATATAAATTATAAGTAGACTTTGTATTATCGAGGTAATTTACAAAATCAACACCTGAAAAATAATATCATTTCAAGCTGATCTAATTTCATATATGTGAGCATGTAATTCTTTGCCTATTTTAGATATCTTTTTTTTTGCAGTCTTTTAGTATCTTTATTTCTATGTAACTTTAATATCTACTCAGTATTTTAGATGCAAAACTTATATTTGATTTGGTAGAAACTTGAGCATATAATAGACTTCCAACTACGCATACATAAAGAATATTTTTTATCTTAAAAACACATGTTTTGATTAAGATTTTTTACTTTTATCATTTGTTGAACGAACTTGTATGCTAAATCTCTTTTAGTCTTAATCAATATATCCTTTCTAAGATAGTTTAAAGAATCCTTGAGCTCTATTCCTAAATATTTTAATGCTAATAACATAAGATGTTTTATTCATATCAATCATCTTAAAATTCTTGGTGAGAAATTTCTTGATTCAGTACAATAAACCAAGAATATTACTAGCAAGCAAAATATTATCCATATATAACACCGATATAATAAACTTGCTCCCATTGATCTTCTGATATAAATAATAATTAATAGCATTTTTCTTAAATTTGAAAGAAATAATGATATCAAGAAATTTTATATACCATTGTCTACAAGATTATTTAAAGTCATAAATAGATTTTCTAAATTTACATACTAAATTTTATATTTTTTTATTTTTTATACAAATCGTTTAGCTTAACCCATATAAAACTAGATTCTCATTCAAAAATTTTATTTTTATATTCAAATGATATAACTCAAAATCATAATAAGTTATGAATATCATAATGATTCTTAATGAGTTCATTTTAAAAATTTTAAAAATATCTCGTTATAGTTGATGCATTCTTTATGTGTAAAATCTTTAACCATTTTTATATCATTCGATATTGGCCTTTTAGTCATGTTTATATAATAGACTATTTTATAAATATTGAATAATTCAACGAGTTCTCAAACACCATTCTAATCATTAATCTCAACTCTTCTTTTATTGCATCATAACATATTTCCGAATCGTTACTCTTCATAACTTATAAAAATAATAAAAGATTCTTTTGATTTCTATATTATAATTTGATTCTTATATATATAACATATAATAATTAGAAATGACGTGTTTTCTTTCTCTCTAAGATATTCTTAAAATTATCGAGTATGATTATTCTACAAGTTCATCAGTAGTGATATAAATATTATGTGAGAGTTCACTAATATTATTTTATTGTTCGCCTCTATTAAATCATTTAGTGATTTAACAAACCATAATCTCTCGAATATAAAATTATAACAATATATATTTTCTAAATATCAAAATTAAATTTTAAGATCTTTTACCCTTATTGATTTATTATTTTCTTAGAATCCTATATTATCATATTCAACTATCCTTGTACTATGATTACAGTAATAAAATTTACATCCTTTTGAATTTTTCTTAAATAACCAATAAAATATCTAAAATAGTCCTTGAACCCAATTTTGTTTCTTATGATTTGAAGATTTTTATCTTTATAGGATAATCCCAAATATCGAAAATGTCTCAAGTTGGGTTTCTTGCTAATCCATAACTCAAAAGAGTTAGATATAATCTATGTACTAGGAATCCGGTTTAAGATATACATAAGTATCCTTAAAGCTTCTCTTCACATTGATTCAAACACAAAAATACTCTACTTTTTTAGAAATTTAAAAAAGAACTATAATTATGATCGGGTTCATCATAACTACCATAAAATGTATTACCATTGTCTGATCTGATAATTTTTAACTTTTTTATCTAATTATCTCTTATCTTTATTTATGCATACTTAAATGTGTCAATAGCCAGAGACCTTAGATAGTCATATCTCAATATATAATTTATAAAATTGATAAAAATATATCTCTTTATAAAATAGAGAATATGAAATGGTCCATATATATAAGCATATATAATAACAAGGAGTTTAGGAAACTATATTTCATTCCAATATTTAATTATAAGATCATGGTAAACTGAATATTCATATTAATTCTATAAAGATTATCATACAAAATTCAAAAGTTAACTTTTATTAAATCAAAAATATATTGAGTTTACAACCATCAAGAAGAAATAATAAAATCCTAACAATTATAGATAATAAACCCAAATTTTTATAATCATAAGAATATAATATGCATATGCATCATCGAATTCTATCAAATAAATTGTCTCTAGGTGCAGGTGATAAGTACCAACTACTATTGCTTTCACTTTAAGATGATTCCTTATAATGTTGAATATTTTATTTTCTTTTAGTTTTCATGATAGATTAAATCTCTATTATTAGTAAGATATGTTAAAATATTAGAATCAATCCACCAACTATTAGAAAATGATGTTTGTAATATTTCATTTGAAACATATAAATGTGAAACTTATATCTTTTTCTTTTGAACTAAACTTTATAGTATTTCTTCACATGACCTTTTTAAACATAAAAGTAATACTCTACTATGAAAATTTTCCTTTTATAAGTTTATATAATATTAATAAATTCAGATAATTTACGTTTTAACTTTCTTTTATTATTACCTACTCCTTGGGTAATACTTAAAATATTATGAGTCTTTCTTATTTTAATTTTAATTCTTTTCAAACACATATACTAGTTAGCTCATTTAAATTTTACTTATCCTTAATTTTATTATAGTACATTTTGAATGAGCCAAATTAAGAAAAGATAGTATTAAGAATAAATTATATGATAAAGGACTCAACTATATTTATGTTCAATATTCTTTAGCTTATAACCTTATCAATTATATTGAGAATATAATCTTAAATTTCTCAAATACTATCATACCGAATTTTAATCAATTCTTTTATTAATATGTTAGCTAATGACTTATCAATAAATTTAAATTAATTTTTAAATATTCCAATAGTTGCTTATTGTAATGAGGTCTAAATATTATTAACAATAATTACAAAATCAAGTCTTTTAAACCTTTTTTTATTATTTATCTCAATTATTATTATATAAAAATTTTATTAGTTAAGTCTATGATCCTTTTAACTAGTCTAATCAAAGTCTTAATACACCTAATGTAAATTATATATGCTCAAGTCATTTATAATAATTTAATCTAAAAAATAAAGATATTTACCAAAATTCAATCAAGTACCACTATAATAAAAATAATATAATATTAATATCTTAAATTTTTCTAATAAATGTTGATCTATTGATATCATCTCTATTTAATATATCTAGTGTTTATATAAAAATATTTATGGAGAATTGAAACCATCCTTATGAAATAATATTGTTACCTTTGGGTATACAATCCTAAATTATAAAGATATCTAAAATATCATCATCCTACTCTATTATATAATTATTAGAAGTATATTCTCCTATGTAATTATCTAAATTTTTTAATTATATGTGTCATTAAGAATATTATTTTTTAATATCATTTATGATTAATTTCTTAATATCATTTTATAAGTTATTGTTCTAAGCTACTTTAGCGACTACAAGACCAACATAATAATATAAAATATAATTTAAAATATCATATAATTTAATACATCTTATTAGCTTATCATCCTAAGCTACTTTAGTAGCTACTAATCAAATAAAACTTATATGAGTTACAAACAATATTTATGAAATTTGTTCAATCTAATTTATGTCGAAATAGTTTAATAATAATAATAATCTAATAATTATTGAATATTAATTAGCATAAAGAAAAACTCATATGATAACTATAATCATGGTGAAACATAAATCATACCTATATGACAAATAAATATTATTTTATAATTTTAAATATATACATGTAAATAATCAAATAAATATCCAAGAACAATAATTAGATTTTCATTTATCACGTACAAAATTTTATCAATATGTCATAATAGAAATATATTAAAAAAATCATAATTCATAATTTTTTTAAATTCTGCAAAGAACTCTTATACCAATTAATTCTATTTAATTTGGCAGACCTCAAATTGAACTCATAAATTTGGGTCAACTATTCGTTAGCATTAAACTTTATCATAATAAAAAAAATCAAAATTTGACTTTTACTCAAATTTGATCAAGACTTTATTGATCAAATATAGGTCCAGTAAGAGTTAAAATATAAACATGATTAAGTTTGATCAAAATATTTAATCGGGCAGACCCTCAATTAGGCTATCTAAATTAGACTCATAAATTTGGATCGATTATTTGCCCAATTAAGCTCGTTAAGATTAAAGTTAATCATAGTAAAAAAAGTTAAAATTTGATTGATTTTTTTTTCTCCAAATTTATCGATAATTAAGGATATTTAAAATTTTTAATTTCTTAAGGTTATACTATAATTTTATCTTAGGATATATAATAGAAATATCTAATTTATGAAGGGCATAATCGTTAAAGTTGAATTTAAGAACATTTCACAATTGCCATCACGCCCATGCATGCAGGTCGCCAGTGCAACAACCGTCCATCACCTGCATGTCGCTATCGTTCGTCGCCTGCGATGGGACAACTAACCTCACACAGTTGATTGACAACCTCATCGATCGCCGTGTCGTACGGTCACATTCCTCGCAGGTGGAATGCCCTTGATGTCGGTTGATGACCTCCATGATTGCCATAGTGCGTAGCTATGCCCGCACGTCCTATTGTGTAACCACTAGGAACAATAGCCTTGGCATTCAATTGACCATGACAATGGCCAACAAGTGTTGCCACTGTAACGATACTATCAGAGCTGCCATTGGCAGTGGTGCGACCATAGCCGCTGCATGTAGTGATGCCACCATAGGTAGTGTCATTATGTAGTCACCACGGGCAATGACGTTGTTACAACAGCCACACGCAATGATGCTATGCAGTTGTCGCAACCCACGATGCTTGTATTAGGTTTGTAACCATTGCTTGCGACTAGATCGCCGCTCTTAATTATACTATCACAAATAATAAGTTATCGATAGTGGTCTATCAGTCAAATACGAAGAATTTTACATCGCTTATAAGAAGGTGACAGGATAAACTATATAGAAAAACAAACTGACAATATAGATGAATCATTCATGCACCATAAATAAAAATCGAATAACACCTTTTCGTGAGCGAAAGCTAGCAAATAGATCTAAAGTATTTGATTTCACAAATATCACTCTGAAGCTAATTGTAAGCATAAAATACTATCTTTTGCTTCCATTATTTGAAATACTTTAATATCAAAATTTGAAATCAAATAATAGTATATCTAAATTTATGATTAGTACCTTTCGATACTATTCAGAAAGTTTTTATATAATCTATGGGTGCACCATCGTCGGATCCAAAAGCTATAGCAATGTCGATCTACAAGGAGAACTAAACTCATCTTTTTCTCTCTTCTTGTTATTCATAGGATTGTTATAAGCGATGGATTAAGGACAAAGAGAAGATGAGAGAAGATCTGTAATCTCTCAACAACTGACTAATGTAACTAGGGAAAAATAAGAGAATATACGTAGTCTCTTAATAATGTTACATATTCACATATCCATACATTGTGTATTTAGTCCCTATGAGATCATATCTAATTATAGGTAAGAGTAAAGATTCTAGAATAAATAATTAAAAGAGATCCTTTCATCAAGACTATCTCCTGAAAAATCTATCATAATTAGATTTTTTTATTCTTAATAATCATAATTAGAATCCAATAATATTCATAATCTAACAACTAAGGCATATTTATTAAACAAAAAAGCAGCTAATCTAAAAAAATGCCTGGACTAGTATATATGCAAAATATTTATTTTATAGAACTCTTCCATAAAAGAATATTGATAATGTCAAGGTGAATGATTTATTTAAATACTGACACACAGATAAAACTTCAGTCAAGCGCAAGATTTATCTCCTTCCTACTTATATTTAGCTTGGTTTCTTCGACTCCCTAGACAAATCTAAGCAATGTAAAACACAAAATATTTCATGTGGCAACCTATGATACTTGCAAAAAATCCCCCTAAACTAATAAAAATTATTTTAAAAAATGGATCAAATGCTCTTGCTATTGTTTTTATCCCTTGACTAATATTGACAACTAAATAAGCCACATTTCCTTCCTTCACGGTAACTTGAGGAGCAAAATGCAAACACCTCTTCATATTTCTCCTCTCAGTGACCAATGTAATGAGTTTAATCAGCTAAACATCACACGGTCATATAACCTGCTCCGCTCTGTAGACACACCTATCGTATCCACCACTTCGCTACCAGCAAGTAGCATCTTATATTGAAATGAAATGTTGGCAATCTATAATGTAGCTTGTTTTCTTCATTTCCCTAAATGGTTATCAGTTATTTCAATTTATTTATTTATTTATTTTTATAAAGGATAAGGGGTGAAGAGGGGATTGAGCTCAGGATAAGCTGTCAAAAAGTCATTATCAAGCATAACTTTACTGATGCAAATAAAAATTCTACTTTCTATCAATCTTTTGTCATTGGAGTATCTGTAATCCTTTCTCAGAGTGAGAAGCAATGCCACAGCCAGCAAACATAAGAGAGGAACTTCCAAGCCAAGTGATATATAACAAGTGGCGCGGTAAGGAGGCTAGAATGGAGGTATCAGAAGTTCCCATAAAAATCATTCCGAAATCGGAGCAAGCATAAATAAACAATCCATTTGCCGACTTTAAAGAAGTCATGGCTTCATAAATGTTCAGCGCAATAAAAGAAGAAAGCAACGGAAGGGAAGAAACGAAATAGCAAGAGCGAGTTACCAGAAGGCGGTGACGGAGGGGAAATCGCTGGTGGAGGTCATGACGCCGAGCGCGGCGACGGCAAATGCGAACTGGACGAGGCGCAGGGCGAGGCCGCCGGGCGTCCCCGGCATGCCCTGTACGTCCTTCATCCTCACACCGAGCGGGTTCTCGGCCGCATCCGCGAGGGGCGGAGCCTCCACGGGGTGTACCGCCGGCCGGCTCGCGAACATCTCCCTCGCAGCTTTTACTCCTCGATCATAAGCAGCTAGCTAAGCACTCTCCTCCGAAGCCTCAAGGACAAGACCCACCACAACCACCGTCCCTCCCCATCATCAAGCCGCCGCCGAGCTGTCGAGCTTAGGAAAGGGATCTGATATTTCTGGCGAAGAGAACCCGATCGAAACAAGAATCCTAGTCCGGTCGCACCGTATATACACTCCCGCGTCGCAGCTCCTCGCAGCCAAGGTACGCGCGATCCGTGACCGCAGAGCAGGGTGGGACCCGCTTGCAGGTCCATCTTCCCCAATCAAGTAGGGGCGTAGGTAACGCCGGAATATAATTTCTCGTGACCAAGAGGTAGGTTCGTGAGGCACATACGTAATGAAGCGTATCTTCGCCGGCGGGCGGTTGTCTGCTGAGACACTGAGAACCTGCCGCTATCTCTGACGAAGATAGATCGCTTGGCCTAGGAGGAGCGGCGTTTTAGGTGGGACCCGATAAGCTCTTCTTGTCATCGTAGAGGTAAAAGCTAGGTGAAAACGGGCGGACGGGAATAAGAAGCGCTGCCCGTGTCGGTTCTACTTGTTTGCCACTGACGGACAGCGAATCCAATGACAAGGTCGGTCGCGTGTTCCGCTTCCTGCGGTTGGATTTTGGTAGCGAACATATTTATGGGGATACTTTTTCTGGACGAGAAAATTACGTCAGTACCTACCAACGGTCATTAGTTTAACTGACAGGTTAAATCTTTTGCTCCACAATAAATAAATAAATAAACATATATATATATATATATATATATATATATATATATATATATATATATATATATATATATATACACACACACACACACACACACACACACATAAAGGCTTTAGATTATAGTCGAAATTTATTTTAATTTCAGATAATTTAATATAAAATTTAATGTATTTATACCAATTTTAATAAAAAAATTATTAGAAAACCACTTGCACCATTTACAAGCCTTTTTAAAGTGAGCATATTTATTTTGAGGTCGTAAAAGATAATTATCCTAGTTTCCAAAAATAGTGTAATGCGGAGCATCTTATATTTGATCCGAATGTGGTAGGAAAAATCTCTAACATGTGATGCATTTTAGTAATATTTTGGCACATGTCAATTATATATTTGGGATGAGTTTGACATCTAACAAAGTTCACGTTCTAAATCCTAAAAGTCACTGTGGAGGTAGGAAAATAGAGGTAAGTGGCATTATAGAGGCATTTTACACATGACAACACACACACACACAAGAAACGAAAAAAATCAATCACAATTCATTCAGAGTGTATGGAATTTAAACGGAAGATATTTGGAAAAAATCTCTCTCTCTTTGATATATTTTGATATTATTCAATCTTAAACAATAGGGTTGAGTGTCGAGATTTTTAATAATAATTACGAAAGTGGTTCACATGAGCTGAAATTTCAAGAATAATCGTTACATGTCAGCTAATATAAATCCAACCGATCTCAGGTCCCAAAGGTTATTATGGGACCATCACATGAAAAAATCTCAGTTATAATAAAAGAAACTTAATGAAAAATCAAAACAAGTAAGATTGTTCCAAAATAAATTTACAATCCAAAGACGAATTGCAATAAAAAATATAATAATCATATATTACTGCTATCATAGTTGTTGGGTGGTAACAAATCTTTATGGTTGATAAATATTTTTAAGAGTCCAAATTATATTTAAATTTATTGGTAAAGTTCTAATTAAATTAAAATTTCTTAGTAAATTAAGATTTATTCCTATAATTATATATTGAGTTTTAAGGTTTTGATAAAAAAAGAAGAGGTAAGATAATTTTGGATACTCTTATAGGTGAGCTCTAGGGTTTTTAAAGAGAGTTGATAAAGAAGTTTTTAAGATTTATACGAGATGTGCATAAGGATAACTTAGGAGTCTTATAATTGATTATGTATATTGAAGAATTTGATTTTCTCTGTAGATAATGGTAGGATTTATCGAACCATATTAAATCTTTTATCAGCTTTCTAATATTTTTTTTAAACTTGTTGATCTGTATGTATTCTTTTGGTTTTTAAATTTTTCTCTCTTTCAACAAATGGTATTAAAAATTCAATAATTAAAGATTCAATAAAGATGTCATCAGTTGTTTTCGTTGGTTTTACTATAGAGAAATTTAATGAAAAAGGAGGAGCTCGAGGTGAGTATATCATTGATAATATTATCAATAACGTACTTCGTTGTGATTATTTATGATAAGCTAGAAAAATTTTATCTAACAAAAATCTTAACTAATTAAGTTGTATCTAAAGTGGAAGTTATATATGATGATGATGGCAAAAAGGTTGAGACTTGATAGAATATAACGTATTCAAAAAAATATTAGATAAACTAACGAGACATGAAGATTTATGAGGAAGATAGGGTGCTTTTGCTTCTTACATTGCTTGCCAACTTCCATGACAATTTTGTGGAGATGATATAATGCAAAAAGTATATAATAATTTTGGAACAAGTTGAGATAATGGAGATATCATCATAATCTCTAAATATAATAATACATCTTTTTTTTAAAAAAATAGTTTTTAGATTTACTTATGTTAGAATGTTTGCTCTAGAAAGTTTATTTTGATTCACTAAATGACTAAAAAGATCATAAGTGTTATTATAATTAATACATGTTAATTATAAATTATTTATTGTGAGCATGCAAGTGTCATACAATACATATTCTTATTAATCTTTTAATCTTCTTTGTTGATGTTCTATACATGCATATGATAGATACTTGTATTTATTAATATAAGATCAGTATATTGTTGGACCTTTTTTTTCAACTTTATCCTATTATTTATTGGGCATTTATGTTTAAAAAATATAAATTTATTGAGATAGTATGGTGTTAGAGGATAGAGCAAACGATGTTACAAGGTGAAGATGAATTTGATAATTATAGATATATTATTTTTTAAAAAAAATATTATTTTGCAAAAAAAGATTTTGTTCATGCAGGAATCATCTTTCGAAAAACACCCAATGTTGTTTTGTAAGTTTACAATAAAAGAAAATGGATGTTCATCTTATTTTGAATCTAAAGTTAAAAGAAAATTCATGATATATATTGTATATCTAAATCCTAGATGTGAAAATAGGTATAATCAGGTACAAAAGATAGATATTGGATTTGAGTTAGATTAGTTCGTACGTGACAATTATAGAAGGTAGATAATCATTAGGTTTATATAAATTCCTCATGAGAAATAACACCTTTTTTTTTGGTCTTTTCTTGCCATCATGTAGATTCTTTCTATGGGATGTGGATCAACGAAGATAGGTGTTCATCTATTTTGAATCTAAAGTTAAAAGAAAATTCATGATATATATTGTATATCTAAATCCTAGATGTGAAATAGGTATAATTCAGGTACAAAGATAGATATTGGATTTGAGTTAGATTAGTTCGTACGTGACAATTATAGAAGGTAGATAATCATTAGGTTTATATAAATTCCTCATGAGAAATAACACCTTTTTTTGGTCTTTTCTTGCCATCATGTAGATTCTTTCTATGGTATGTGGATCAACGAAGACGATAACATCTTTTGGCGCCTTACGAAGATTTCTCTCCTACTTGGAAGATTATTTGTTACTTTCTATGCCTAACGAATTTGAAAAAGAATCTATATTAAATTTGCCTATTAACATGTGTTTAAAAAGTTAATAAATTTTACTAAGTTAAATAAGAGGGCTAAGTACATGTATTTAGTTATATTTAGTATTCCAATCCTTATATTTTTAAAAATTATATTGACATTCCCATATATATGTAAGTGAAACATATGAGTTTATTTATAATAACATTATTAGTTTTATCGATAAGAATATAATAATAAAGAATAAAAAGATAATTTTAATATTTCAATTAACGATAGTAAACAATGGAACCACTAGAGGTTGCAGGTGAGTGTTGTAGATAAGGATAGTAAAAAAGAGAAGTGATGACTACTTTGTATTTGTGTTAGTGTCGATGCAATTATTAAGCGACAAACGTATTATTGATACAAATGCCGATTGCCACCGTTCGATAACTGCGTTGACGCCGACACAAATACAAAGTGACTCTCACCTCTCGTCGTCGCTTTTCTTATCCACAATACACATTGTGATCCTTAGCAGCGACGTCCTCCGTCGTTATCAACGTCGTCTACTATCATTAATTAATTAAAATTTAAAATTATTTTATTATATTATTATTTTTATATTTTCGTTGAAAAAATCGATGATATTAGGGTAAACGAATTTAGATGTTTTATTTTCGTAATTAAAGAGATGTCAATGTAATTTTTTAAAAAGTAAGGATTGAAATACTAAAGATAACTAATTGAGATGTATGCTTTTTTTGAAGACAATATTTTTTAATAAATTATTTTATCTGATTGGCTCTAATTTTAGAGACGATGATTGTACTCATAATAAAAAGATATGTTTAAAAGAAAGAGAGATTTATTATCCATTTTGAGGGAATGTCCAAACCTAGCAACAATCGTAAATATACCTTATTATTATTCCACTCGAAATGTCACTACAACAGAAAAGCGTACTAATACAAAAATGCCAAGACAACAGAAAACCGAACTAACTTTCTTCAATGCGCTGGGACGGAGAGCTGACGTGGAAAGACAGGATTGGAGACATGGATATCTTGCAACACCCCAAAAGAACGAACGCGTCTCCTTCTACTCCATCAGTTGCTTTGGTTGATTGGATTCGTAGTGGACGCGCCCGTTAGCAAAGCTCAATCCATCACGAAACTTTCATGCAAAGGGTTGCTTTCCACCCTTTCTTTTCTACTCCGCCACACCAACCTGTCATGACAACGGAGGAGCCTAAAGATAGCACGGCCGCACCACAAGCCCAAAGCCGATGTCCATCGCACTCAACCATTTTAGTGGATTACGTATTATTAGAATTATATTTTGCTCCTTAATTTTTGTGAAACACTTGCGTGTTGGGATTTGATTTCTTTTCCTGAATGGTTCGAGTTACCCGATCAACGTTTAGCCTGCTGCAGCAGGTCGTTCAAAGAGAGACACTTACCCGCCTCACTTACCATGCGTTGATTGGGTACGATAATAGGGCCCCAGACGTTGGCCAATGATGTTCCTCGGGGGAACAGAGCAGACGAACCATGCCTGCGGGGAGAGTTGTTTTTGTTTCTGATGCGGAGTGGATCCTGTGTCTCAGCTCAGGGATCACGCATAGAAGGACGTGGGGCCCGCACCTCTTTGCCAACGAGAGCGGGGCATTCTGTGTTTTGTCTTTCGGCTGAGACACATGACCTGTACCACCCAAATTCAAGAGATCCAAATATGGACCGCCTCGCGATCCGTTCGATGCTACCTCAATTCATTATAGTTCCTCCTCTTCAAAAGAGAGGTCTCCCTCTTTCTTTTTCTCCTCCCTTCCCCCAAATCTAGGGTTTCCTCTTCTCCGTCCCTGTCTTTCCTCCCTCCGTAGCCGCCGCTGCTCGTGGTGCCCTCCGGCCGACGCCTGGGGGCTTCGGTTCCTGGCGTTTGGTTGAGGAATCCCTACTCTGCCGTCGGATCGGTGGGTCTTTGGGCCGCTTGTAACTCTCATAGTAGCTAAATCCAAGAACCGAGTCGGAGATGTTCTGGCGGATACCCAATCTCCTTGGAGATTCTCCTGTGAGTAGCGACTTATTGCGCAATTTCTTTTCTCTGCTGCTTTGAGATGTCATTTTTTGTTTCCTTTGCGTGGTTCATTTCTGTCGCTTTGACTTTAAACCTAATGGTTTATGCATTATTTACTGTACGGTTTGTTTAATTATCTGTCGTGCTACCTTGAACCATGTTCGTCTTCTTTGTTGAATCTCTTTTTTCTCTGGATTAATAATATTTTCTATTAGCGACATCCATCTGATACTCGGTCTACTTATGTCAACTTACCATTGTCTCATGCAACATGTTCTAGGCACCTAAAGTGTTTTTTTCAAAGTGGTATTCGTATCGATTATATTACTATGTGGATGCCATACTCTTTTATGTCTTTTTCTTAAAAGGAAAAGTAAGCAAAGATTTCTCCTTTTTTTATTTCCTATCTTTGAACGGAATGTGAAATTGCATCCTCCTCTCCTGATATTGATTTGTGTGTTTCCATTATTTAGCATGGTAATACCTGCGAATTCAGCTTGTGTTTTCGTTTTTGAAATTTCACAAAAAGATGATTGGTGGCATGCACACGGGAGGGTATTTGCAATGCTGCTGCTCATTGAGAGTAGATTGTACATTGATAATCCTTGAAAAACTTGGGCAACTCTTGAGAACTTGAGCTACTGGCATCGCTAAAGGGCAGTCTGCACGTTTGGTGTCTGTCGTACCAACTTATTGGTTAAGATTTATTTTGTATTAATAGCTGTGTCAGAGACTTTTGCTCTCTAGCGATTTGAACATCCTTTTGTTAGTTGTACTTTTGAATGACTAATTATCATTTGAGATCTTTTCCAAGTCAGCTTGTGGACTTACTTCTTTTTTTGGCTTGTGGTTTTATTTTTAATTGTATAACCTTCTTTGCAGGTGGAGTTTATCTTGGATAAGGAAAGCTTCACCTTGGAAGAGCTTCTTGATGAAGAGGAAATAATTCAAGAATGCAAAGCTTTAAACACACGCCTTATAAATTTGTAATTTTTTTCTTTGCATTCGTTTGGATATTCTAGTGCTCTGTAGTTTAGGAAATGATTACAAAAGAACCGTCTTGTGTAATTAAGCTCATAAAACTAGTTAGATTGTCTATATTAACTTTATAAATTAGAAGGTTGGTAACTTAACTTGGAAGCTTCTCCTTCCATGTGGTATCTGATTGGAGATCTTAATTGCTTATGAAATTTAATAAAATGCACTTGATCTAAGAGCTTACGGGCATTCTAGACAATATCTGTTCTTACTTGTCTTGGGGAATATGTGTTCTTATCAAAAGTTTTTTTTATTTGTTCATTTAGGAGAATGAAAATAGCAGCCATTAGGTGACTTCTTGTCATGATAACTATCAGGATTTATTCACATAATGTTTCTTTCTCCAGAGAATGAAACCACAATTTTCTTCTACTAGAGTTTTGTGAATCTTACAATTAGAGTCCTCTTAACATCTAAATTTATTGCCTCATAGTGTGCTATAATTTGTTTTCAGCCTTAGAGATCATGCTCAGTTAGAACAGTTACTCCAGTATATTATCGAAGCTGCTCCTCAAGATGCTGACAGCAAACGGGCCTTCAAGTATGTTTTGTCATTAACAAAAATTGACTTTTGTTTTCAATTGTAACTCTGGAATCATTTTTAGTTCTTTACCTTTTTTTTTTCTTGTCTTTTGGAGCTATTTTATGGTTGAGGTTTCCCTTCGTGAATGTTGTAGGTTCCCTTTCATTGCCTGTGAGATACTTACTTGTGAAGTTGATGTCATACTGAAAAGCTTGGTGGAGGATGAAGATGTAGGTTATGGCACCAAAACCAGATCCATTAATTTTACTTGACATATGCAACTTTTGTTTGTTTATTCAGAGATCTGGATTTTCTTATATTTTTGGCCATTGCAGCTGATGAACAAGCTCTTCTCCTTCCTTGAACCAGATCGTGTACATAATTCAACACTAGCTGGTTACTTCAGCAAGGTTTATGACCATTACTACCAAGTTTTTATACTTTAGTTGGCCAATCATGGCCCAAAACATCGTGTATTCGGTTACACTAAATAGCTGATTGAAGTTTCTTGCATTATTTATAAGGTTGTAGTGTGCCTGATGTTAAGGAAGACCACTTCACTTATGACCTATGTTCAAGTAAGTCTTGCTTTCACTGCTTTCTATGGAAATATCACTTGGGAAAAAATTGTGTTGATTTATGGTTCCTGGGTGCATTGTGGATCTGTCGGGCATGCACTTGCAAACAAAAAGAATGTTTCTTGGAGGTTATTTTTGTGTCGGGATTTTCCAAGAACATGAATTCGTCTCAGTTATTCCTCCCATCTGATTTCTGAGTTTCTTTTTATCATGTTGTTTTTGGACTATGTTTCAAAAGTAGCCATCATTTTCTTTACAGCTTGTAAAAGACTGAAAGTAACAACAAACTTTCAAGGAATGAGAAACATTGTTACATGAGATCTTTGTTTTTGGTATATGCCCATTCTAAACTATCTATAATGGATTAAGAGCTTAACTTCAATATATGGGGGACTAGTCAACTAGAATTGTTATTGGATGCATCCGGATAAGTTTTACATCACATGTTTTATTTCCAAGCAATATTAAATGTGACAGTTAGAATTTCCATGTATTTAAACTGTTACTGGTATATTTGAGGTCTTTAGGTTCAGATTAACACATTACAGTCATTGCAAATTCTACAATTATGGTTGAAACTCCAACCTCTGTTGTCCAATATTTGAACTCGAATAATATTACTATTTGAAAGGCATTCTGCATTATAATTAGACTAGTTTTATACTTCATCTGGTTAAACCTTTTGCCATCTTTATTCTGTTTGCATTGACTTATGATTTGGATTATGTTTTTTGGATCAGACTCATGATGTCATTTTTCACCACTTGGTTGATTTGATAGGCGTAACATCGATCATGGAGGTTAGTTCTTAATTCTAAACATAACTTCCTTTGTTTTTTAATATTAATTTTCAACATGTTATATATATCTGTGAATTGAATTACTAAAGCTCATGCTTTTATCGTGAGATAACTATTGTTTTTTTTCTGCTTTATTACAAAATACATCTTTGTCTTTATTTATAAGTTGTTACCTGTATATCTTGACATCTTGTATATGCTAACAAGTGAATTACCTCCAATTTGATGCTTTTTTACTGTACCATCTTAGTCTTAACAAAATCCAATCTTGTTATTTGTTGACCTTTTGTTTTGCATGTGTTTTTTGTATTTTGTTTTTGGTTTTATTGGGGGTGAGGTAGTTAATCCATTTTGTACCTTGTTTACTTTGGTCAGATCCTGCTTCGACTTGTTGGTGCTGATGATCATACATATCCAAACCATATGGATATCATGCAGTGGTTGGCAGATACTAAACTGCTTGAGATAATTGTGGATAAATTGAGTCCTGCTGTAAGTGCTATACTGTGTGTTCTTTTTCCTTCATAATTGAAGCATCTTTATAGTTTAATAGGTTCCTCAAGGCACATGTTTTTCGGCAATTTGTTCGGTTTGCAACATCATCTAGATCATCAGCTATGTTAGTATGGGCACAGTATTCTGAAGTGTCCGAACCTTTCAAGTTTCAACATTTTCCCTTTAGGCCCCATTTGTTTTTGTCAGCCTGTAACTGATAGACTTTGTTACTGAGTGATAATTTATTTACTAGATTCTTCATCTTCTGTTTTATTGGTATATTGTTTAGCATAATATATATTTAATTTAGTTATAATTGAAAAGGTACATATTAAGTTTGTTTTATGAAGTTAGCTATGCTGTCATGAACTTGAGTGACTGTGCACTTTCTTCACCTTCATTCTTAACAAAGGTTAGCTTATGTTATTGCTCATCATCTGTTCAATGGTGATTCCTTTGACTGATTCTTGCAATCATGCTCAACAACGGGTTTTGGAATCCACTTTTTATTTGTGTATATTTCCTATGTTTGTTATACATTTTAGACTCTAACCTTGAGTTAGATGGGCATGTTTCGACAGCCATATCACTAATCAGAATTCATTCTATTTATACCTTGGTGACCCATTTTGAATCACTATATCTTGTCATCAATATTACTCATATATTTCAGTTAATTGACTGTTCCATATTTGAAATGTTTTTTGTTTATGATTTAATGAGTTATTATTTATGAATTCACATCTTGCAAATTGAGCAGCATTCTGCTGAAGTTAATGCTAATGCAGCTGAGGTTCTAATGGCCATTATTCGAAATACTTCATCAGCTTTAGCAGCTAAGCTTTCTAGCCAAAGGTGCTTGTCTTGTTATTCATGTTATAAAGATTTGGTTGCTTTAATGGTGTTGTAGATAGTATTTTGGCAACTCTGACCTTACATCTGTTGTTACTTTATGTTTTTGTGCAGCTTTGTTGCGAGGATATTTTGGCATGCACTGGAAAATTCTTCGTCTAAATCTGCCCTTGTTCACTCTCTATCTGTGTGTATTGCCTTGTTGGATCCTAAAAGATCTGCTTCACCTGTGTCAGTCCATTACGTTAGAAGTCAGCATCTGTATGAGTCATTCGGTCATGTGGATCCAGAGACTTTACATGCTATGTTGACACATTTGGGTATGTAGTTAAAGTATGCTTGTTTATATTTCTATCCTTGATGCTTGTGACCTTTTGTTTCTTAAGGTTAAAATGTTCTTTTGCTTGAAGAAATTGAATATTGCAAGAATATCCTCTAGCAAGCCTGGTATAGGATTTGTCAGGGCATGTATCTTGGGAAGGTTCTATAAGAGCTACGATTGTCAAGGGATCATAATTTGGAGTGAGAATTTCTTGGATTTCCTGTTTAAGATCAATTTTCAAAATGAAGTATGCTCTATAGATTTATTCAAAAGCTATCTCTACAAATTGTTACCAAATTGTTTGAGTCTTTGAGAATGAAATCATGATCAAAAGAGAGCTTAATATAGAATTTTAGGCTAAAATAGTCTGTGAAGAGTCAAGCTGGCTGCTGAAAATTTCTGCAAAAACATTGCATTGCATTGGTAGCTTGTTGTACCTGTTTTTTAAGCAGTACCGTGACAATTGATTTTCTGTCAACTTAATAGAGGCTTTGTTCACCAACATATGAAGGAATTATTGGTTGCCAACTTCATGGATTTATTTAATTTGGCATGATCTGTAAAGAATTATTCATTCAGTGCTTTTTGGGGCAAACATTTCTTTGTAGTGACCCAATCATAGCTGTTTTATTGAGTACTCCTATCTAACTTGAGGACCCAATGGAGATTCTAATCATATCTGTTGCTTTATACAATTTTCCTATCTAATTTGTCGACTCATGTGGGGCTATGTATTTCTTTTGCATATAGATAAAATCTTACTTTGATAAGATCCTATTCAGATGCTTTGTTACCTTTATACTTCTGAACATCCAGATATTTTGCACTGCATTCCTTTTTCATGCTTTGAATATTAGTCTTTATTACTTATGTTACACTATCATTGTGATTTTTGTAACAAAAATTATTTTCAGTAATAATGAATGACTGAAATGAAATTTTAAGAACTGGATCAGGATTGCCATTTGTTGGAATTATCAGGAGACTGGGCTTTCAACCCATAACAATTAAAAATAGAAAAAAATCAGAAAATAAAATAGAGAATATATAGAAATTAAGAACATTCTGAACCTTCCTAATTAGGATGGAGTGTGGTGATTTTAAAACTTTATTAAAATTACCGATCATGGGAGTGTAGAAATGCATTTGATGATATTTTCTGTCTCATTCAATGTCTTATTTCATGATTTTGTTAATTCATTATGAGCTTGTCTTGCATTTACTCTCTTTTATGAGAACATTTACCATTGTCTTGCTCGAACTTGTAATATATCCTTTAATATAATCATGGTGGTTTTATGGGTCATTATACTACATTTCTGGAGTACCAATTCTGTATTGGCATAGAACTAAAAAAATTTAGTCTGCAGAAGAACTACTTGTAATCAGCTGTTTCTTCCCCTAGCATTAGATATGTGAAAGTATTATCTGGGATTTTTGTTTTATTCCATGGCCTTGCTATAGTGACAGTATCAACTTATTATGAGCTTGTTCAAGTTGTTATTAGTACTCAATAATCTTTTTGACTATTTTGTTTTGCAGATGACTTGCTTAAACTATTGAATGTGTCATCTGATGCCAATACTCTTCCTACCACTTATGGTGAACTACATCCTCCATTTGGGAAGCATCGTCTTAAGGTATGTACATTTTGGAGCAGATTTTTTGATAATTTAAAAAAATGGGTAAAACTTAGAGGATCTAATTATTGAATGACCGGTATAAAATGGTTGGGATATGATGTCAGGGCTTGTCTTTCCCTCAACTTCGAATAAGATGTTCTAAGTTATACTGTATTTGACTGAAGTGAATTTCAGGTAGCATAATGGGGAATATACTTTTTCTTTTTGTATGTTTCAATTACGATACGGATACTTGTAATTTTTTTTTGAAAATTCAGAAACTATTGAACTTCTCTGGTTCCTTTAGCATTTAAAATTCTATGTTTGATTTTCAGGTAGTGGAGTTCATTGTAGTATTACTAGAAGCTGGTGATGAAGTCACTGAGAAGGAATTGATTCAATCTGGTGCCATCCATATAATCCTAGATCTCTTCTTTAAGTAAGCTGCATCTTTTGCTGTTTTGTCTATATTCTGCATATTGTTCATTCATTAATAATGTGGTTCATGCAGGTATCCCTTCAACAACTCACTACATCATCTTGTAGAGAAGTTGGTGATGTCATGCCTTGCAAGCAAGAATATTGCAATTGTTGATCATTTATTTTGTGACTGCGGTATAATTTCTAAGTTTCTACAAGCAGATAGAAATCCTTTCCTCTCCCGTGATTCAAATGTGGTAAGAATCATGTTTGATGGGATTCATGATGCTATATTTTGTTGTAAACAGATTAACTTATCTATTAACTTTACCACTATAGGAAAGTGTCCCAGCCATTGGAAGACAGCCATTTCGGGCTGGAAACATTGGGCATATTACAAGAATTAGTAACAAACTAGTGCAACTTGCGAGCAGTAATGACCATATTCGGTCTTACCTACAGGTTGGTTGCTTATTGATTGATGTATTGGTGTATAAATGAACCTTTTCATTTAAGCCTGATTATTAGTCCTGTATGCTTGTAACTATATATGTGCATATTAGTGGTTATTGACTTCTGCAATGTGTTTTAAAAATTTTGGACTTCATTTTAATCAGAATGACTATATTTGAATCTCTCTTTTTCGTTTAAAAATTTTCGTACAGTTTTACATATCTTCATATAATTTTTGCTTGCCACAATAAAGATGTTGAACATGTGATTTGGTTCCTTGAATTCACGTGATAAATTTCTTGGTTGGGTTTTCTGTATTGAATGTTAAGTTCTGAATGAAATGACTAGAAACCTAACCATGGGATGAGGACTGTGGAACATTTTTTTAATGTATAAAAATTAATCAATTTCATCTGTTACATCATAGTTATGACAATTGTAACATCTATTTGAGGCAAATCACTTGTGTTTCTATCTCATGCATTTTGTTTTAGCAAGAGGTCTAGACTTTGGAATCTTGTTAGTTACCAAATCCTTATCTATGGTGTTCTTAAGCTTTGAATCATCTCTAGGTTCTTGATAGTTAGTATTCCCTTTCAAAATGAAATGAAAGAACTTAGGCATCATTAGTTATCCATATTTTTATCTAGGTCAATATGCCTGCAAGTCTTGCATCTATCACTGAATGATTCTTATTTTTTCTTCATGACTCTAAAAATCACAATTCACATTGTTCACAATAATCAATTCAAGCGATCTGCTAGTAGAAGATACTTCCAATGCTTGTGATGACCTTGTCATGGCCTTGGCCTACATCTATCACTGAAAGAAAATACTTCCAATGCTCGTGAAGATACTTCCATCTATCACTGAAAGAAAATACTTCCGATGCTCATGATGACCTTGACCTACATAACACATTGGAAGTATTTTCTTTTATTTAGGAATAGAAGGGAATGAGAGAGAGGAAGGGAAATATAATAATAGTGAAAGATAATGGAAAAAATAGATAATATCAAACTTACTTTTGGCTTATGGAGAAATTTCCAAGGATGGTTTCACACATCTGCACTTCTCCTTACCTGGATGATGAGATTATATACTATTGGGATAAAAATGTGGCCTCACACTGCTAACGCATAATGTGGGAAAAGAGGCTCACTTCTATTCCATCATTTTGTTGTCTTTACTTATTAATCCCAGTTTGCTCTTTTTATAAATATCAAGGTTAAGAAATAAAAGGAAATTTTATAATTAAATCAAAGTAAATGAAGCATCTGCTTTTTCCTACTTCTAGGAAACAGATTTCCAAATTTGATTTGGAGAATAATGTTATATTAATGGTATAACTAGTCAGTAGACTATTTTGCAGGATGATGAATCTTCCTTATACAGAATAATTATTAATCAAGATCTGTGATATTCAATCAAATTAAACTTTTATATTTTTTTTATCTTTTTTCTTTTCTTTTGATAATTTAGGAAATTAAAATAGAAACATGGAAGATGTTGTCATGTGACAATTTATGATTTTTACAAAGTAACATTTAAACTAATAAAATTTACTGAAATATGAAATAGGTTAAAATGGCTTTGCATCATTTTGCTAGATCTATTTCCTTCAGTAATAATACATTTATACAATTCATTTGGGGTTAGACTTGATCCATGGGTGGATGAGATTGACTAGACACAGAGCAGTTTCAAATTTTCAATCAAATATTTCAGAACCTGCAATTTCCAGTACACACAATAATGTAAAGGAGTAAGTTTTTGGTTATAACAAATATATAATTTTGTTAATTTATTTGAATGATATGATCAATAAATATTTTATAATGAACATTATAGTAATTTCTAATGAATTAATCTCCATTATTTTGTTCATTATCTTTCATAATTTTTTTTCATCATATTCAAAATTTTGTATAATTCTTTGGAGTTTATAATACATCAAGGTAAAAGAATCTTTTGACACAATATATTTATTTCATGACTTTTATAATTTAAAAAATATTTCATCCTTGTTATTTTTAATTATTTTCTGATTTGTCCAATTCAACCAATACTCTCTGTCACAGTTGTATTTTTCCTTGCCAACCCAAGTCTCGTTACAGATCTTATGAACCATGGTTGCAACTTCATATGAGAAAAGACATGGAGTAAGTGTGAAAAGTGTATGGAGGCTTTTGCGAGGAGAGAGTTAAAATTACACCCAATCTAGAATTTGCTTAGTGATGGCCTATGATCGGAGGATGGATTGTGAACAGTGATCTTAGGAGGAATCATAAGATCAAATCTTGGGGCTATGTGAACTGTACTTGGATAGTTTAGCCTCGGTTTATCAATTACCTCTTTTTAATTAAATCTAACTAGCTAAGTTACCACTATGACATATGCACCATTTTCTTTACTGTTATATGGTAGAAGAATCCTTGGTCATGTATCTGTTCCATGACTTGTATTAAATCTGTATGTATTTTTTTGCTATTGTAGGAATCGGAGGAATGGATTGATTGGCAAACAAATGTTTTGCGTGAACGTAATGCAGTGGAAAATGTTTTTCACTGGGCCTGTGGGTAAGCATCATGCTGCAATGAACAAAGCTTTTCTGATGGTCAATGAAGTGAAAAATGGATAATAACTGTAAAGACAAAATATCATAGGAGGAACTTTTATCCTCGACATTTATGGCTGAAGCTGAACCATCCTTGCAGTTCATTATGTGATTTTAGCATTTTTACAAACTATTTGTTCATGAAAATCACAATTTTTAGGCATCTCTTAACTGCTAAGTCATGGTTTAAGTTATTACTGGACTTTTTATGCTTTTATTCTTAAACATGTTTTTGTCTATGCAGTCGCCCAACAACATTGCAGGAAAGGACAAGAGATAGTGATGAAGACGAGCTTCATGATAGAGATTATGATATTAGAGCCTTAGTGAACAATACAAACCATGCATTTCGGTACCATGTTTATGAGAATGATAATGTAGATGAGGTAATTAGTAGATCAAAACCAGTAACTATCATTAATATCTTAGGCAGCAATTTTTTGATTTCACTTGTGCAAATGATGAAAGACAGTTATTCTTTCAGGCCCATGTTTCTCTTGACCAAGATGATGAGGTAAATATCATGCTTATTTGTTCAGGATACAATTATTTTTAAATGTCTTTTAACTCTTTTACACCACAAACGAGAAAAAGGAATGAGGGGCCTTCATTGCGGTAGTGGTTTCTTATGCTTTGAAAGTCCATAAACATCTATTGTTTTATTTGCCTATTAAAGGCATTTAAAACATTCTTGACTTTGTCCTCATTAAGAAGCAGGTTTTATCTGAAGAAGGGTCTTCCGGTAATTGCAATGCAGATGGGCTATCTAAAATATGCATTTTCAGATAGCCCATCTGATAATGTTTTTGGTGCACACCACATGCTGATGTCAACTTCATCTCTTAGAAGGACCAGTCCCTATATCTTTTCAAAGCCAAATTACAAAATCATACTCTTTTACTTTCTTGGGGTTGCCAAAATTTGTCATACTCGATTTAACAATGTTAAGAAACAGAACCCATTTTCTCAAAATTCCCAACTAATGTTCATACCTGAAGTCTCTCTTGGTTCTCTTTTCTTTTCGTATAAGATATTTATTGTTGTAAACTCTTGTATTTGAAAAGTTGTACTTCAGTTTTGTGCCTTTCAAGTTTCTGTATTGATACTTGATCTAATGCAAAATAGAAGATTGTTGTAATTCCTATATCGTGTAATTTGTTTTTTGAAGAAATAATAGCTATTGCTAGTACAATCGTGCAATGCAGTAAGTTATTAATGGGACATTGATTGTTATAATAACTTATCTTGACTTGCTGGAAAAATTGCAGGATGTATACATCGATCAAGGATCTTCTGGACTTGTGATTTCTACTTTGAAGCATGGTGTCGATAACCAGAGGTACATGTTTCATTTAAGCTCTGGGTGCAATAACCAGAGGCACAAGTTTCATTAATTCTTTGTAGCGTGATTCTCATTGGAACTTTTTCTCTCTGTACGCTGCAGTCTTTTCACAAATTGCGACTGGTTTGCTTTTGAAGATGAAAGTGCCTTGGAAACCCTGGATAGGATGGATGACATCAATCTAAATGAGACATCCAGTGGTGGTAACAGCAGTGACGATGAGGTAGTGGTTGGAGTTGAGGAGCCTACCAAAATTGTGCTGCCTGAAGACAAGTGTACTGTTTCTGACTCAGATTTCAATGCCGACAATACAAGCACAGCTGATGAATCCCTCAATGAGCTATCAACAGACGTAATGAAACTAAATGTTGCAGATGTGAATCCTTTCGAGTTTGAAATTGCTGAGAATGTGGACCTTTTTAATGATCAACAGCAGCCTGAATGGGTGGGCTGGCGTGAAGCTTCCGATATTCAGGTGGATGAACCTACTGATTTTTCAACCCAGTTGAATTCCGGGGAAACTACTGCAAGCACATCGGTTAGTACGATTGGTGTGCTTGCAGGTAGCAGTGCTTCTACTGTATCAGAATCTGGTGAGTTGGCAAAAGTAGATGAGACCGCCCATTGTTCATTTGAAGAGGACGCAGAGTTTGTTGGTGCAGATATTGAAGTAGGCAGAGCCATGGAAGATGAGGTTACTGCACCCAAGAGAAACTTCCTTCTCAAGGATGAAACTGCAATTTTGGAGTTCAACAAGAGTCGTTGGCGTATGGAACCTGAGGTAGGTGTAGTTCAGGAATAGAGAATTAAATGTAAGTAGTACAGTTCTTACAGCAGTGGGACGTGTATAGTGGCATTTATTCAGAAGTGCATCTGGCGACAGATGTACGTGTACTGTCCTATTATAATTTTGTCCGCTGAGATTTGCCATGTAGCTTTGCTTCTGTAATTTGTCTTTCCAATAAACATTTGAACAGTACCATGCTTGTGTGTCAAATTGGCTATTTGTCAAGGGAAATTAATTTGCTCGTCATTCAGTTTAATGTGTTCAATGATCACCGAGGAGCCGCTGCCTTGAGTCGTGCAGTTGCTGGTCTACCATTCTGCTCACTATATATAACCGATCAGTTGCTTTATTTGGCATTACTGGACAACTAACGAAAGGCAAGTTACTGACCTTTAGCTATATTCATTTGCTGCAACCGTTGGTGAGCGAAATCATTGAACATGTCATGCTGCAGTTATTGCTTGAGCATATATGGTGTTACGAGGAATTAGTTTATCGTGCATTCACATAGGGGAAGCCTTGTGTGTATCGACTTGCAGCTGGATTCCGGTGGATTGCCCTGGCATTTGAACTTGGGGAAGATAGCGTTGCAAGGCTGCTCGACCGGGCCGGGCCGAATGCGGAACCAAATAACAATGGCAGTAATATAACGGTGAGGTGGTGGTTCGGTGGCTGAGGGACGGAGAGATCGGAAGCATGGCCTTAACATCTCTGGGCCTGTCTCACTCCTCTCCGTCCCCTTCTCTTTCCTCCTCCGCCCCTTCCTCTCCTATGCGCCACAAGACGCTTTCTCTGTTGCTTCCTAGGGTTTTGGTTTCTCCCCCCGGCAGCAGCCGCAGCGGTGGGGGTGAACAGCTCCTCCGTGGATCTCCCCATTTCGGAGCGCACACGACCGCAACAGGTATCTCGCTCGCTTACTGATCCCCCTTCTCCATAAGGAAAAGGACCAGAATTCTGTTTTTCTATTAGGAAAAAGATGGGCTTTCTCCTCGGATCGTGTTCTAGATGCCAAGATTATATGTAGCAATTGAGCAGTTGTTCCCTTTTTCTTTGCCTCCTCTAAATCAACTACTTTCTCATAAAGTTTCTCAAATCTCGGTTCTATGTCTTTCTCAAACAGACGCATTGACCTTGAAGCAATTATAACACGATAGCTTGGGATGTTTATCCAACTAATTGATTTAATTATATGAAACCGGGTCTGGCTCTGGTGTTTACCTAACTCGGTGATAGCACCCTCTTTTGGTTCCTTTCTCAGTTAATTTTACATAAGGTGATTATTAATTTTATTTCTGTTTGTTAATAAGAACTCATGCTTGTATGTGCTTAAATTTGGTTAATTAATCTTGTTAGCTATGAATTTCGTGCTTCATTGCAAATCATGTTTGTAAGAGGGATTTGTATGACTGGTTGTGGTTATTGCATTTTGAAACCCTTAAATAACGCTAGCTTAATTTGCCTGTAACTAGGGTTAGCTTAATTTGGTCTTTTTGCGTTTTGTATATCATTTGTCAACTTCGATGAATGAACACTCTACGATGGCCATTATTTACTGGATTATTTTTAGCCAAGGAAACTTTCCGTGAGTATGACTTAATTCTTGAAGTGGATGACACAGGATAGAATTCTTTGGGGTCAAATTAGAAAAAGAACAGAATATGTTCAATTGGAAAAGTGTTGCTTGTCTCCGTTGCCAATGCCACTTTTAAAATATGGAGATTCTGTGTTATAATTAGTGGATTTAGCTGATGCCAATGTGATACAGCGGTTTTGAGGATGGTGTATCTTTGTATGGAGTTAATATCATTTAGAGGAAATTCTATTTTGGCTTGGGTTTGTTGTTAGAATTTGGATTGGATTGGTATGGATCAATCAAACTCAATTGGAGCTGACTGATCTTGGCAATTTCTAGCCAAATTAACAACTATAGAAAGAATAAAGAGTGGAGCAGAAGTAGAAGAAGAGAAATTGAGGAGAAGACACTGCCAATATTGTGTTTGTCATATATTGCGACCAACATACTTTCATTGTATGATACGACTACTATCTATTTTTAATAAATATATTGTTATTAATTTATAATGGATTAATTTACAACATTTTCGTTGTTAGTTTTTATGATTTTTTATTTTTTATACATTTTGTGTTAATTTAACTTTTTTGAAAGCTTGATATTTTTATAATACGAAGGTAAAACAATTATGTTATAATATTTTTATTTTCACATGATTTTTATTTATTTTATTTATTTTGAAATTTTGGTTTTTATTAGTGAGTCCGAACCGATAAATCTGGCCCAACTGAACTTGTCAGTTCTACTCGTATTATCTTTAATGAATTCCAATCTTGATACCAATATTATTAATCATGTTTTGTATTGGTTGTCATATCTGTATTGGATATATGTTGCGTATGATACTTGTTAGATAGTGCTAACATACATGTCAAATACTTCCTTGAAATATTGATTTTTATCAATTATTAAAAACAACATATACTGTTAGGATGGCTAGTGAATGTTTCATCAATATATGGAAGAATTTTTTCTTCCGTGAGTATTGATTTGACAAGGTGGATTTTCTATTAATATGTTTATATGTTGTTTGTATCAAACAGTATATTGTAATTATTGAAATCATTTCTAAAAATTAATCTTTTTAAATGATGAATAGTATAATTGCTTGATATTATTTATCATTGTATGCAACTATAAATTCTATTGCTATAAAAAAATTTAAGCTTTGTCGTACTTAATACTGATATTTCTAACAAAAAATTACCGCTGTATATGTGTGTCATGTCAGCATTTATTGTATCCATGCTTCATTGGCTGCCACTTCTAGATGTGGCAATGGATGTGGTTGCATATTAGTTGATGAGGCAACTTGGATAGGTTTTATTTATCTGATGTGAACTCCAATTCATTTTAGAAGTCCAATACGGATAATATCTGTCTAATTATTGTGTATGTTGAATAATAACCACACATCAACAATAATTAATTATTAGATAATATTGTTCTAATCAGACACTTGTGTGCATGTGTATGTGTGTACACAGATTCATACCATATCTCAACCAAAGACGTGGTTGCCACTCCTTAGCTGCACATATTAATTTTTGTTGATATGTGGCACAGGCTGTGTGTTGATACCTTCCTAGCAAAGTATAATTTCATGTCAGTCGGTTTGCCCTTGTGTTGGATGTGACAGGACTAAATCTTGGTTAGTCATATGTTGACATTCCTAGCATGGATCAGCATATGGCATGAATTGACATTTCTAACATCACATGTTTAGCGATGCCAATTTCGTTGACAATCTTAGCCACATATAATCTGTATACCCTTGGGTGTAGCTCTTTTTTCATTTGCTTTTTTTGAACTCATGGACCCCTTAATGAACCACTAATTTGGTCATTGTCCCTTCTTGGATGCAAACAAGCCCCTCTTTTGTGCAATAAGCCCATAATGATCTGATGGACTAACTTATACCAGTGAGTGCATCTGTCTACTAATACCAGTTTGCTTCATGCTTTTTCTTCAGATGAAAATTACATGCGATGTTTATTGACTGTGCAAGCTTGCGAGGGGCAAAAATATGGAATTAATCGTATCCAATAACAAATTTTGTTGCGGGTCAATAAGTTCTGCTGTTCGGAAATAAGCTGAGCTGTCACCTAGTATGTCTTATTTCACATGTTGCCATCTTGGTTCTAAACATGAAAGAAACTTTGTCGGTTATCAAAGTAGTGTCTTTAGTACAATAGGATTTTGTTTCATTCATTGCCCACTATGTTTATTTTTGTAATTCCATGTGTACACTGTGGTGTAGGTACTTGCAGGGCTAGTCAAGCTGTTGATTTGTTCCCATCTGTGTGGCCCGAAGTTACTGTTCGAGATGCACGGCTGGAGGACTGTTGGGAAGTGGCAGATACCCACTGTAGTTGCTTCTTTCCAGATTATACATTCCCAGTCGATCTTGTTTTGAGGATTGACCGGTTTGTAGGATTGCTCTCTGGGTTCTCAGTTCCTCCAGGTTGCATGAGGACATGTCTTGTTGCTGTCACTGATAGTCCATTCAATGATAAATTATATATTGGATGTGAGGATTTTAAACTTGGAGGTTTTGAAGGAAAATTCAGCATCAACAGAGGATCTGTAGCTGGAATTCTTACAGTTGACACAGTAGCTGATTTCCTTCCTAGGAAAGGTCCGCTTCGACTAAGAAGGTAATTATAGTTCCCATGGTTAGTTGGGTGGCCAATCATCCAGCAGAAAAATCACCTTGTACCTTTTGCATCATAGTTCCATCTAATCAAAATCTATCGTATGACAGTTTTGTCTATTCTTAGCTGCAGGAATATTGACATGGTTCTAGAATTTTCTTAGCTGCAAAAATATTGACATGCTTCTTTTTTTGTCCATATAGAACTGGGATTGCATATATCTCAAATGTTGCAGTTCGGGAGGCAGACAGACGAAAGGGGATTGCCAAGATGCTTGTCGCCAAGGCAGAGGCCCGAGCCCGGAGTTGGGGATGCCGATCAATGGCATTGCACTGTGATGTAAACAACTTAGCCGCCATGAGATTATACAAAGGCCAGGGCTTCAAATGCATCAAAGTGCCAGAGAATGCAAAATGGCCAGAACCCAAGACCTCACCGGGCATCCAATTCAACTTCATGATGAAACTCCTGGTCCCTGATCCAACTCCTTGATCAAAGTTTGTGATGGGTCATACACCTGTTCAGATTCTCCAAGGTTATAGGTGGGTGGTGTATATTGTGTGTGTAGAACAACAAAACAACACTCAAAAACTGCTGTGGACAGTGTATTTTCCTGGTGTCAACTGTAAAGCTACTGGGAGACTTAGGTAATCATTGTACCATTAAGGATAATGCTAAAATGAAATGTTTTATGTTCCATTTGATGTGACAGATTAAAATTCTCTTACTAAAATTATTTTTGGTTTTCACCTTTTTGTGTTCTGGATGGAATGTGACGGGATCACTGGTTTTAGGAGCTAGCATATGATATTGGGGCAACATAACTGGATGAATTTGTGTCCAAGAATGTCATGGCCATCTTCATCTTGGATCACATAGCCTAGCAATCCATCCATGTTAACTTTGATCCATCTCGCAAGTTGTCTTTGTCATTTGTCTTAAAATCGGATTTGCATTGTTTCCTCCCGTTATGTTCAACATTTCTAGCATAAGAAGTAGTGACAACTGAGTCTTGGGCCCAAACACCCTTAAAACTAGGATTTCGCTAATAAAAAACCATTACCTTCATTGATTTCCAAAAAATCATAGTTAGTTGGCTTTTAAGAGCTCCGAGGATCATCTCATTGTCTCCTTCCTTGATTCAATCATCATTCTCCTAGGTTGGCTTTTAGTAATGCCAAGTGCCTACCGACGGGAAGGTTGGAATGCCATTTGGGCTTAAGATTAATTACTCATCTTGGAATCTATTGAGCACTTCTTTTACAACGTCAAATCTCTGTTTCTGTTTGGTCCTTCGCTTCTAACGACTTGGGTTTCCATTTTCAATTCTTCAATGATTAGTTGACTCGGTTTTGGATCAAAGAAAACAAAGTTTAGTCCACCGTGAGCTTCTTCATGCCTTGATTAACTACTAATTTTGGGGACTTTGGGTTGCTCGAAATGACGAGATCTTTCAACATAGGGTGCCAAGGGCTATTGGAATTTGGAGGAAAGCTGTGGCTAATGCTAGCTACCATCCTAGAAAACTACATTCTGATGGGACAAACCTACACAATGTCACCTTTATTCATGCGAACTCTTACCTCCCTCCCCAAGGCTGCCTTGAGATGAATACTGATGTGTCTTACCTCTTTGCAGGAGGGATGAAGTGGGGTATTGTAGATTTGTTGTGCACAAGCCTACTCTTACATCTTTCGCAATGGCTACCAAGGAGAGCCTTCTCCCTACTTGGCATGAGGGATTCTTAGTAGCGACTTAATGATTCTCAAGAACTGGATTGAAGGCAATACTACTGCGTCTTGAGATATCAGAAATCTGTTTGTTGACATTCCCTATATTACATCTCTAAACTTCAATCTTTTGTTATATGTACACTGCTATCGAGAGTGTAACAAAGCAGCTCATTGGGTTGCAACTAAAACGAGATGTTACCACTCACTATTATTATTATTTTTATTTGAGCAAAAAATAATCGTAACCCCCTTCTAAATCTAATCTTCCATCACAAGAGAGTACACCATGCAACATCCATATTTTGTAAATACTAATAACTGAGTTAGTAAGATGTCATGATCCATCTTAACAAGAGATTTCTTTTATCAATATGCACATCAAAAACCAACCTAGCTATACATATTAGTGTTCCTATCATCGTTACATAAAATATAATCATATTTATTTATTTTATAAAAAATAAATGATGAAGACGAGATTCAAACATAAAATCTTATGGTAAACTATCAAGACTTTTATTAACTAATTTTGCTGACACCACATCTTAAGTTGATATATAGCAATAATAAATAATTCATTAAATCTCAACTGATGTTCTTGTATGTCCGAATGTGCATGTGGCACTCATAGCTCGCAAAGGAACAGAGTAAGCACATAATTACTTTGCAGTGCAAAATGCCTACCCTAAAAAAAAAATCTATCACGGAAGTTCATCAATCACGCAAAAATCTAACTGATAAATCTACCATGGAAGCTTCATCAAGCACGTTACAATCCGTCGTAGATCGAGTTTTCTTCCCGCGATCTATGGCTTTCTCAAGTCTTATTTGATGAATATTTGCGTCGTTAACGAACTCAGCTTGGGGTCAACGCATCCACATGACAGTCAACATCATGCAATTAGACCGGTCGGTCGTTCGTTAGATTCGAAATCACGATTCGTCAATGACCAGATTAAGTTGATGGGACCCAGATAGTGTGTGCGATGGTCCACTTGGTGGATCGAATTAGGCACGCATCACGACGCAGTTTTCTCCATCATGGATAGCATAAAAGAAAGCACGATACAATTTCTAGAAACATGCATGATCTGCTTAATTGGCTCATGACGATGAGTTAGGCCTGAGCTAATTTCCAAGGAAATTAGGCGTATGTTCGTCTAATTTTGACCCAAGTTTCAGGCTGGTGTGGCGTCAATCGATCGATTACGTGTTCATTCTTCTGATTACACTTGTCTATCAATCGTCATCGGTTTGAGTCTTCCAATTGTCTGGTTTTGACCTCTGTTTCAAATGGCAGTGGCAAAGCCGGTCGTATACGCAAGTATCCGTGGAGGATACAGGAAGACGCTTTGTCCTCCATCTGCAGTAGATGTTCCTATCGGATTCATGTGGCCGAAGAAATCCTAAGCTCAGCTTCTTTAATTTGTAGGGATTCAATAACAGATCTGTATCATGCTTCGTAAATTAAATTATGATTTTAATAAATAATAGTCCAAACCAATTCTTAAGATCATTAGAGGAACCATAATTTTTATTTTTATTACATATATGAATCAATTAAACATGTTAGAATGTCAAATAATTGATGAGGAAAGAAAGTCTGAGACTTATCGATTATGTCATTGCATTAATGTCATTCGGGCAAAAAGGAGATGTAGTCTCACCACATGCCGATAGTCATTCCAGTTTAGATATATATTTTTAAATGATATATTCAAATGATATTTAAAAAAAGAGAGCTATGATGTATTGATAATATCGAGGCTGTATCTCTTTGGTCAATATTTGGTATAACAATAAAATCTAATCAACACGACTCATGAAATCAAGAATTTTAGTCCTTTTTTGTGGTTGAATCAGACTATATTCTACTCTAGCATCATGAGGTTGTTAGTAATCTTTACAAATTGTGTAGCTCAATTCTTTAAGCACTTATGAAAGAGACATCTCGTGTAAAAAAAAAGAAAAAAGATTTGAGGTTGGCTCATTTATTCTTAGACATCACCAACGAGAAAGAAGAGAAAATAAGTAAACATTGACTTCTACTCTAATTGGGAATTCATATTTCTTCTTCTAATTTTAAGTCATGCAGTTTCTATCTCGCATGATACAATATATATTCTAATTTAAGCATAGAGAGACACTGATAATTAAAAAAAAATTACATAATTTATTTTGGTTAGGAAACTCATATTCCAGATGGTGACAAACTCCTCCTCCGATGCTATCATTTCGAAGTCATAATAAAAGAAAATGAACAAGAAGAATCTGATCGACTCCACCCACCTGGATTGACTTTTACACCTGGAATTGCTGCGTTAAAAGTCAATCCTTCTCGATGCGATGTTCGACGTTTTGTAGAGCGTGCTTCCAAGATGGAGCAACATGACAGGTGGCCGTATGTATACACACTTGCAACAAAGTTCGGCGTACACCAAACTCAAAACATGGGGGGATTAAGATTCTCCCCCTCCTCCGTTTGTAACGTCAGAGGCAGTGGTGACGGGTGGCCCATCTTACCACATTCTCACATGCCCAATAACACACCGACACATCTCCGCACCGACGCCTTCTTCCCGGACGCCGCTCTCGCGTGTGCTGGCGGAGCGACCCAACACGAGAACTACGTCTTTTATTGGTTGTCACCCGTGGATCCCATGAGAAACAACTCAGTCGCCACTAGTCACAGCTTGTTCTATCGTGTTCGGTTGCTCACCAAGACATAGGATCCGTTCCCTGTTTCCGCGGTTGCTAATTAGTCCTCCGTCCTCCCCTTGTCATCTTGTGCCACCGGCTGCCGTCGGTTACCGCTGTCGGCACTGCCCCAGTCGGCGACCGACGCTTCCCATATATATATATATTAAAGGCCTCTATTAATCTCCAATATGGATGCATGGGTAGATCGAGATAAATGTCGAGACGTCCGGAACCTCGTGTTACCATCGGTTGCTTGCACGGCTACGTTTCTCACAGTCACGTTAAGAATGGTGGGGGCAAAGTGGACAAGCATACAAGTGTTTGCTCTGAGAGGAGGAACATAAAAGCTGGTGGATGGAGACAATTGTGAGACAGTGGTGCGTCTCCATCACTGTCGTTTTGATCACCGTCGCCGTCAGTGGCGATCGAGCCACCGAATCATGACACAACCGAACCAGGGGGCGGCAATTATTTGTGGACTCTCCGAAGGAGGAGAGCTGCCGCCGGATTATGTACATTCGGGTATAAAACAGAGGTAGGTACGTAATAGTGGCAGAATTGATCATCCATCCATTTCACAAAATCGAATGGGTTATCAATTCTTGAGAAAGAGTCACTCGAAATCAATTCGGCAAAAGATTCTCGATGTGAGAATAGAAAAAAGTTTGATACGTGACAAGAGAATATATTCCTGATATATTATATATATATATTGAGAAATACCCTAAACCCCAACTGGCATGACAAATTTGGCTGACCTAATTCTTTATGTCAAGTTTCGATTAATCCAAAATATTAATCGTGTCAATAGCCAATCGAGCCTTCTAATTTTCTTTTGTCATTTTGAGGTACGTGTGCATACAACAAAAGTATGACTTTCATGTTTGTAACGTGGTTTGACTTGCGGCAATTGAAAAGCTTCAACGAGTATGGGCAACTATTTTGTGAAGTAAGTTCATCTATCAATTTGGCATTCACAGCATTTATCGGGACACGTAGTAAATGATCATTTGGGGATATGGTTTGCATCATTGTATTATTTAGTCGATCAAACAAAGGGTGAAACAGTCGCTTACTGGCAGAAAAGAATTTGGTTGATGATGATCACAAGACAGCCAGCAATCATATCAGAACGAACGTGACACCTTCAAATCGACATAACACACGTATCTAAAAATAATGCAATCGATTGTATCTCGAAATGATATAATAGACTCAGGAAACAACAGTATCTACATTACTCGGGACCATACAAAGCAGCACCCAAAATCGAGCGAGACATCCTCATGTGACGTGAAATCAGAATAATAGGCTCATACCATCGGAGTAGACGAACCGACCGCTTGGAATGTCGGTGGTTGTTAATAACATGCGTACAACTAACATTCGACGAGAGATATAAAATGCCACCCTAGACATATGTTGGAGACTTTGATCACTGCTCTCCAAAAACTGACTTAAGTTTTAGAGGGATTGAGCCGAGAATTTCCCTTCAAGGCATTGACCTGTTATGCATGAACTTGGCATCAGAGGTAACTTCAGCTCTATTTTGGGTCGACCACGAGACAGACACCTAGTCCTTCGTTCCCTCCTCATTCATCCCTTCGAATGACCACATGGATGCTCTCACACGATCGAAAGTGAACCAAACTATGCCGGTCCTTGGCCACGACATAAAGGACAACAGTACATCTTAAGCTCCGTTGGTCTGAACTTAAAATAGAATATAGAGAAGAGGGCGGTTGTCCCTTTACAAAATCTATATCTGATAACATTTGATATGATTAGCTAACCAATAGCACATCGATTAACTTCACTTTGTACATGAATAACATTCCAAGCGTAAAACTTGTTTAACAAACCAAAAATATTTCTAATTAGGTTAGTAAACCTCTATAGTGGTTTATCCTCTTGATTAAGGACTTGTACAATTTGAAGAGCATCGACTTGTACATGATACACAGTCGTATGTTAATTATGCCATTTGCTAAACCCTTCAATCACCCATTATGAGATCAAAATAGGTGATCCACTCTGATAGCTTGCCAAACATTGTTAAAAATACAAGCAGTATGAATTTTAACCTAACCTCTATAGGGGCTAACCGGAGAGGAAAGGATTATGGTTAAAAATACAATTAGTATGAATTTTAACCCACCATTCTTATGTTGTTTTATCTAAATAATTAAGATTGACATTGGACGCATAAAAAATATAATTATGTTATTATTATACAAAAATTTTAATATTAAAATATAAAATTAAATAGTAACATATCAAATATTATGATATATATCTTTCGATGTGATTTTGAAAGACCTTATCAAATGTCATATCTTAGGGAATCCTATCATAAGACGAGAGTAGAGATTTTAGGATAAGTAGTTAGAAGAGTCCCCCTATCAATGTCATCTCTTAGGGAATCCTATCATAAGTAAATTTTCTTTCTTTTATTCAATAACTATAATCAGAATCCAATCAGATTTATAATTTATCTTACATAATTAAATAGGCCTACACAATCTAATATTTTTTCACTTCACATATTAATTGGTAAGATATAAAAAAATTAAAATTAAAATAAATAAAATAAAAATTTATTTAGATGTAAATTTTTTGAAAAACATTTCATACATGATCATGAATTTTAAAATAAACCAATAAGTCCAATAAGTTAAATGCATCATTAAGCCTGAATATCAATACGAGTCATAGTGATTATATATCATTAATATCATATTCCATTCTATTTACTAGAATACTACTAACATTTTCTAATATACTTCATAGTGACTTCTATAATTTATTTTATTAAGACAATCATATTACCACATTCAATTATAATATATATTAACATAAATATAAATAGAATAATAGAAATAAATAACTTTAATTAAGTAAACAAAGAAAAAAAGGATAAATAATAATATCCACTTAAACATACATTATCATATTTATATATTTTATAAGTTACTCACAATCTTCGTTATAAGAACATGTTCCTTAAATACTTTAGGTCGTAAAGCTTTGGTAAATAAATTAGTAATAATCAAAGTTGTAATCAGGTTCTCAATTGACATATGTTGTTTCTTGACTTTTTCTTTAACTATTATGTATTTTATCTCTATATGCTTAAAACTACTTGAGAACTTGTCATTCTTAGAAGAGAAAACTGTTATGGTGTTATCACAAAATATTTTTAGCGGCTTGACAATTAAGTCGACCACACTAAGTTCTGACATAAAATTTTACAATCATAAGCTTGTTTGTGACCTCAAAGCATACTACAAATTCAACTTCTATTTTTGATGATGCAATAAGTGATTGTTTTATATTTTTTTAGAAAAATACCCCTATAGCTAATATAAATATGAATCTTAAAGTGACCTTCTTATTGTCGATGTAATTTGCAAAATCAATATCTAAATATCTTGTCATTTCAAACTAATCTAATCACTTGTAGATATTTCATTACTTTCATTGTAGCTTTCCAATATTCTGTTCATTGATTACTCTGATATCTATATAATATTCTAACTATAAAAGTAATATATGATCTCGTATAAGTATGAGCATTTAATAGAGCATATATTAAGAAATATCCTTCATTTAATTTCTTTTTAAGTCATTGTCAGGATATTCATTTTGACTAAAATTTTTATTTTTGGTAATATGTGTATCATTAATGGAATAAAGTTATTTACTAAATTTCTCTAAAATTTGATTGATATATTCTTTCTAAAACAATTATAGCAATTCTTGAGATCTATCTCTAAATATCTCAATATCAATAATATATATTATCTTATTCATATTCACCATCTTAAAATTCTTAGAAAAAAATATCTTAGTTTCCTATAATAAATCAAGACCAATATTAGTAAGCAAAATATCATCCACATATAAGATCAATATAATAAACTTGTTCCAACTAACCTTTAAATAGTATTTTTCTTAAATCTAAAAGAAGTAATTGTATCATGAAATTTTACATATCATTGTTTAGAACCTTATTTAAGATTATAAATAGGTTTCTAAGTTTACATGCTAAAATTTCCTTTTCCTTAGTTGTTTTATATAAATTTTCTCATCTAAATCCTCATTTAAAAATATTAATTTTACATTCATATGATATAACTTAAGATCATAATGAGTTACTAATACTATGTTGATCTATAAGAAGTCATTTTAAAAACTAGAGAAAATATCTTATTGTAGTCAATGCCTTTTTTTTAAAAAAGACTTTTAGCCATAACTTTGACTTTATATAGTTTGATATTGTTTTATAAGTCAGACTTATTTACAATCAACTCTTTTATGATTATTAGGAAATTTAATAAGTTTTCAAATATCATATTAGTCTATCGATTTTAAATTTTCTTTTATTACATCATATAATTTTTAAAAATTATTACTTTTCATGACTTGTGAAAATTATAAGGGGACCTTATTTTATTCTTATGTCATAATAATTCTGGTTGATGTATCACATAATTATAAAAAATGATAGGTCTTCTTTCCCTTTAAGACCTTATCAAAACTATCAGTTATGTTCTACAATATTATTAGTGAGAATATCAATATCATGTAAGAGTTCATTAATATTATTTTGTTGTTCACCCCTATTAATTTGTTTAATGATTTGAAGAATAATAACCTCTCAAATAGAAAATGACAAAGGAGCATTAACCTATATCTTATCCATATCAAAATTAATCTTTCAAGATTTTTCACCTTCACTTATTTTGTTATTTTATAGGAATCTTACATTTCCAAACTCTATTATCATCATACTCTTATCTCTAATGAAACCGATTTACAAGGAATTTTGTTTAAGGTATACATAGTTGTCATAAGAGCTTGACCCTACACTAATTCAAGTAGAGAGAAATAATTCATCATAGTCCTAATCATGTCCATAGTCGTGCGATTTTATCTTTCAGTAATATCATTTTATTGTGACACACCTGATAAGATATATTGAGTACAAATATCTTACTTTTTTAAGAATTTAGCAAAAGAGTCAAGATTTTGATTTGACTCATCATATCTATTATAAAATTCACCACCATTGTTAGATATGATAATTTTAAATTTTTATCTAATTATCTTTTAACTTTATTTATATATACCTCAAGAGTATGAACAATATGAGAACTTTCATGTATTAGATACATATAGTCATTGCTAGTTGTAGGTGCCTTGCAAACCAATCATGTGAGTGATGACACGTGTGACATATTGCATAGTCTTTTTTGCTTATTATTATTATTAATATTTTCTCACTTTATGTTGCATGTTATATATATTGTGATATCCTTAAATTAATGTAATGAGAATTTGATCATTATGAGATCATAATAATGAGACCAATTCGCTTGTAAATATAAATCATAAATATTCCTGGTCATATGTTACTCGAGAAGGACATCGAGATAACTGGACAGACCGGTGTACTGTACACTTGTCCATATGATAGAGGCCGTTGGCCTCGTAATTATTTGTATGGGGATACTAAGGGTACAATGCAGGTGCTCATTAAAGAATAAGTTCACTGATTGATTTGCTCACGGAATGCTAGATAATTAATGATACCTTATTGTCGAACAACGATTTCGTAGTTCCAATTATATGTTTGGTCCTTAAACTTGATACACCAACCGGTCATGGGAATGGTAGCCAACTTTATGAGGGCAATTGAGTATCAATAGAGGATCATTTGCTCTCGGTGTCATGAGAGGAATATCTCTTGTATTTTCATTCAAGCAAATCCCTAACCAAAGTCATTCGAATTGAGAGAGAAATGAGTTCTTCAAGAGAATCTGATTAGAGCGATACTTAAGTAGATTCCATATGGGCCTGACAGCACCATGTTCGATGTACGGTCTCTCGGATATTAGATAAATGAAGGACTATAGATATATGGTAACTAAGGACAAACAAATCTAATAGATTAAATCACTTTATATCGTTTGGAGACTATAATATAGTAGCATAATATGTTTATAGTTATTGAGTTGAGTGAATTATTATGGAGATAATAATTTACTGAGTTAGAAAGAGTTCTAATAGGTACAACTCACAACCAAGTCAATATTGGGCCTAGAGGGTCACACACATATGGTGGTCACACACATATGATAGTTATTGCAATGAGTAGAGATTGGATGCGAGATATCTGTCGGACTCTTATCTTATTGGATATTCAATGAAGCCAATGAATTATTAGATCTTTTGGGTGAGACCCAATAAGAGTAAATAGTGATTATTGGATATAGATCCATTAATCCAAGAGGCTTGAGTAATTGGATAGAAATCTAATACATAATAGGGTAAGATCCATTAGGGTTAAGTTGGTAGGGATCTCTATAAATAGGAGGGAATTAAAGGGGCATATGCTAGACCCTTTTTGGTTGCTACATCCTATTCTCCTCTCTCCCTCTCCTTAGTTAACAACTTTACTTGGGGCATGTGAACAACAAGAAGGGTCGACCCATTCTTGATCTTGAAGCAAGTCTTACGGTGTACAAAGGAGAGGAAAGATCACATTGCAAAAGAGAAGTATTGTTGCATCATCTATTATGTGGATCACTGCTAAAGAGGAAGAAATTTGACCTCCTTCATATAGAGATTTAGATATACAATTTCGGGGATATACGATCTTCTCTAGGTAAATCATCTCACATGCATTATGCGATCTTCAGTTTTATAATTTTTCATACACCAATCTTCATATGACGAACCATATTAAACTTTTTGAGAACCTGTTTTATTTTCTATTCTTCCGCTGTATATGTGATGATGCCTAAGGTTTCCCAACAACCATATCTTGAAAAGTCATCTATAAATATGATAAAATCTCTCTCTATTGAAATAGGAAATATAAAATGGTATATAAATATTAATATAAATAATCTCAAGAAGTTCTTTACTTGTAATATTTTTTTTGTGTTTAGTTTATTTTTCTTTAATATAATATATGCAAACATCAAAATCGATAAAGTCTAAATCTTTCAAAATATTATTTTCACTAATCTCTCAATTCTTTCCCTAGAGATATGCCTTAAATGTTTGTATCACAAGATTTTTTATTATAAAAATTATGTTTCCATCTAACATTTGATTGTAAGTTCACTAATGGTTTTGCAAACTCAAGATTCAAATTAATTATGTATAAATCACTAAGTAAAATTTTAAAATTAATTTTTATTAAAATATAAAATATAATGAGTTTATTGTCACCGAAAGAAAGATAATATCCTAGTTTATAATTTCTAAATAAAAAAACCAAATTTTTAGAAATGGTAGGAACATACATGTGTTTGGAAGATCTATTAGATAACCTGTCTCTAGGAGTAGGTAATAAATTTTCATTCCTATTACTTTTGCCTTGAGATAATTTCTTATAACGATGAATCTTTTATATTATTTTAGTTTTCAGATTATAAGAAATCTTTGTATATTATTGGTAATACGAGTTGAAGTACTAGAATCAATCCACTATATATTAGAAGGAACCTTTGTAATGTTTTATTTGAAACTTATAAAGGTCAAATTTATATATTTATTTTTAAATCAAGTTTTGTGTCTAAGGTAGTCCTTTTATATATGTCATTTCTTGCCATAAAGAATCACTTTATTATAAAGACATTCTTTTCATTAGTCTGTTTAACATTTCCAAACCTAATAAATTTATTTGGTGGATGACGCTTCAATTTTATTTTTTTGTTACAAGCTCCTTTTGCAATAATCAAAACATTATGAGATTTTTTATGCTTCAACCTTAATTCTTCTTGAATACATATATTAGTTAGTTTATTCAAGTCTTATTTATCATTATTTGTATTATAATAAATTTTAAATGAGCTAAACTAAGGAGGAAGAAAATTAAGAATGAATTAAATAAGAAAAACTTATATACATTCATACATAATGATTTAAGTTTCACAGTCTTATCAACTATATTGAAGATGCAATCCTTAATCTTGAGTGATATCATACTAAGTTATAGTCAGTTCTTTTATTAATGTATAACTTATTAGTAGATTTAAATCTATCTTCTATTATTAATGTGTAACTTATTAATAGATTTAAATATATTTTCTATAACCCTCAAATATTTTTGTGCATTAGTTGTAGGCAGTAATGAAGTTTTGATATTATTTAGAATTGTCATTCTTATAAACATTAGATTGAACTTATTAGATCTTTCATAAGTATACATTTCATTAATTTGTAACATAATGAAGTTTATGACCTATCAACAAGTAATGCTAGATCATATTCTAATACATCTAGTATGAATTATATATACTTTAATCATTTTAAATAATTAAAATCAGATAGTATAAGGACACTAGAAGCATAAGTGTATGGAAGGAACAAACACAGTAAAATATAAAACAATATTAACAATTTGAGTTTTTGATGAACAATTAATATTATCTATATTTCATCTTATGATAAAATATTGATATATCCAGTGTCTACTCAAAATTATTTATGGAAGACTAATACCATCATTGTGAAAAAATATTACTATATTTGGGTATATAATTATAAACTCTAAGGATATCCAAAATAGTATTATCCTACCTACTATATAATTATTCGAAGTATGTTCTTCTTTGAGATTATCGAAACCTGATATTATGTATGTTATTATGAATATTATTTTTTTGTTCATTCATGACTAATTCTTTAATATAATTTTATAAATTATTGAGCTAAGCCACTTGGCAACTACAAAACTAATATAATAATATAAAATATCCTATAAATGATCAAACATTTGTTATAATCCATACCTCATAAGCCTATCTAGGTTACTTTTGTCACTATAAGTCTGATAAAACATAAACATATAAGTTATAAATAATATTCATAATTATTAAATATTAATTAGTATAAAAAACTCATATGACAATTGTAATGATGATAAAATATAAATCATGCCTTTATGTAAAAAATAAATATTATTTCATAATTTTATACTTATTAATTTCTAAAAATAATAATTAAAATTTAATTATCATAAATAAAAAATTTATGAATATACATATGAGAAAATAATAAAAAAATTTATTATATATTTTTTACATTTTATATAAGACTCTAAATTAGCTCAATCAATTTTATTTAATTGGACATCCCAACATTAAGCTAAAATGAATTGTGTCACTCAGATCACCCAAATTCAATTCAATAACCTATCTACCAATTAAAATTGAGTAGGACTTGTCAAATATAGAATTTGATCAAGGTCCAATTCAAGGAAGTCAAAATAATTTAAGCTAGTAAAAAAAATTGATTTCGATCAAAATTAAGTCTTGATCGTAACCTAATTCAAGTAATCAAAATTAAGGTTTTCAACTAGGTTAGAATTGGTGGTTTAAGGCCAAAATAGGGCATTGATCGAAGTTAAAATTCAATCAAAAATTAAACTAGTCCAAATTCGATCCAAATAGGGCATAAACCACCAATTCCTTTGCCCAAACACCCTCATATCTACTCCCTTATTGTCACGAATAATCATCGCACACTTGCAACATCTTCGTCAATGAACCATTTGTCACATTTGTTTACTTGTACATATGTTTAGTAGTATGTTTTGGCTTAGTTTTATGTGTATTTTGCTTGAAAACTATGAGTAGGAACACTTTATAGTGTTGCAGAGCAACCGCTCATCATGACGGACTAAACTACCCTAAAATGACTTTGTTTTCACGTACAATGTCTTATTTTTTTAGGCTATGATGCGATGTAAAATGTCAGCCATCTCAACATTCTAGAACCCCTGAGGTGGCATCGGGTTAGATCAAGATTTGGGATAGAGTTGGGCATTGATTGGATTTCACAAGTTCGAATGTTAAGTCTATGAGAACTTGCCAATGTGCTTGATACTTAGTAAGCAGTTGTTTGTAGACTTACGATTATTCATTTATTTTCTAAAGTTCTTATTTTCTTCTTTCTCTTTTTTTCTCTTACACACTAAGTGTTTGTTAAATTGTTTGTAAAGATACTCTTCGTGAGATGTCAAGACTTGTTTGTCGCTTACTTTCGAACTAATCATTTTATTTTTTTATAGGTTCTTTGGGACGTGAGCAATATTGCAACTAGATTGACCCTTTGCGAATGGATAACACAAGGGTGTCTCATGACTTAAGAATTCTAGCTAAGTTTATGACATTACAACAATAGTGCCTTACAACTTAGGGATTCTAACTAAGTTCGTAGTAGTGTGGTATCAGAATAGGATAAGCACCTTTAGAAATACTTAACATGCAAACGCGGGGGGATTTAGGGGGCTGCGTTAAGGGCAGCCAACATGCATGATCATTTGGGGGAAACAAGTATTGAGATATAGGGAAAGAAGTCATTCAAAGGAGAGGGCATTTGAAATTAGCATTTAGAAGAATTATCAACCCTTCGTGTGAGAGATATCACAAGGATAAGCAAGACGAGAAGAATACGTTGCATATAAAGGTTTGAATGGTTGAGTTTAAGCTACGGCTTGATATTAGTAACAAAACTTGATGGTGTTTAAGGTAAGTGGAGCACTTGGTAATGGATAAGACCATGCAATATGGGATGAATTGCTCAGTGACCAAAACAGATATGCAAAGCTTATAATAGTGAAGGGAATTGCTAACTCAAAAAATTTGATACTAATACAAGGGCTTGCATATGGATGATGGACTATTCGTGGCTATCCTAAGGTAATCAAAACTCAACGCCATGGAATACTAAAAGTTTCTCTTCAGCATGGGAAGGATACATTTGTATAAGGCGAAGTATGCAGCGAGTTCAACATGTTAGTAAGCCTTAAGAGGCACAGTGAGGGGCTGTATTGGTGAAGAGTCACAATCTAACGAGTGCATTTACGGGGATAAAATAATGCATAGTTTGTTCAATAACGCGGAGTAGTCCAAGAGGATAATAGTGTCCAAAACTTCTAAAGAGGAAGATACAAAGAGAGACGTTGCTCCAACATGACAAATATCCAAGAGAAATAAGTCTCGATTCTTTAGCAGGAGAATCATATGCAATGAACCAAATATGTTGAGAAAGGGTACCTAAGGACAACAACTCCACAAAACTCAATAGACCAAGTGACGAGGAGTCATCGCATAATCTCACATGAGATAATACGTTAGTGGATGTGTTGGGAAATCTGAGGTGACATCACATGCACAGTGGAAGAATAAAAAAACAAAATCCCAGAATTCCTACAGAAAAAAAGGTTTCACCATCATGCAAAAGTTGATACGTAAAAACCCATGAAACCGAAAAAAATTGCATGTAAGAGAATTACCTAGGGAGATTATATATCCTTGAAAACTTGTATATCTGTGGGAGAGGATAAAGGAGGTCAACTGTCATCTTCTCTAGTAGTGATCCACATGGTAGGGGATACGAAGATACTTCTTAAATTGCTGTCCAAAACTCTTCCTCGTGTATACCATGCAATCAAGAAGGGGTTGTCCCTTCTTACTATCCACATGCCCCAAATAGGGGCTATAGTATGAGGAGAAGAGGGAGAGAGGAGAATAGGAGGAAGCAGCCAAAAAGAACCTCTAAACTATGGGTCTTTAGTTCTCTCCTATTTATAAAGGCCCTCTATCAACTTAACCATAATGTATCCTACTATATTAGGTATTGGATCTCTATCCAACTACCCAAGCCTCTTAAATTAGTGGGTCTCTATCTAATAATCTATTATTAGATCTTATTGGATCTCATTCATATGATCTAATAATTCAGGGGCTTATTGGATATCCAATAAGATAGGGGCTCCAACGGATATCTTATATTCAAACCTACACTCGTCGTAATACCTGCTATATGTGTGTGACCTTATAGGCTCAATATTGAGCTGCCCAATATTGAGCTGCCCATTTGTCATACTCATCAGAATTTCTTTTGGCTCAATAAATTATTATCTTCATAATAATTCACTTGACTCATCAACTACGAATGTACTAGGCCACTACGCCGTAGTTCCTAGACGATATAAGGGAATCCAATCCTTTAGACCTATCTATCCTTAGTTACTATGTATCTATAGTCCCTTATCTATCTAATACCCTAGAAATCGTATACCGAGCATGGTACTATCAGGCCCATATAATTTCTACTCAAGTCTCGCTCTAATCGAATTCTCCTATAGAACTTTTTCTCTCTCAATCCAAATGACCCTAGCTAGAGATTTATTTGAATAAGAACAAATATAATATTTTTTTTATGATATCTAAAGCGAATAATCCTCTATCGACTCTTAATAGCCCTTATAAGGTTGACTACCACTCATTATGACCGGTTGTGTTAGATCTGGAACCTCCAGACCTATAAGTCTAGTATCAAAGAGTAGAGTACTTATACAAGACATCCTTGGTGTCTCAAGTCTAAGGACCAGTTATATCATTGGGACGACAGAATTATTGTCTGATGATGAAGTATCATTAACCAACGAACATTCAGTAAGTAGATTATTCAGTGAACCCATTCTCCAATGAGCACTTGCACTACACCCATAGTACCCTCACACAAGCAGCTATGAGACGAACTGCCTCCATCATATGGATGAGTATATAATATAATGGTTTGTCCAATTATCTCAAGAATATTTAGGGTCTGTGTTTATAGGTGAATTGGTCTTATTATCATGATATCATCATGATCTAATACATATTGCACAGATCCAAGGACGTCATAATATATTCGTCATTCAATATAAAGTGAGAAAATATCATAATAAGAATAATAATAATAATAATTTGTCTAGCGTGTCACACGTGCCATCACTTATGTGATTTTTTTGCAAGGCACCTGTAACTAGCCATCTCTTACTTGACCTAAAGCTAATCAGCTATATGCCTAATCCCCATCAGACCCCTATGATACTAAAAAATAATATGGGATAATGGTTTTGTCAATGGATCTGCAATGTTATCTTCGAATGACTTTCCACTACTATATCACCATGGGCTACGATTTCTCTGATCAAGTGGAACATCCTCAGAATGTGCTTCTACTTCTTATAAGACTATAGTTTCTTCGCTTGAGCAATTGCCCCATTATTGTCATAATATAAGAGAATCGACTCCTTGTTGCCTAACACGATGAATTTCTTTATCTAAACACGTTCCTTTACTAGTTCTACTGTAGTAATATACTCCACCTTTGTGGTCGAGTCAGTGGTAGTATCTTTCTTGGAACTCTTCCAACTTACCGCTTCTCAATTCAAGGTGAATATATATCCCAAGTTCGACTTGCTATCATCGACATCAGAATGGAAACTTGAGTCCATGTAGCCCTCAACCATGAGGTTACTTTATTCATATACTAGGAAAAGATTTTTAGTCATTCTCAAGTACTTAAGGATACACTTTACTACTTTCTAGTATTTCAAACCTAGATCTGCTTGATACCTGCTAATAACACTTAGAGCATGAACTATATCAAACCTGGTACATAGTATAACATATATGATAGACCTTATTGTTGAGGTATATGGTATCCTATTCATGTCCGCCCTTTCTTCAAGAGTCTTTGGGGGTAATACTCCTAGAAAGTGATATTCTACGTCTTATTGGTATGAGATATTTTTTAAAATTTTTTATGCCAAACTTTTTGATAATGGAGCTTATGTATCTAGATTGGGACAAGCAAAACATCCTTTTGGATCTATCTTTATATATTTGAATCCCCAAGATGTAGGATACATCCTCTAATTCCTTCATGAAGAATTGTTTGGATAACTAAACTTTTACTATAGAAAGCATTCCTATACCATTCCTAATGATTAGGATGTCATCCACATATAGCACCAAAAAGATAATAACGCTCCTACTTACGTTCCTATACACACAAGACTCATCTTTGTTTTTAACAAGGTCATAAGATCTGATCACCTCATCAAATCTTATGTTCAAACTTCAAAAAGCTTTCTTTAGTCTATATATAAATCTAAGCAATCTCCATACCTTGCCTGGACTCTCCTTGGATACGAATCTCTTATACTGTATCATATACATCTTCTTGAGGTTATCATTGAGGGACATGGTTTTTACGTCCATCTACTAGATCTTATAATCATAGTGTGCTACAATTGCCAATAGAATTCAGATGGATTTCAACATGGCTATGGGTGAGAAACTTTCGTCATAGTCAACACCTTACCTTTGACGATATCCCTTAACTACTAGCCTTGTCTTATAGGTCTTCGCATTTCCATCTACTCTAATATTTTTCTTAAAGATTCATTTACAACCAATGGGTATAATACCCTTAGGTGCATCAACTATGTTCTAAACCTTGTTGGAGTATATGGAATCCATCTCAAACTCATAGCATCTTGCTACTTCCTAGAATCTATGTTTGCAATAGTCTCATCGTAGGTTTGATGATCAATATCCTTAATGTCATCTCCTCTGATATATCCGATATATCTCTTAGGAGGGTGACGTATTCTGTTAGACCTACGTAAAGTGGAACTTATATTCTCGGTACTTCAACAGACTCGGCCTGCAGAATTATGCTTGAGCTAGGTTCTCCAACCTCGCTTAACTCTATTACACTCATACTATTTCCACCAAGAATATGCTCCTTCTCAAGGAACACTATCCTCTTGGCAACAAAGACCTTTTGATTCTCGAGTGATAGAAATAATATCCATAAGTTTCCTTGGAGTATCTCAAGAACTTGCACCGTTCCATCCTTGATTTTAACTTGTCAGGATTTGTATCTCCTAACGTCGTCAGGGCAGTCCCAAATCTTAACAACCTTAATATTAGGATTCTTTCCTTTCTATATCTTATATAGTGTAGACACTACTGCTTTAATTGGAACTTTATTTAGAAGGTAAGTTATAGACTCTAAGGTGTACCCAAAAAGAGACAAGTAGGTTAACGAAACTTATCATAGACCGCACCATGCTAACCACATGTGATTCCTCTTTTCCCATGCACCATTGAGTTGAGGTATAGAAGTAGGGTTTATTGAGATAGGATCCCATGGTCTTTCAAGAATTGATTCAATTCCGTACTCAAGTACTCTCCTCCTAAGTCTGATCGAAAATTCTTGATATTCTTTCCTATTTTATTCTCTACATCATTCTTATATTCCCTGAGTTTCTCGAAGGACTCATACTTATATTTCATCAAGTACATATGTTCATATATAAAGAAGTCATCAATGAATGTAATGAAGTAAGAATAATCGCCTATGGCCTAAGTTGATATAGGACCACATATATCATTATATATGAGTTGTAGCAACTTAATGACTCACTCTTCAATTCCACTAAATGGATAGTTTGTCAATTTTCCTTAAATGCAAGACTTATAATTTGTATATGATTCATAATCAAATGGATCTAAGTATACATTCTTTACTAACCTCTGGATTCTTCCTTTGCGGATATGACTCAGCCTACAATGTTATAGGTATGTATTATTGACCTCATCTCACTTCCTTTTAGATATACTTACATTCATGATATGTAGAGCATCATTTAATATAAATAAACTATTATTTAATATTCCTCTACCGATGATCTCATCATCTAGAATCAATGAACAACTATTGTTCTCAAAAACTAATATATATCCATTATTTATCAAGCAAGAAATGAAAATAATATTTTTGATAATTAAAGGAATAAAATAGTAATAATCTAATACTAGAAGAGCTCTACCAGACACCTGTAGGGTGACCTTACTAATGGCAAGAATGGTAACTTTTGCATCATTCCCCATCTTGAGGTCCACCTCGCCTCTCGCCAATCTTCTAGGCTTTGCTAGAACCTACAACGAATTGCAGATATAAGATGCACTATCGATATCCAAATACCCATGCACTATTATACTTTTCTGACAAATGGAGATCAATCATGAATATACCTGAAGCTTCTTCAAGCTTCTATTTCACTCTTTTTGTAAGGTACTATTTGTAGTTCATCTTTCAATGTCCGTCTTTGCCATAGTGAAAGTACTAGCTTTTGTCCTTTGTTGGGTCCTTCTTAACAACCTTTACTTTGCTCATCTTGCCATTGTTGTTGCCCTTGCCCTTCTTAAGGGACTCTCTGCCTTACTTTTCTTTTTGGTCTCACTAGCATTAAGAATTGGCTTCTCTTTCTTGATGGTGCTCTCAGCCTCCTACAACATATTGAAGAGTTCAAGAAGAGTCATCTCAAGTTTGTTCATGTTAAAATTCATAATGAACTATGAAAAAGAATATGAGAGGGACTGAAGTATGAGATCCATACATAGATTATCCTCTACGACCATTCATAGACCCGTGAGCTTCTCAATCCACTCAATCATTTTAAGGACATGATTCTGAACCAATGTCCTCTCAATCATTCTTGCACAAAAGAGACACTTGGATATTTCATATCATTGAGTCTTTTCCTATTCCTCAAATAATTTACAGAGATGAAGGAGGATTGATTTGACATCTATCTTTTTATGTTGCCTCTACAACTTGAGAGTTATATAACCTAACATGTAATACTGAGCAAGAGTGGAATCGTCTATGTACTTCACTTAGCGAGTGATCTTATTCTCACTTTTTCCTTCCTTAGGCATGGGCACCACTATGTCAAGGATATACACAATTTTCTCCATTATTAGAACAATTCTTAGGTTGCAGAGCCAATCCATATAGTTTGGACCATGAGGCGATTGACATCAAGTATGCTATGTAAGAGATTTGAAAGTGACATTTTCTACAAAATAAAGTTGTAGTAGAAAAGTAAATAACATGTAAATTTTAGATTTTATAAAATAATTAAGATATACAATTTTATTTTAATCTACCCCCACTATTTTCTCGCGAAACACACAACTCCCCCTAGTATGTGAATCAAAAATCTTTGACGGATTTCTAGTGGGGATCGAGATTCAATCGGTGTCTTAGCATGACCTTGAAAGACTCGACCAATCACACTAAGCCCCAATGGTAGGTAACTCTTGCCTATCACGACTCCTTGTGATTCACATCCTATTCAGCCTTTAAACTATCATAGCCTCGAAGAACTCAACCAACCATGATGCTCGGTTAAATTAGCACCATCATTATAAGATGAGTTTGATTCGATGATATACCCTCGAGGGACTCGACCATGTATACCATATCCTTAGGTTACCAGTGACATCTCTATGTCCTAATATAAGTGAGCCTTGAGGTACTCGACCAACTCAACGTATGTCGAAAAATGATTTTGCCTATAATGATGAAAGACCATATGGATCAATTTTATTACCTCACATTTACTAACTTAATATTATTTGAGAGGGGTTTTTCTAATTCGATTCGGTCTTGTAGTTAAATATATCATGTCACACACATATATTTAACATATATTGACATCATATGCAAATATATATACCTAATAGGTGTAGAAATATATATCTACACCAGAGGATCATAGATCAGAACCTAGTATGTTCAGGCCCGAGCCAAAGGCATGATCATGTATAAAAAAATCTATGTCGGAGCATCTCCATGCTCGATGATCGTCTATCTCATCTCATCGAACCTGTCAGCACCTCAATGCATCTCTATGCATCATCGAACCTGTCAGCACCTCAATGCATCTCTATGCTCGATGATCGTCTATCTCATCTCATCGAACCTGTCAGCACCTCAATGCATCTCTATGCTCGATGATCGTCTATCTCATCTCATCGAACCTGTCAGCACCTCAATGCATCTCTATGCTCGATGATCGTCTATCTCATCTCATCGAACCTGTCAGCACCTCAATGCATCTCTATGCTCGATGATCGTCTATCTCATCTCATCGAACCTGTCAGCACCTCAATGCATCTCTATGCTCGATGATCGTCTATCTCATCTCATCGAACCTGTCAGCACCTCAATGCATCTCTATGCTCGATGATCGTCTATCTCATCTCATCGAACCTGTCAGCACCTCAATGCATCTCTATGCTCGATGATCGTCTATCTCATCTCATCGAACCTGTCAGCACCTCAATGCATCTCTATGCTCGATGATCGTCTATCTCATCTCATCGAACCTGTCAGCACCTCAATGCATCTCTATGCTCGATGATCGTCTATCTCATCTCATCGAACCTGTCAGCACCTCAATGCATCTCTATGCTCGATGATCGTCTATCTCATCTCATCGAACCTGTCAGCACCTCAATGCATCTCTATGCTCGATGATCGTCTATCTCATCTCATCGAACCTGTCAGCACCTCAATGCATCTCTATGCTCGATGATCGTCTATCTCATCTCATCGAACCTGTCAGCACCTCAATGCATCTCTATGCTCGATGATCGTCTATCTCATCTCATCGAACCTGTCAGCACCTCAATGCATCTCTATGCTCGATGATCGTCTATCTCATCTCATCGAACCTGTCAGCACCTCAATGCATCTCTATGCTCGATGATCGTCTATCTCATCTCATCGAACCTGTCAGCACCTCAATGCATCTCTATGCTCGATGATCGTCTATCTCATCTCATCGAACCTGTCAGCACCTCAATGCATCTCTATGCTCGATGATCGTCTATCTCATCTCATCGAACCTGTCAGCACCTCAATGCATCTCTATGCTCGATGATCGTCTATCTCATCTCATCGAACCTGTCAGCACCTCAATGCATCTCTATGCTCGATGATCGTCTATCTCATCTCATCGAACCTGTCAGCACCTCAATGCATCTCTATGCTCGATGATCGTCTATCTCATCTCATCGAACCTGTCAGCACCTCAATGCATCTCTATGCTCGATGATCGTCTATCTCATCTCATCGAACCTGTCAGCACCTCAATGCATCTCTATGCTCGATGATCGTCTATCTCATCTCATCGAACCTGTCAGCACCTCAATGCATCTCTATGCTCGATGATCGTCTATCTCATCTCATCGAACCTGTCAGCACCTCAATGCATCTCTATGCTCGATGATCGTCTATCTCATCTCATCGAACCTGTCAGCACCTCAATGCATCTCTATGCTCGATGATCGTCTATCTCATCTCATCGAACCTGTCAGCACCTCAATGCATCTCTATGCTCGATGATCGTCTAACTGATTCGTCTAGACCTCGATGTCTCGCTAGCACCTCCACACTCCCGTCGTGCCTTCTTTGTGCAATTACAACTTAATTACTAACACACAAGCCCACAAATATACATATCACAATAAGAAGCCTTGATCATATCAAGGGGAAGTATAACACACTGAGGGAGATAGAATTATAAGCCAGATATAATGAGAGAGAGAGAGAGAGAGGGAGGCTCGTAGGCCTAAATAATAATAATCACATACACACATCACACAGATGACCCATGATCATCTGTCCACATCATACATCACATGTACACAAAGATATTGGACTACTAGGTGATAATCAATTAAACTAATTAATTAATTATATATGAGGTTTAACTTTTAAACTTAGCTGGGACTCTTACCATATACTCATGATAAGGTGCCCCTTGTGGTTAGAAAACCCTGGCTGTTAGGGTTGCCCCTATGGCAGGAGTCCTTGGACATGGGGTTACCTTAGGTAGTTATGAAACCCTATATGTTAAGGTTGCCCTTGCAGCTAGGACTCTCTAGCTATAGGGCTACCTTGGGCGGCGGTAAGGAAAACCTAATCGCTTTATTGCTCTTGCGGTTAGGGCTCTTAGCCATAGGGTTACCACAAGCAATTAGGAAACCCTAACCGCTAGGGTTCCCTATGTGGCCAGGACTCTTGGCCACATGGGAGTTCTCAACTAGGTCAAGAGCAGCAAGGGTTGCTCTTGGCCTCCCAACCATTGGCCAAGCTGAGAGCAGCAAGGTGTGCTCTCGGCTAAGGCTGCAAGCAACCTTTGGCCAAACTGTAGGGTAGCACCAGTTACGACCCTTTTTCTCTTATTTTGTATTAATCAAATTGAGGATATAATGATGATTGATTGAACCCTTTAGTTGTAAGAAAAGACATTGTCCAAAAAATGAGATTAACGATAAAATGTAATAAGTTACGCATAAAATAATTCTACGCGATATAACAACATATGCAGTTAATAACCAATCATTGTATGATAAACATGGCTCTAATACCATTATTGAAAAATCTTGGAGAGCATCACATGCATAGCAAAAAAATAAAACAAAATAGATTTTTTAAAATAATAATATCTGATCTTCGTGCGATAATTAGGAGCAAAAAACTTGTAAAACTAAAAACTGCCTAAGATGTGTGAGACAATCTCACATAAGGAAACTTGTATATCCCTAAATAATATAGATCTAATTCCATGGATGAAGGAGATCTCGCGTTCTCCTATTTAATGGTGATCTACACGACGGATGAAGTGGCGACGTATGTCCTTTTATAGCACATGCTTTTAAACCTCACTTTTATGCACCACAAGGCAATAGTAATTCAAGAAGGGGCCAGCCCTTCTTGTCCTCACGCCCTAAATAGGACTGATGGCAGGGGAGGAAAGAGAGGAAAGAGAATAGGAGGTGGGCGACCAATAAGTCTAGCATATGACCCTTTGGTTCTCCTCCTATTTATAGAGAGTCTCTCTCAACTTAACCCTAATGAATCATATCATATGGGTCTTAGATCTTCATCTAATTATCCTGGCATATTGGACATTAGATTTCTATCTAAATATCCACTCTAAGCTATTGTTGGATATTACCTAATTGATTCATTAAAATATGGGCTTATTGAATATCATATATCGAATCCTCTATTCGTTGCGTCATCCACCATATGTGTGTAACCCTTTAGGCCCAATACTAAGTTGGCCATGAGTTTCACTTATCAAAACTCATCGAATATGGACATACTAGGCTATTATTCCGTAGTCCTCAAATGGTACAAGAAGATCTAATCCATTGGACTTGTCTACAATCAGTTACTGTGTATTTATAGTCTCTCATCCATCTAATATTTTAGAGATCGTATATCGAGCATGGCAATGTCAAGCTCATACAAAATTATATGAGTCTCACTCTAATCAGATTCTCTCAGAGAACTCTTTTTCTCTCAATCCAAATCTCACGCTTATTAGATTTATCACGATTTGATCAACTTGGCTAGGGATTTGCCAGAGTGAGAGCACATGAGATATTTCTCTTATGATTTCGATAGTGGATGATTCAATATTGACACCTAATTATTCTTGTAAGATTGATTACCACTTCCGATGACCAATTATACTAAATCTAGAACATCCAACCTATAAGTCTGATATCAAAGAGTGGAGTGCTCATATAGGATATCCTTGGTATCTTAAGTCTAAGGATCAAACATACAATTAGAACTACATAATTGTTGTTTGAGGATGAGGTATCATTAACCAACCAGCATTCCGTAAGTAGATCATTCAATAAACACATTCTCCAATGAACACTTGCACTACACCCTTAATATTCTCACACAAGCAGTTTTGAGACTAACTGCTTCTATCATATGGACGAGTATATAGTACACTGATTTGTCCGGTTATCTCAATACTCCTCTCGAGTAACCTATGATCAGAAATATTTAGGGTATGTGTTTATAGGCAAATTTGTCTCATTATCATAATCCAATTCTCATTGTATAGATCCAAAAATATTATAATATATTTATTATCCAATATAAAGTGAGAAAATATAATAATAATAATAATAATAATAATAATTATAATTATAATTATTATTATTATGTAGCGTGTCACACGTGTTATCACTCGCATGATTGACTTGCAGGGCATATGTAAATAGTATCATGGGCATGGTAGTGCCATGGTGCTACAAAGGTGGGACTTCCGTGGAGTTATCGATCCCATGTTCTCATGGAGGGAGAGCGCTTGGTGGTGAAAGGGACCGAAGAGGTGGAGAATATAGAAGGAAACTCTAACTATTGAGACAAGACTAAAGGGCAAAGGCCAAAGAACTTCGTAAGACCAATGTTAATGGGTTTCCAATCAAAATAGCCAAAACTGGAGGAATTTAGGTTGATGCAGGAGTACTTAACTGAGGAAAGAAGTAGGTAGTATATGGTACTATACATTTTCTACTCAAAAAAGTAAGCAACAAAAATGATGGAGAAGATGGTACAATCTCAGAGATGACCAAAATTATTGAAGACTTGCTCCAAGTTGAGGAAAAATTTTATACTTTCTAGGTAAAACTTCTTGCATTCCAAAAGTTTGATGATAATGAGAAGGCGAATCGCAATAGCTAACTCAACGTAAGAAGCATAAACACTTCGAGTGCTTGGAAAGTGTGAGTAAAGAGCAAGCGAAAGCTAATAATCAGCTCGATGTATAGAGTACAACCCTCGAGAAGACGGGCGAAGTTGGGCAACATTTGCCTTCTCAACTCTTAAGATAATAGGTGAAACTGAGTAACTCAATTTTTTTATTTATCCAATAGAGGAGCTTTACATAGGTTTAAAAACCCTTCAAAGAAACTTAGTGAAAAATAACAGTTGTCAAATCATCATCAATGGTGATCGATACCATCGAGAGTAGACTGTCCGCTTTATGTCTTAATAGAATATCAATTGAAAGCGAAAGTGATATGAACCTACTTAGTAGCAATAGTTAAGTGGAAGAGGAATCAATGGACAAATTTTACAAAGAAAAGAGCCTAGAAACTTCAAAGTTTGTGAGATGATATTCATTAAAGTTCTAACAAGTATCCACCTAATTCAAATGGCATCAGCTATTTGAGAGGCTGACGTATAACAAGGAAGAACTTTTCCATCATTTTAAGGATCTACGAAAATCAATAAAAATCAACACAACTTAGCCAACCCACACTAGAGTCAGAGTCATTAATGGGTTAAAGCAATATGATGGATCAAAGTTTAACTATTCAACAACAGTGGTAGAGGACAACTAGGAGCCAAGAGGTGCATTGCAACTAGAGCAAAAGATTGAAAATTCAACAAAGTTGAGTAGACGTAGCATCTGCAAAGGCTTCAATGAGGCATCGAAGGAATAAGTGGGAGAGAATATCACGGACGAAGCTATAAATAAGGTGTTCAATGTAATGCTCGTGTATATCCGTTTCTTTTAATTTTATTCATTATTTACACAGTATATAAAGGACTTATAGTAGGTCTGACAGCTCCATTTTAGTTGATTTTTGTAGCTATTTCAGACTTGTAAACGCAGGTTGTGTGCAACCATCGTAGAGGCAAAACTGCCTAGAAATAAATCTTCCAGATAGTCATTTAGAGAGTTTTCTAGCTTCAAAGAGTGGTGTAGAGTGTCAGCTAGCATAATACCTAGGAGCTACCTCAGTGCTATATAGTTGGATGAACCTTTGAGGTAGTATCTAGGGTTAGTTCACTGCCTTATTCTATAGTCATATCATGTGATCACTTATGAGGACTTTGGGTTGCGGTAGACCACCTTAGACCCCTTGTTGTGCGATCATTCAGAGCTTGCGAAATCTATGGTTATATAATTTATATTACCTATCAAAATATCTGTTGAAATGACTACTTGTGAATTTCTAGTTAAATGTTTTTTCTAACTCGTCTTCTCTTTTATAGATCCTTAAGAAATTGTAGGAGGTTTCAGGGAAACTGACCCTCTGCGGATTAATACGCAAGAGTGCTATATGACTTAGGTAAAACTAGTTATATTAGTGACATTATGGTGACTTCTCCTCTATGCATGATTGACGCATGTTGCCTCCACCACTACTAGCCTCACGAGCGTCCCTTCATCATTACGATTACTAATTTCTTAGTGTCGCACCATCGTCAGTGATGCTATCTTCCATCATCCATGTCCCGACCATCATTGTGCATCATCAAAACCCATCGTCATGGGCCTTGCGACCTTCGATGATGCCATTAACCTCGATCGTGAGCAAGCACACAATTGAGTTCTACCATCGTGATGCGTTGTCCATAATGATCCTTCCTACCGTTAGTGGTGACACACGAGTCTTCCCTGATGCTCCTTTGTGAGGGGCATTGTCGCACGATTGACATCATGGCCAACATCCTTGTGCATCGTAATGCAAATCGTGGTTGCCACCCTCAACAAGACTGTCACCCTTTATTGTGCAATTAATGATAGCAATATCCACTATGTGTTGCTGCTTGAGACCTAATCAATGTCTACTATGCGTGGTAGCAATGATAACACCTACACAACTATATGATGCAATCGTCGTTGCACCACCAAGCCTTTTTCGATCATCGACTTGGACAAGAAGCTTTGTTATTGCACTATAGCGTTAATGTGCAGCACTCGTGATGACGCCCGCCACCCACAAAAGTGCTGCCGCACACAGTAGCATCGATGTTCGCGACTAGGGTTACATAACAACTGCTAACTATAGCAACCACCCACAATAGGGCTAAAGCTCATAGAAATGCTACCATTGATAGCAAGCTACCAATGGTAATGCATCATATCGTTTTCTTTCGTCTCCATCATTCGTAGATCCTTTGCTTGAGGAGACCTACATCGCTCGCAAAAAACAATTAATGTAGATGTGATAAACAACTGGATCGATAATACTCTTTCACAAGTGAAGGATACTCACAAATAAATCTAAATACAAAATAGATCCAAGACACTTTTATGATTTAAAGTATTTGATTTTGAAACAATAGGCTTTGATATCAATTGTAAGCATAAAAATTATAATCATGCTACTGGTATACGAAAAACTTTAATGTGAGAATCTGAATTAAATAGTAATAGGCAGAAGTTTAGGATACATATCCTTTGATGCCATTCTGAAAAACTTCATCAGGTCTGGAAACATGCTTTGTAATCCAATTAACAGAAAACAATAACACAAATTTGCAGGATAAACTAAACTCTCATTCTTGTTTCTTCCTATCATTCATAGGATCATTATAAGTGATAGAATAAAGACTAAGAGAGATTGAGAATAGATCTTGTATAGTGTATAGTCCCTACGAAGACTTATCTATTTATAGGCAAGAGTAGAAGTCTAGAATAAGTAATTAGGAGAATCTCTTAAGAAATCCCAAGTAATCTATCATAAGCAAAAAAAATTTATTGACTAATAATAATCTAATCAAATATATAATATATCTTATATAATTAAATAAAATTATATAATCTAACAAGTGAATAATTTTACTCCAACATTAAAAAAAATTCCCTTTGTGCAACCAAAATAATGTTAGTGCATGAAAGGTTTCTTATAAATGTTCCAGTCATTTTCTCCCTTTAACAACTTGATTGACTTAGGCATTTGAAGGTGACTTCACATGAGTCAAATATTGTTATGAAATCGTTCTTTCTTGTATGATTACCTATTCATAATGGAAAGTCAAAGTGCCTCAAGATCACCCTGTCTCACTATGTTATGCAGTGGTGAGCCGATTTTTATTGTTGATGTATAAAAAAGTAAACTTTATTTTGGTTTTTATTTGGATATTAAAAACTCATAATATTAGCTGTTTAGTGAATGACGTGCCCTATATTCGTTTTAACCTAGGGATACTTTTATTCTATATATGAATGAAAATACCCTCAGAATTTTACTAAAATAACTTGATTATTTATGTTATTAAAAATATCTCGAATTTTAATAATTATTTATTATATTTTTTTAAAAAAATATAAAATAAAACTTGAGTGCAACATGATCTAATATGATTACTATAATATATATGATAATTAATTATTAAAAATAAGATTTTTTTAATGATATAAGTGTTCAAATCATTCTAGTAAGGGTATTTTCATCTAAATAAAAAATACCTCTAGGTAAAAATGAATAGATGCTTACTATTTAGAGCCTCTTTCTTATAATTCATGATCTCTTAAAAAATTTATAAAATAATATTTTACTATTCATAGCATCTCAAATTTTGCTTTTATCATATCCTTTTGGTTTTCTTCCCACAACCCTTGCTTTGCATGCTATTGTCATCATCACTTGCATACTCTATTGAGAAATTTATAAAAATTTAGAACACCACATTTTCTAGTTTAATGCAATTGATGTAAAAGATGATGTTTTTTGAGCTATTATAAAAGATACATAATCATAAAAATATTAAATCATTATAATAAATATAAAAAATTATTTCTTACCTATTCTTTGATATTTAGTTCGTCTCATTGCATTATTTATCTTTTTTTCTGTCATTTCATGCTACCTTTGATGATTATGGAAAGGAGGGAAAGAAGAAAAAGAAGGAAACAATAAAAAAAAGATTATAGATAAAGAGTGAAAAGATTTTATTAGAATTAAATTATAAATTAAGGATATATATATCTATTTACAAAAAGATAACTTAGTAATATTTAAAGTTGAGATTTTAAATAATATAAAATATAAATAGTAATTTCCAAATGAATATGAGGGATAAAAAGTCAATAGTACGGTTTTTTTTCACTAAAATGTCATTTTTATTTGTGGTCTAAAACATTGACTTAAATCATGGAATACTTTCTGATTCCCAATTATTTTATACTCTCAATCCGATTTCTTTATTGAAAAGAATATGTGTCCCTAATATACACGATACCTTTCATAATACCATAAATACTATTTTAATACAATTTTAGCTCATGTATATAATACACTATTTTTCATTTTATTTTATGGATATGAAAGGTTCTTAATTCTCAACGGAAACAAAATTAAAATTAGCTCCGTTCCTTTTTCTTATTCTTTAAATTATCAGGAATTAGAAAAACACTTACACGATCCTTATTTTAAAATTTGTCAGCTTAAATCGTAGATTTTTAGGGTACTTAAACTATTATTATTATTTATTATTATAAACTCAGTCCACCGTGATTTCAAAATTTCGAAAGTTGGTGCGATCTATAGAATTCGAAGATCCCTCCCAAAAACTTACACCAAAGCAGCCCATGTGCTGCACCGATCCTGTGATCTGATGCAACTTGGCCAACGCAAGTGGCCGAAGAATATTCCAAGTGCCTTCCTTTTGCGTACCCGTTACGCGCGACCTCGTCATTGATTGGAAGACTAAGATGAGACCATCGTGGGACCCGCGGTTGAAGCCACAGTGGCCTCCCAGTGACGAGCAAGTATATTGGCCATGTAAGGGCTGGACGTGGGCTCGAATCCCGAGATCCATGCCGCATGAATGCGACGCATGAGTTGGTGAGCGGGACGGTGAGATCACGTGACGGAAACGCGTGGGGTTTTGGCTGTGATCGAGCTGGCGACGTCGTGGGTGCGTGGGTAGACGTGTCGGGGACTAGCGGAATAAAGATAAATTTGACCCAGCGCTGCGTGTGGGTCCCTTCGATATGACCCACTCACATCACACAGCAGACAGCCACAACAAAAAGCCCCGATACAGCGTATAACAGAGAGAGAGAGAGGGAGAGAGGAGTGGGTTTCGTGTATTGCTCCGGGAGGAGTGGTGCCCATGTGTTTGTGTGCGTTGTGATGGCTCTGTACCAGGGAATTACGCGTATAATTACGTGATCCCACGTTTGTCACTTTCCCTTATTGGAAAGGTCCACTTTGGGTCCCACCCTCCGCCCGCCAATCCCGCCGGATCCCCTGTCTTCCCCCTCATCTCCACCGTCCCTCCCGTGCTCTCCTACATGGACGGCTTCGATCACATGGTCGCAAAGATCCAAATACCGCCATACATATATACATACACCTCTCTCCTAATACTGCACTTTACGTATACGATGATGTGGTTATCAGGAAGACAGAGAACCAAAGAAAGAAACAAACGTTGGGACATCTACATCTTACATCTACCTTGAGCGCATGTAGCGAACGTGAGGCCTTCGTAGTTGGAGGGACGGCCAAGCGAAAATGAGCTTGCAACCACATGATGCTGAGTGAGGGGAGGTGGGTGTCCAATAAACTACACATTCCCTCTCCCCCTCCTAACCGACCCCCCCCCCCCCCCCACCCCTCCCTCCTCCTCCTCTCTCTCTCTCTCTCTCTCTCTCTCTCTCTCTCTCTGTGGTTAGCCAAAGTACATCATGCTTGCTTGTTAAATTGCACAAAATCTTAGTTTAGGATGGGGAAGCATGTGTGATGTCGCCTCTGAATAACAATGATGCTCGCCAGGATCATGAAGTTTTATACTCTTTCCTGCACGCACTGGATGCCAAAAGCATGATGCTTAAGGTTCTGCTGCACAGGTAGCACTTCGTGCAGTGTACAGCGACACCTTTGTTCCTCTCTGCTTCCCAGGATGGATATTAAAGCTGCAGTCTTTTCACCGTGAGAAGGAAATGGTTGCTGCTGCTGTGAATATGTTCTTGGCTTGTAAGAAGCAAAAGGAGGAGGTACGTATATGTATGCACACGGAGAAAGAAAGCCTGCACAATGCAAGTACATGCTGAGCTTGTTTGGCGGAAGAGTTGACACTGTGATTGCTAGTTGTTAATTCGAAGCCTCAGTCGGTGTCACTGTTTCGTCGCTGCAACCAGGTGTTGCCAATCATATGGACTACGGCTTTCTTATTGCTGTGTCGAAAGGCACGGAGTAGAATGGAAGGAATCGATGCGAGGAGTACAGTTTAAGTCAATTAAAAGAGGGCGGAGGAAGATGAGAGGAGGGGTCATCATTCTGGGAAGAGCAAACCACCATCGGTTGTGCGGTCACTTTACCCTTCGGTCCTCTTTCCCTTTTCCTTTCCACTTCACCCTTCTGTTCATTCTATATTGTATTGAGGGTGTGTTATTTGTTTGCTCAAAGTCGTCCAGTTTCAGGACCGAATCAATGGTTAATACTTATGAATGAGAAGAGCTGTCGATTTGGCACAGTGGAAAATATTCAAGGGAACAACCACATAACTTGAAGAATAAAAATGTGCCAATGCAATATTAATGCTCTGTCCTCTCACATGGGAGGAGCGAGGAACATGATCCTTTCACATGGATGATCACACCCCCCCGGTTATTATTATTATTATTTATTTAGATTTTTTTTTTTTTTGGGGTTTAGGATCACGTACGTACCCAAAGTAAGTCAAGTTAACCTTCTCATCTGAGATCAAGAAAAGTTTAATCTGCATGATTTGCATCAAATTTGACGTATGTACTACTCACTAAACGATGGTTAGTGAGTACACTGTTGAATCAACAATTCTCATTAAGCATTGTTGATTTGTTCCTCCCGTGTGACACGTAGGGAAAAGAGTGTTTAACTGAGGACTTGTTTGTACGGTCATCCGAAGGGAAGAAGCATATTTACTGCTAAGATGAGAAGGTGTTTTTATATATGTCCGATGTCCAAATCGACGACATAAACATTATGTGGTTAAAGATGTTCCACGTTGGCTAGATGCCCATTTAACCACGTACAACCGACACTGTGCCGTAGGGGAAATATAAATGCTTTATTACTGTTCCTGCTTGTACTGATGCAGCAGTGGTATGTCCAAGAGATATTTGCGAGCAGTATCTTTTCACATCCATCCTGCGTAGTTAATTCCATTACTGTCAGCTAATGATTTCTTGGAATTATACCTTTTTAGCACTTCGTACTTGGAGAAGAAACCCCATATGTTTACTTGGGAATTACCAACATCTGCATTATTCTTAGTTTTATTGTCCTATAGTTTCTTTATAATGTCTTACATCTTTCAGCATACGTACCTTGTATTCCATTAAATAACTGGGCATCAAGACGTAACAGCATAAGTCTCACATAACTCAGAATTAATACTTAGATTAAACATCAAGCATACACTTCTGCTCCATGAAGAATCACAGATCTTTTGTAGCAGGAAGCAACGCAAATATGAAGCAACAAAATTAAAGAAGCGGTAGAGTGATTGCTAAGCAAGTCGAGGAAAGTGAAAGGGAGATGGAAGGCTGAGGCAAGTCGCCTGGGATTTGACTGTGTCAATGCCACAAATATTTGTAAATGGAGTTGGCGATGTAGCAGTATCAGCATACTAATTTAGCTGGAGAGTTCTGAAAACCTGAGGTGCAGAAACCGGTCATCGGTCCAGCTTAGGCAGCGTTAGCCGTCACGTTTGTGCGTTCCAATTGCACCATGAGAAGAAGAAAAAATCACACCGACGGAGCTCGCCGACAGTTTTGATTTCAGCTGTAAATGCTTTTTCTAAAGGGCTCCCGGATTGCAGGCTCGAGTGCAGACCCACCCATCTTATTTTACCTTCTTTTTCCTCCATTTTTTTTTCTGTTATTACAGTATACGTAATTTGCGGCTGTTTCTTTGCTTGTTCTCAAGGCAAAGCTCCCAAATCATGAGTCCGGAAGCAGAAGAAAAAGAGACAAGAAAGGAGGGAGGGAAGGAGAGGGGAATACGAAAACTACTACTACATGAGGGTCAAAACGAGGGGAGCCGAAGGCTCCGTGGTGTGCGGGCATGGTGGGGCCCGGAGCGTGGGTCCCGCGCACAAGGAAGGAGAGAGAGAGAGAGAGAGAGAGAGGATTCATGGTGAAGGGATTGGTGAAGACAGCTAGCACTGAGAGAGGAAACCTCACCTACCGTGGGTCCGCTGATGCTGCCATGCCAGTAATTAGATTGTATTGCACTAATGTTGTGCGGTGGTGGTGTGTATCCATCACTCCTCCCACGTTCTCTCTATTAGCTCCCTTTTTAGGTGCCCGGCCTTTGCCCCCCCTTTTCTCTTTCTCCTCGTCCCAAGTCTCCCTCCTCAAACTCCCCCTCCCCCCTCCCTGCTTTCCTCTCTTCTTACTGTTTGTCTCTGCGTGAGTAGCGGAGCTTGCTGAAATAAGAAGCTACTGGTGTGCTGCTGCTGCTTGATCATGGAGTTGGTCCGGTGATTGCTGCTGCAGAATTGAAGCTGTAGAGCAGCTCGTCTGCTCTCCTCTTGCTGCAAACCTTCTTGTTGGTGAGGATTTGTACACAGCTGCAGCACTTGAGCTTCCATTTCTAGTGCTTAGTTCAACCCTGCTCATTTTTCTTTCCCGTTTCGTTGAGTGCTTAGTTGGACACAGACTGCACAGTCAGCTTTAATGCAGAGTACTGGTCCTGTTTCAGTTCATCTCCAACCCTCCGTGCGCACACCAGTTCCTCTATGTTTGTATTAGGAATTTGTACTCTCCGTCCTGGTTCCTCCCGTGAGTTGACCAATCAAGCGTGTTGCCGTTTGTTGCACTTAATTGGAGTTAGGGAAGAGAGTCTCAGAATAGAAACAGGGGGTAATCTCTGCAGACAACAATGATCATGGAGGAGATGATGTTTCGCTTTGTTAATTCATCTCCATCCTTCCCCTGTGGCTTCTTCCCTCTTCTAGTCAGTCAATTCCTTCACACGGAAACAGTCATCATCGTGTGCACAATCATGTTGACTCAGTCGTGTTTTCTCGGCTGGCTGTATCGACTTGTATCAAACGTTTGGTCTGATCGTTTCTTCTCGGAAACAGCCCACCTCGTCCGCCCACGCGCTGTCGCTGGGCGTCGTCAGAACCCTCAATCAACGACGCGCCCTCCAGCCCGGGAATTCTTCCTCCTCCTCAAAAGACTTGACAGCGAAAATGGCCTGTGGAATTTCCTGAATCGTTCACCACCATTTTTCCTAGTCGGTCAACTTGTTTCCCAAAGAATCCTTCCGATCACTTCGTATTCCTCTGTCTTATCACACTTGTCCTTGAATTCTACAGCTGCTCGTAAGTAAACATGGAAACCTACGTGCAAATGCCAAAACATATACATCTTTTATGAGATTTATTATGATTTTTACCGAACCGATAATGATTATTCTCCAATCGCAAGGGGGAACTATTGCCGATTGGTAAAATGCCACCAGCTCTTAACTGACGTCGAAGATATCGGGCCATGAAGAGGTAATGACACGTCGAACAAATCACTCGGCGCCACGTCTGCGACGGCCCAGTCTTCATATGTAGACCTTTTCGTTCTTTGCCATCGAAGCCTTCCCCATTGGTCTCCTCCTGCCTAACACCCTCTGTGCAGTACACAAGAACATTAACAATGACCAAAAGAACACCTCCTGCGAGTCTGGTGGTTTATTTCGTCTTTCTCTTTCGGATTTTCCGTTGCATTGGATTATTCGTTGTGTTGGCGTGAATCCATTCTGCCACACGCAGGCTTGCTGATACGCTACGTCGATGTCATGGTGTGTGTGTGCAGGTACGGGGACGGGGCTACTGCGACCACATGGAGGACGTCATGGGAGACCTGTTTGAGCACATTGACGACTTGCTCGACTTCCCCGACGACGTGCTGGGGCTGGTGGAGCCCTGCAACCAGAGCGCGCATCTTTTTCTTCCTGCGCCGCCTGTGCCGGCCTCTGCCGACGGGCTTTTAGGCGGCGTCGGAGTAGACTCGCTCGATGGCTCCAGTAGCAGAAGCAACAAGTCTGGTGCTGCTTTCAGCGCTGCGGAGGACAAGCTCGGCCCAGTAAGTTATTCTTTAAGCCCATCATCATGGGTTGATTTGAACGATATAGTAGGTAGTAAATGACAAAAAATAGCCAGTAATAAGTTTTATAGCACGACTAAAACAATATGTTTGCTGTTAGTTCCGGCAGCACTAATAATTGCAGGCAACTCTTTCAATTCACAATTCACTTATTAGGAGACAAAGTTTGGTACTGCATCACTTTTCCAATTTTTGTTTGAACTGAATCTGTAACTTCATCAGACTTTTACGCAAGGAAATAAATAACTCAGTAAAAGAGAGGAATATACTGAGGAATTGGAATTATCTCTTCCTACGTCATCTCTTCCTTCCTCGAGTATTACTGCTATAATCTTCGAAGAATTAACATTTCTATGCTTATTTTTGGATTGGGCAGTGTGATGAACTTGATGTTCTGCAACTGGAATGGATGTCCAAATTCCTGGACGACTCTGATTCCTTCCCCCTCGACCTTCCAAGCTGCAACGCTGTCACCAACAATGGCAATGACGAAAACAGAGATGCCCAACCCAAAGCCAAAGCTCACTCTTTCTTCCGCACCTCCAGTCCGGTCTCTGTCCTCGAAGATAACACTAGGGGCGGCGGCGGCAGCGACTCCTCCTCGTCCTCTTCCTCCTCGTCATCCTGGACTTCGGCTTCGTACGGCAAGGACGCGAAGGTTCTGCTTCCTCCTATCAGTCCTCCGGAAGCGCCTTCAGTCATGGCCGTCCCCGCCCGCGCGCGCAGCAAGCGCCCGCGACCCGCCGCCTTCTCGCTTCGCCCCCACGTCACCATCCCCTACCTCCCGCCCTCCTCCGACGTGGTCACCGAAGTCCACCCACTCTCCGCCGCCGCCAACTCCGACCCTGAGAGCTTCGGCGAGTCATGCCCCCCGCCTCCTCCACCGAAGAAGAAAAACAGCCAGAAGACTCCGGCCGCCACTGCCGACGGGGAGGAGTCGGGCTCGCCTCCGCCGGTGAGGAAGTGCATGCACTGCGAGATACAGAAGACCCCTCAGTGGAGGGCCGGCCCCATGGGGCCCAAGACTCTCTGCAACGCCTGCGGTGTCCGGTACAAGTCCGGGCGGCTTTTCCCGGAGTACCGCCCCGCCGCCAGCCCCACCTTCGTCCCATCAATCCACTCCAATTCCCACAAGAAGGTGGTGGAGATGCGTATCAAGACGAGCCAGAAGGTCGCCCCCGCCGGCGCCGCCATGTCTTCCTCCTCCGACGGCTGTGATCTCCTCGAGTACATCCGTCGGCGGGAGTGAAACGAAGACGACATACTTAGCTGCTGCAGTTCTTCTTTCCCCTTGATTTAGAAGTGTAGTCATCCCGGTTTCTGATTTCTCTTGCTTTATTATTATTATTATTATTATTATTAGTATTATTCCTGTATTCCCCTAAAATTTTGTACAGAGGAGGAGGGAGAGGAGGGAAGCGAAAGAGAAGATGCTTTTAGAGGAGGGATAGGCAGAGCACCACAGGTAGGAGGTAGCCGAGAAAACAAAGTCAGAGGAGGAAGAGAGACAACTAGCTATTATAGTTAGCAGCGAGGAGAAGGGGAGGGGAGATTAGAAGGGGCTACCGAAGGGGAACACTAGTTTGATCGCTGGAGCTTGGTGTATTAAATTCTTTTTGCAGTTGATTGATTGATGGTGATTACTAGGAAGATTTATAAATATATATATATATATATTTGATTTACATCGACAATTTTCTATTGTCATTTCACCATGCCGTATAGAGAGGAATTTTAGGTCAACGAGTGTGTTGACTTTTCAGCTCTGCGCAGCAGTAATTTGTGACACGTATAACTTGAACCATGCAGTTGCTGTTTTACGCCATTGTTGTCGCACCCATGGGATTAGGCAGCACATGTGAATGGACAGAGAAAGGTGAGGTGACGGCACAACTGTCCCTTGGGTCCCACCCTCAATGACCGAAGGATTTGTATGTAAAAAATTGGGGATATTCTCTAATGGTAATTTTTTACTGGAGTCCTCCAAAACTTGCATCTCAATCGTAGCTATCCACCGTTAATGAGACCGAACTATGATTTGATGGGTTCACCCACCACTTCATGATGCAATTTGGTGCTTGCAATAGTATTTGATGAGTAATAGTGGGCTATGATTTTGACAACGATCGAAGCGATCATTATAGCATTCATTCATTCAGTGTTCCCCTGCTGCCAATTGAGTGTGGCAGCAACTTCTGCATTGCCAAGTCTTTCCTGCTTCCCGTGTATACTTTGTTTGTAACCAACCCTATTTAACTACTTTCATCATCAGAGAATTATGTTTACATGTAATTAATTTTGCATGTTTCTTCCTATTCTTTCCCATATCTCAATACATACCCTCATTTAAATACAATAAGCTTAAGTACCTGATGACCTTTAGTAAATACTTTGTTTGTAACCAACCCTATTTAACTACTTTCATCTTAAGATAATTACGTTTACATGTAATTAGTTTTGTATGTTTCTTCCTATTCTTTCCCATATCTCAAAACATACCCTCATTTCAGTACAATAAGCTTAAGTAGCTGATGACTTTTGGTAAATTTCATTGATTATTTAACTTATACGAAAATGAATGCCTCTATTAAGTATTTCAAATTTAATTTGATATGTTATCCATCAAGTGTTCAAACTTGTTAAGATTTCTTTGGTTGTTTGAATTAGGGCTCAACCTCGTGATAAATTTTGACAGGAATCATATGTTAGGGATAGAAGATTATGACATTGTATATCGATGCTTACACTATTTACATAAACATCGATATAGACGCATACTATCATATTATTACTTTGCACTCAAAAGATCAATAAAGTGTGAAGGAATGAAGGATCACATGTAAGTGCAATCCTTTCTCAAATAGTAGTAACAAGGTATTACTAATCTAAGATCAAACTAAATAGAAGAAGAAAAAATCAAGAAAAAAAAAATTATTAAACTTCTATAAAAAAACACTTACACTTAGACTTAAGTTGAATATTTAAAGCTTGAATTAATTTAATATAGATGCCACCTATTTATAGATATAAAATACATGACTCCCTAATCTCTATAACTCTATCTAATCATATTTAAAATCTTCTGAAATATATTTTAAATTAAAAAAATTTATCCCAAAACTTTATCCAATCTCATTTAAAATATAAAATATTAATTTATGATATTCTAAAATATACTTTAATTTCTTAACACTCCCCCTTAAAATATACTTTTGAAAATAAGTCCCTACTTAATCTGTAAGATAACACCTATAACTGCCATCAAGTATGGGATCACTTATAGATATACGACCATGACCAAAGTATTTTTCAGGATATATAAGAATGTTACTATCCAAATCCTTTCTTATACTGCACAAAAATCTACCTGAATCAAGTTGCTCCATCCAAAAACTTCTAAGACTATTGTGAATACCTCTTGACCCAAAGCCTGATTCAAACGTACTAGATTGAAGACTACTAAAATCTCTAACTAGACTTCATGTAGAAGGCACAATATCCATATGATTGTTGAATTCAAAATTAGGCTTATGTAAATAAAAAATAGTACTAAATTTCGTATGGAAACCAACAAGTCTTGACACAAGACCTCGAGTTTCATTTTTATGAAGAGCATTTATTTATTTTTTTATTACATCCTCCCACATTTTAACACTTTTGGTTTCATCAAAACAAGTAGGCTCAAGATCATCATTCAAAAAATAATTAGTGACATATGTTTACATTATCTCCATCTCTATAATGTACTGGTTTGACAATTGTTCTTTTTGATCTTCTCAATGTTGGAATTTTCTCTTCATGAATATCATTACTCCTCTTACCATTTTGCTCTACCATTAGTAATGAAGAAAGAATAGGAGTAGATGCATATGAGAAAGAAGATGAGTCAAAATCCAAAGAACATTAGATGACAAAAGAATCTCAACCATAAGTTTTGAATATGTATCACTTTCATTATTTTGATTGATATTTTAAAAAAAAGACTTATGAAGGATAATAATAAGAAACTTCATCAAATACAATATCTTAAGATACTATATACCTATGTGTTTGTGGATCCATGCATTTCTAACCTTTTTTCCTTTCATTATAGCCAATAAAGATGCATTTTTTAATCTCAACATTGAGCTTGCTTCTCTTTGAGTTTAGTATATGAACATAGTATGAAAAACAAATACTCTAAAATGTTTAACATTTTGTTTGTCATCAAAGATAAGCTTATATGGAGATTTCAGATTGATTGAACTAAAAGAAATTCGATTAATAACATAAATTAATACTTTTTGCCCACAATGCTTTGAGTAAATTCTTTGCATGAAGCCAACACTTACAAACTCCATGAGATATCAAATCTTTCATTCAGCCTCACCAATTTGTTGTGATATATTTGCATATGTAAGTTCCCTTTTGATGCCAAACTCTTTACAAAAAGAAGAATTTATCATAAGTGAACTCTCCATCATTATCCATGTGTAAACTTATTATCGATTTTTCCTTCACAAAATAGACCCAAATAAATCATATAAAATCATTATTAAAGAAAAATATATAACGAGAACCTAATAAGATGATATTTGAGTAAGACTCACTAGATTGCTATGAATAAGTTCTAAGAAAAGTTTATATTTTAAAAGTGATCTATCAAAAGGTTGCTTGTGTGCTTTGCCATATTAGCACCCTTCACAAACTTTATTACCACTGAGAGTAGTAAGAGTAGGAAGACCACTCACTAAACTTTTCTGTATCATAATATTCAATTTAAGAAAATATATATGACCAAGCCTAGCATGTCAGATTGATGTGCCATCATTTGTACTTATCTTATCAATATAAAAGGTTGATGCTGATAAAATATATAAATATTTGACCCTTTTACCAGTATATATTATATCTATATTTAATTCTTTTATATTGTGAAGAAACTTAACTAAGACATAAAAGAACATAATTTTCAACATCAACTACATTTACAATAGAGAAGAAATTTTTCTTAATACCTGAAACATGATACACACTTTTCAATGTAATAGAATCATTGTTTTTATTTGAGATTATGATAGTGCCTTCTTTTCCACTTAGTAAACATTGTTATCTATCATGATAATTATATCATTACCTTCATATATTGACGAAGATTGGTGAATTTGGTACCATCACCAGTGAGATGATGACCACATTCTTAATCAACAATCCAATCATTTTTAAAATTGATAATTATCATAACTTCAGTGGTTTCAGTCATAAAATATTTACCAAATCTTTATCAATATCATTAAAACAATCATCTTTATTTATAATATTTTCTTCTTTAATCTTCATATGATAGTTTTTATTGATATAGCCTAAATTGACACATCTATAATACTTGATCTTCTTTCTTTCGATTTGTATTATTGTTCAAAGAAAACTCTTGCTTACTATAAGTATCATTCTTTTTCTCTTTATTATCATTACCATTTTTATTATTTGTAAAAAAATATCTCCATCTCCTCCTGAAATAGAAACTTTTGTCATTTGACGAGCTAAAGATTCCCACAAAGTAAGAAGATTTTTCAACTCTACTAAGGATAGTTGTTGAACCCATCCTTGAATAATGTAACATAAGGAATATATTTTTTTCGAAGATCACGAATAATATAACTTTTCATTCATATATCAAGGCTCATCTAAATCTAAGAGTGATATCTAAACATAAATTTTTAATCTTCAAAAAATATTGAGAAATTGAGAGATCACCTTAGAAAGTATTTACCAAATTATTCTCCAAATACTGAAGTCGAGTCATATTCTTTTTGTTGAGCAATGCATCAAGATTGATTCAAATCTCTGAAACTAATTTAAGTAATATATTCAAAGAGATCATGAGAAATAGTTTTCTTTATTACAAATTCAACCTTTGCATTTAAAGGTCTCCATCTCTTCATGGCATCTCCATCTGTAATATTTGGTGTTGTTGTTGCATTGCCGCCATTCACATCCTATAGATCTTCCCCTATGAGATAAGACTTCAAAAAGTCTTTCAGATCTTGTAATTAGACTAATTAAGAAGATCAATACCAAATCCACCAACTCAACTATAATATTCCATAGTAAAAAAAGATTATCTTCTTTACTAAGAAGATCTTGAAAACATAGATTATCACCATTATGGCTTTGATATCATGTAAAGAAAGGGAGGATCATACGCAAGTGCAATTCTTTTTCAAATAGTAGTAACAAGATACTATTATCCCAAGATCAAACTAAATAAGAGAAGAAGAAACTAGGATAGAAAAGAAAAACATTATTGAACTTCTCAAAAAGAAAAATATTTATGGATCTTGAATGACTCTTAAACTTGATTTAAATACTTAAAACTTGAATTAATCTATATGTAGATGCCACCGATTTATAGATATAAAATACAAGAGCCCCTAATCTCTACAACTCTATCTAATCTTATTTGAAATCTTTTAAGATATATTTTAAACTAAAAATTTCTTATCTTTAAAATTTTATCTAATCTCATTTAAAATATAAAATATTAATATATGATCTTTCAAAATATGCTCCAACTTCTTAACACAACAATGGAAACATCAAAAGAGATTACTCAATTTTGCCATTAAACCTTATCAATCAAATTGGAAGATCTCCTGTAACACCAACCGTTAGAATTTTAAGGGTCACACATGTATAATTAAATGTGTTAAGTCATTATTTTGATTAGTCAAAAATTAAAGTGATCTAATTAAAATAAAATTATTTGGGTAAGGGACATAATTATTATGAAAATTAATTATATGGATACCATTAGTCATATTTCTAACTTAATGATGAGATAAGTTAGGAATATAAAACTCTTGAGGCATAAGGGACATAACTATAAATAAGGTTATGATCCCCGGTTATAATATCTAATGAAGTTTCTCTTCTCCCGTCAAGGAGAAATATAAAGTTCTTAAGGATACTCTGCAATTGGAAGACCAAATCACTAATTAATTCAAAAAATACTCTAATAGATTCATCAAGTACGTTTCATGTTAATATATTTCTTAATTGTTGTAAAATTTCATGCATATTATAGTGGATTTAATAAGTTTTATGGAAACATTCTAAAACCATTATTTTGGATCTATTAAATATGTTTTGAGCCAAAAATTCGGTTTTGATTCTATAAAACAATTGTTCGATCCATATTTGATATGTTAAAGTCCCAACAATTAGTATGAGAGCTATCATATAATGATTGCTGAACATCTATGCTTATTTTTCATGTATTTTAATGATATTTTCATTAGTATTTTGAAGTGATTGGTTCTATCATCATTGGAAAAGATGAATATTTTATGTAATCATGTTATTTTGAAGTGATTTGGTTCTATCATCATTGGAAAAGATAATAGTTTTATGTAATCATGCTACAGTATGCTTCATATTTAATTCGGTGTTTTTTTCTGATGTTATATCACTTTAATTTTAGAATGTCTTTTCCTCTTCGTGTCTTTTCCTTTTCAAAGTATGCGAATTCATTTTTTGCACTAAAAGACATAAATTTCTCAAATCCCTTTTATATTTTTATCTAATTAATTAAATTTATATAAATTTAATTAATTAGATATTATGTTATTGTAATATGTAAATTTAATTAATAATAAAATTGTTACAATATTATGTTGGTTTAAACATAATATTGGTTCTATAAAGTTGTTTGTTGACATAAATTGAATGGTTTACGTGCATTAAATATTTTAGTCAACAAATTAAGGTCAAGCCAATTTAACTAATATAGTTCAAATTCAATTAGTGATTGTTTAATATTAGACTGAGTAATTTAATATATGAAGTCGCCAAAGTGACCTCTCATATATAACATTTCTCATGAAAATATTAAATGTAGTGTGTATTTATATCCATGTGGTAATTACTCGGCCCAAAGGAAGGTTAATGACTGATAGGATTTTATACATACCTATAATGGTAAATACGTAACAATTATAAATTTATACGTGTAAATAATAAATCAATCCAAAGATGGGTTTATCATTTTTCATGCCTTATTATCAGTGTTTGATCATTATAACAAGACTACCACTAGCAATTAATATTGAAGTCCAAAGACAAAATATTAATGTTACACTTAGTATCTTGAGATGGGTTATATCATTATTTGAATTTACTTAAATTTATGGTAATAAATATGAGCATAATTTTTTGTTGTCTATTATTCTATTGTTTAGGTTCTCTTGCAATAATATCTGCTAACCTCAATTCTGTATCGATTTTAAACAGAACCAACTTTAAGGATTGGAAAGAAAACATTCTGATCGTTTTGGGCTACATGGATCTGGACCTTGCACTAAGAGAAGACCAACCCGCTTCTCTTACAAAAAATAGTACTCATGATGATAGGAGACTCTATGAGAAGTGGGATAGGTCTAATCGTATGAATCTCATTATCATTAAGCACGGTATTTCAGAAGCCTTTATGGGTGCGGTATCCAAAGGGACTACCAAGGCCAAAGATTTTCTTACCGAAATATAAAAGCGTTTTCTTAAAAACAATAAGGCAAAAACAAGCACTCTACTTCAAAGCTTGTTTACCATGAGATACAACAGCAAAAAAAATATAAGAGAATATATCATAGAAATGTCTAATCTTGCTTCCAAGCTTAAAGCATTAAAGCTTAACTTATTAGAGGACTTACTTGTCCATTTGATTTTGATATCTCTCCCTACACAATTCAATTAGTTTAAGGTCAATTATAACTATCAAAAGAACAAATTATCTCTTAATGAGCTCATTTCATATTGTGTGCAAGAAGAAGAAAGGCTAAAGCAAGAAAAGACTGAAAGTGTCAACTTGACCAATACCTCCAAGGACAAGGGCAAGAAAAGAAAATATAAATATGGAAAGAATAAGGCTGATAAGGGTCCAGCATAGAAGAAACAAAATAAGGATGATACTTATTTCTTCTGCAAAAAATCTAAGCATTTGAAGAAGAACTGTACCAAATATCACTCTTGGCGTGCTAAAAAATGTACATTCCTTATTTTGGTTTGTTCTGAAGTCAATTTAACTTTAGTGCCTAGAACACTTGGTGATTAGACTCCGGTGTAACTATTAACATCAGTGTTTCAAAGTAGGGTTGCCTGAGCTACCGAAGGCCCAATGATGTTGAGAGATGCATTTATGTGGGGGACGAAAAATCGATAGATGTGGAAGCTATAGGCACATTTAGATTGTTATTGTGTATTGGATATTATTTGGATTTGAAAGATACTTTTGTTGTGCCGTTATTTAGACAAAACTTAATTTCTGTTTCTTATTTAGACAAATCTGGTTATGCTTATTCATTTGGAAACAATTATTTTACTTTATCTTTAAATTCAAATATGATTGGAACTGGTTCACTTATATCTTATGACAATCTATATTTACTTGATACTATAGCATCCTATCATGAATCGCTGAATGCGGAGTTACGAGGGATTAAACATAAAATTGAAAATTTTGGTGTATTATGGCATAAACGTTTGAGTCACATCTCTAGAAATAAAGTTGAAAGACTTATGTCAGAAGGGATTCTTGATCCCATTGACTTATCAAGTTTAGATATTTGTGTTGAATGCGTTAAAGGTAAACAAACCAAACCTAAGAGATAAGATGCATATAGAGCTATGGACGTCTTAGAATTGATACATACAGATATTTGTAGGCCATTTCCTATACTTTCATAGAATGATCAATAATACTTCATATTATTCATAGATGATTACTCTGGATATTAATACATATATCTAATACATAAAAAATCTCAATCTTTGGATGTGTTTAAAGTATTTAAAGCTGAAGTTGAAAATGAACTAAGCAAAAGAATAAAAAGCGTCAGATTTGACCGTGGAGGGGAATATTACGACAGAAATAATGGCTCGGGTGAACAACGTCCAGGACCATTTACTTTATACATAGAGAAGTGTGGAATTGTCCCTTAGTATATAATACCAAGGTCACCTATCATGAATTGTGTAGCTGAAAGACGAAACTGCACACTTAAGGACATGGTAAGAAGTATGATTTCTCAATCTACTTTGCCAGAGTCACTTTGGAGAGAAGTAATAAAAACTGTAGCTTACATTCTTAATAGAGTACTAACTAAAGTAACTGCAAAAACATCTTTTGAGCTTTGGACTAGGAGAAAACCTAGTCTAAAACACTTTTATATATGGGGTTGTCCAATCGAGGCAAGGCCTTATAGGCCTAATGAAAAGAAATTGGAACCCGAACAGTGAGTAGTTACTTTATTGGTTATTTTGAGTGATCTAAGGGGTATAAATTTTATAATCCCAAATCAAGAAATATTTTTGAGACGTGTATTACTACATTCTTTGAGGATATTGAGTTTGGGGGGAGAAATAAGGTAAAAGACTTCACCTTTGAGGAAAAATTAGTTCAGTCTGATCCAATTCATATAGTTGCCACTGATATGATAAATTCGGTACCTCAAACGGATATAGTTATTTCAACTCCCATACAGTATGAGGAAATTATTCATAAGGAACAAACTCAATATCCTCAAGAATCCATGTCGCAAGAGCCAACACCTTTGCGACGATCCACTAGAGAAAGGAGGATTGTCATTTCGAATGATTATATGGTATTTCTCTAGGAACATGAAGAAAGTATTGGTATAATGGAAGATGATCCAATCAACTTTCGTCAAGCCATGGAGGATTCCAATTTGGATCAAGAGTACAAGTCCATGTAAGACAATAAAGTTTGGGAACTTGTCCTAAAAGGTGTGAAACTTATTGGTTGTAAATATATTTTTAAAACAAAAAGGAATTCTAAAGGTAATGTGGAGAGGTATAAGGCACGTCTTGTGGCAAAAGACTATACTCAAAAGGAAGGGATTGACTTCAAAGAGACATTCTCTCCGGTTTCAATGAAGGACTCTTTTAGGACAATTATGGCTCTAGTCACATTTTGATTTGGAGCTTCATCAGATGGATGTTAAAACAACATTTCTCAATGGAAACATTAATGAAATAATTTATATGGTACAACCAGAATACTTTGTGTCAAGAGATCCACAGAAAATGATTTGTAAATTAATAAAATCCATCTATGGGTTAAAACAGGCATCCCGTCAATGATATCATAAATTTCATCAAGTAATTATCTAATTTTGTTTTGAGATGAACACTATTAATGATTGCGTGTATCACAAATTTAGTGGGAGCAAATTCATTTTCTTGATACTATATGTGGATGATATTTTGCTTATCACAAATGATATAGGCTTATTGCAGGAAACTAATAGATTTCTATCTAAAAATTTTGAGATGAAAGATCTTGGTGATGCCTCTTTTGTATTAGGAATCCAGATACACCGAGATAGATCTCAGGGTATTCTAAGATTATTACAAAAGAGCTATATCGATAGGGTACTCAAAAGGTTTGGCATGCAGGTTTATAAATTAGGAGACACCCCTATCCCAAAGAGAGACAAGTTCAGTCTCAATCAATGCCCTAAAAGAAATATGAAAACTCAAGAAATGCAGAAGATTTCCTATGCATCATCTGTAGGGTGTCTAATATATACACAAGTTAATACGCGTCCAGATATAGTATACATTGTTGGAGTGTTAGGCAGATACTTAAGCAATCATAGAATGGATCATTGGAATGTAGCTAAAAGAGTCATGAGATATAAGAGGACAAAAGATCATATGCTCACATATAGGAGATCAGACTATTTGGAGATCATTGGGTATTCTGACTCCGATTTTGCTAAATGTCAAGATAATAGGAAATTTACTTCGGGCTACATTTATATGTTGCCTGCTGGGGTGATTTCTTGGCGTAGTGCCAAGAAATCTCTTATTACTTCTTCCACCATAGCAGCAGAATTTGTAGCATGTTTTGATGTGTCCAATCATGAAATTTGGTTAAAGAATTTTGTCACAAGATTACAAATAGTATAGGAGATTGAAAGACCACTAAAGATATACTGTGATAATAAATCAGCTGTTTTATACTCCAACAACAATAGGAGCTTGACTAAGTCAACACACATTGACATCAAGTTCCTAGTTGTGAAAGAAAGGGTAAAAAGTAAACAAATTTCTATAGAATACTTAAGAACAAACTTTATGTTAGCAGATCCTCTCACAAAAGATGTACCACCCAAGATCTTTCATGAGCATACTCCTTATATGGGTATATCAAAATTTGAGGAAACTTCAGTTTAGTGGGAGTGTCATATATTTGTTGTATGTTCTATACCAGATTCTGCATTTGTACAGATATTTTCTGATCAGAAATAAAGCTTCAGTTGATTATACTTTTTACATTATGACTATTAAAGTTATTAATGATCTCAGATAAAGTTGGATCAGTTGAAAATTGACATGTACAAATCACATTCATGTAATTTTCATGCTACACATTTCATAATTGATTTATGTCATTTGGTTATATTAATTTTAGTGACCATTGATGGGTTTAGCTATGATTGATATAGCAAAGACCACTTTGATCCTATATTAACATGACCATTAAACGAGATTGTTTTATATGTCCTGTTTAATAATGACAACAGTTTTGAGCTCATAAAATATAGCACATTTATAATGATATATGTGACTAAATGGGAGATTGTTAGAATTTTAAAGGTCACACATGTATAATTAAATGTGTTAAGCCATTATTTTGATTAGTCAAAAATTAAATTGATCTAATTAAAGTAAAGTTATTTGGCTAAGGGACATAATTATTATAAAAAAAATTGTGTGGATACCATCAGTCATATTTCTCAGTCATATTTCTAACTTAATGACCAGATAAATTAGGAATATGAAACTCTTGATGTATAATTACATATTCATCAATTATGAATATAATCATAATTGTAGATTCATCAGTTATGACTATAAATAAGGTTATGATCCTCGGTTGCAGTATCTAATGAAGTTTCTCTTCATCGGTCAAGGAAAAATCTAAAGTTCTTAAGGATACTCTACAATTGGAAGATTAAATTACCGGTTAATTTAGAAAATACTGTAATAGATTTATCAGGTACATTTTCATGTTAATATGTTTCTTAATTGTTATAGGATTTTATGCATATTATAGTAGATTTAATAAGTTTTATAGAAACATTTTAAAACCATTATTTTAGATCTATTAAGTATGTTTTGAACCAAAAATTTGATTTTGATTCTATAAAATAATTGTTCGATCGATATGTTAAAGTCCCAACACCAACTATTCATCATCACATTTGGGAGGATCCAAAGTATACAAAGTTGGAGGTTGACTTACAAACTAACGATGGAGTACTGCTTTCATTTGCCACTAACATATTTTAATTTTAATGCAAAAAAATAACATCTTGTAATTTTTGCATGATGACATCATCAACCCCATTACGATATCTATGACGACCGAGAACAACTAGCCATAACTCAACTATTATCAAACAGTGTGTAAATTAATGCTTTAGTATGGTGGCCTCCTTTTATACATTGAATCCAATCAAAGCAATCCGTGATCCAACCACCATTATTTAGATTATGACACTAGTGCTTCCTCAACCTAAACCTTTGACTAATACAAAATGAAGAATTGGAGTATACTAAAGAGTAAAAGGTCAACGCTAATAAACTAACCCTCAAATTTTCTTCCTTGAGACACAAAATCTGTCTTAATCAAGTCATACAAATCTTCTTCTCTGAGAAAAAAAAAATTCACCTTAATCATCCAGAATTAATCTTACCACAAATCTAAGTGCTTGTGAATGAGAAACGAAAGCAATCATTTGATCTATGTTATTATTCATTAATTGTTGTTGTTGCTCTTACCATGACTGTCAAAATCAAATTATGCTTCTCAACAAATTCAAAAAAATATATGATAACTAGGAAAAGAAAATGTAATTTCCATCAATGGATTGACAATATGTAGTGATCTTGAACCACTCCAAATACTATATCATGCAATCTACAATAATCATTGATATAATTATTTTAATAGTGTTTGATTATGACACTAACTCGGTAAAACTGAGGCTCTATGGGGCTAAGATATTAGTCCAATGTGATATTAGCTTACTTCTCTCTCTATACAGCATTCTACCTCCTATCTTTTTTATCCTTAGTCCTTTGAGTTAGTTATGTACTTATGTGATCCAATCTATTGTTTTGGTGGAGGAAGAGAAAGGAAAGCATTAGGATAGAAGAATCTCTCTCTCTCTCTCTCTCTCTCTCTCTCTTCTTTTTCCATCTGACTATTTCTCTTCCTAATTTCTATCTCACTCTTGTCTCTTAAATCTATTTTTTTGTCTCAGGCCTAATGTTCAATATGAATCAAGTCTCAAATTGTATAGCAGATAAGGTTCCTTGGCATCCAAGTGGACAAGAAGATGGAAAGAGTAGTTCAAATGCAAGAGGAGATGCTGCGGGAAGTAATCATTCAGAAAAAAGGTCAACTAGAGGGAAAAATATTACATTTGTATTATGATTTGACTGACATTGGGAAAGGAGGTCGCATGGTTGACTGCTCTACTGGAAACTGACCAGGAGCAGGATTAACATAAATCTTAGACAAACATATTGGTTACTACATATGACTCCACTGAGTTCAAAGGAAGTCCACTGTTACTTTAGTCAATAAGGTGGTTCCTGTGACATCCACTACTGGCAACGAAACTGGTTATTCTAACTCAATCTTTTAATCTCTGCTTTTGTTGACTAGAATGCGGATGTCTAAGGGTAAGACAAAGTGGAAAGAGATTTTTCCTCCTTGTGCTCTGTTTGGAGCTCATACTGAACCATAGAGGTTGCTAAGATAAGGAGCTGTCTCAGAGCGCAAAATGGTGAATGATATGTATCATGGAAGATGCCAGGGGATCATAGAGCAACAAGAACTAAAGAATGCAGTTATCAATTCTCTCTGTTAACAGATGAAAAGGTTTCTGCTTAGCATCCATTATAACATAGGGATAGGATGCTTGGAAGATTCCTAGACAGTGACAGTAACGAAAACTAGCCACTTTCATTTGAGGTCTTCGAACAAGAACTGGAAAACGAAATAGCCCCATGCAGTAACCGGAGCTGAAGACCACAAGGCTGCTTGCCATCGTTTTACGATGGCCGATAAGCTTTTATTTTTGCGGTTTATACAATTAGATCCCCTCGTAAACAAACCAAAAAATTGTAATAACAAGTAGATCGAATAGCTTTAGAATGCCTAAACAAATTTATGGTTCAGAACTTTGTGCAGTTCCTGGGCAAACCAGTGCTATGATCGACCGCCACGTTCTCCAACTCGTTGCAGCTGATCACATCCTGCCTAAGCTTTGCACCCGCAGCTTTCAAACCTTTCAAAGAGACCGCCTGGTTGAACAGGTTGAGCGCCGGGAGCCTGGAAGCCGGAGGCATCTTCCCCGAAGGCAGGAGCTTGGTGAAGTCATCCCTCATCAATGGCACCTCGAAGTCTTCTTTTTTATGCTTCACCACATTGTCTTTGGCGCTGATATGCGCACCGGGCTCCATGTGGTTGGTGGAGAAGCTTGCTTGGTTGGGGAAGTTGGGGTATAGACTGACGTACCCTCTCAGGTACATCATGTCGATGAGGAACTTCTTCCATGAGGCCTGCCACCCGTTGGTTCTCGACTTTGGGATTTGCACCGGGTTCTGCTTGGCGTCCTCAGTGAATCTGGCGTTCATGTAGGCGTAGAACTCTCGCCACTGCTTGGGGAAGAACACGGCACCCCAGCTGCAGGGGAGCTGATGGAGGTACGGTGTGTTGGGGTGGATGTTCTTGAAGAACTCGGTGGCGTTCCATTTTGGCCTTTCCTTCACCACCTCGACAAGACGAGGCGTGTACAGAGAGATGGACGAGAGCTCCGGGAGGGAGACTTGGGGGTCATAGTGGTAGGCTAAGAGTGCATATTTGATCCAGAGGTAGTAGTAGGGGGAGACCTCGATGTCGTCTTCTAGGAGGAGGCCGAACTCGTCGTCGGACGAGGGGTACCAGCTCTCGCTCACTGCTCGGATCAGCCCACCCTGGATGATTCGACGCCGGATGAACTTTGGCCCTTGTGCCCATTGGAAGGATCCCACAACCTTGAGGGTCTCCTCATCAACCTTGCTGTCCATGTTGAAGCTGAGACGCACCTCATCACCAAGATAATATGCATTCTGCAGTGATCTGAGGAGTCTCTGTAGAGAGGCGGCACGGTTTTGGGTGATGATGTTCACAGTGATCCGCATCCGATTCCAATCTGCAAGGCACAAGAACTCAATGATACTTAATCCTGCCATGGATGTAAGAGACTTGCTAACTTAGTTGTTTCTCTGGAGATAAAAAGTGATCTTGGAAGCAGAAGGATGAAGAAGCTTCTTACTCGGTAGTGCTGTCGGTCGTAGATCAGCCATCCATAGAACCTTTGGCACAGAGGTCCTCTGTAGAAGAACCAGAGTTGTACCGTTTGCGCTGCCTTCGGCCGCCATTTTCAGCGCGTTCTTCACATTTTGATCGACATCATCGACTGCGATCAGCAAACTCGGGTTGTGGATCTTGAGAATCCCCTTCAAGCTCGAGTACACTGCCTGTACTACTGGAACCTCCGAGTTGGACACCCCTGAAATGGCTCCGACTTCCAGATCGAAGATCTTGAACCTCCTCTCCTTGCAGACATTCTTTGGCCACCTGAGAACACTAACAGCTGCTTCGCAGGAGCAGAACCTTCCACCCGACACGACGATGTAGGCTTTCTTCCCTACGGTCGTACGGAACTTCTCGAGCAGAGGAGCCAAGGTTTTCACTTCACCGAGGGAGTGGGCATAGAAGAGAGCATCAATTTTCTGAGGGTACATGGCAGCCCATTGGGTGACATAACCGGTGGACAAGGCACGCCACCACTGGTCGTCCCGAACTTGGACAACGTCCTTGAATATGACGGTGGTCTCGGAAACGTATGCAAGTCGGTGCTCACTGTCTCCCCATGTCTCCTTGTCATTTGGATCCACAGGTAGCACATATGATCCTGCATTCCTGTACTTTTGGAGCTGGTAACTGCGCAAAGGTACATATTATGAGAAAGCACTCATTAGAATTTAGATAGAGAATGCTCTGTGTCCATATGTGATAAGCACAAGTCCTCACCTGAGATGCAAGTCTTCACCGGTCATAAAAGTGAACGGTGTCTCCACAAACAATGTCTTGACGAGATCTGCAGATAGAAACCATGAACTCGACAAGAAATCAACCTGCACAATGCTTTCCACGGTGATATCATAAGCAGGATCGGGTAAGTACAGGCCCGCTTCCTTCGACCGGAACTTCCTGTAACTTGGAAACATGAAGTCCTTTTGCCTAAAGGGCAAGATCCTTCCGATGCTGCCCAGAACTGAGTTCTTGTACTTCTCTGTCCCTCCGACATGGGACAGTATCTCCAGCATCTTCTTGCCAGGAATCATGTCATCGTCAACAATGTACACGAAGTCTGCTTCCGTCTGCAGGGCCATCTGAAATCGTCCGTAGTACTTGAAATCATAGCTCGAACCGATGAAGCTGATCCTGGAATTGTTGTAGCTCTCCACAATCCTTTTCAGCGAGAGCTCGTTTGGGCTGCCAAAGGAGAGCACCCAGACATGGTGAAACGGCAGTGTCTGGTTCAGCAACGAATCAAGCTGCGCGCAGAGCGTCTTCCTCTTGAAATGGTTCAGGATCACGGTGATCTTTGGGACGTTAGGGCCATTGGGGCTCCACTTGGACTTCATCCTCATAAGCTCCGCTAGTGTCTCAACCCCCGAGCTCGTCTTCTGGAAGGCCAACACTTCGTCGTACAGCTCCCTCTTCAGCTTGATCATCAGTGCATCATCTGATTTCTTCTGCGAGAAATCGATCTTCTCGTACTCACAGACCTCGGCAGGAGAGCTGATGGCGGGGATTTCCTGGAAGCTCGTCAGCGGATTCGGCTGTATGATGAGGTGCTTCCAGTGCTGGGCGATCCGAGTGGCCCACGAGAAGTCGGCTTTGCTGCGCAGGTCGACGGAGGGGCTCATATAGTAGAGGAGGAAGGTGGCGTACATGGCGAAGGCAAACTGAAGGAAGGTGAGCGTGGCAACAAGGCGAGAAGATGCAATCTTAGGAGCCCTCATCTTGGTGGAAGATTTGCCAACGACATAGTCGCTGAGCATCCCTTCCAAGAAGTCGCCACTTCTCACGGTTGGAGCACGGACGAACCCCATCATACAAACTCGAGAGCAGTGGGAGAGAGATCTGCCAGGAAGGCTCAGTTTAGTCAACCATGGGTTGGCAATATCGAGATGCGTAGAATTAGTAACTATTAATTAGCGTATATGAATTCTTCGTCAAAAGATGGGTACACCTATACATACGTATGCATACATTTATACTTCACTATAACGGAATTATTATGTGCATAATGAGCGAGCATGTAAATTGCATTACTACACTCATAAATCCATGCTCGGTCTTTTCCTATATAAGAGCATGTTTAAGGTTATTACGGTCAAACCAACCATTTTAATATTCCCTCGATATTTCCAATAAATACTATGGAATTTCGGAAAATATTAAGCACCTTTTGGGCAATAAAACCATGCGAAAAATGAAACGTTACATAGAGAAACATTCCAAGTCACGAAGAAAGAAATCAAAACGTCAATAGTGCTTTTGACGCAGAATCCACATAAGGAGAGAAATCAATGACGAAATAGCACAAAATCTGCTAGTTAATTTCCATCTAAAGAAATGAACAATGATGACTAAAAAAAGAAGATATTTGATTTTTTTTAATAAAAAAATATTTAATAAAAGATTTTAGGAGAGAAATCAACAAACCAGGAAAACGCCTGAAAGAGAAACTTTACAGAGATACAGGATTAGCAATGAGCTCAAGAAGTTGTAGGGAAGAGTCAGACGCTTCTTTGGATAGATTAGGAGCATGCAAGTCAACCATTGGTGTTTATTTGGATCTCTCTCGCTTCTCAAGATTCTTGTATCAAACAATTAGAATCCAGAATCATACATGACGAAAAGGAAACCGGAAGGGGGAAGAAGACTAAATAAACATACAATGGAGAACGCTACCGCAAAATAACCTTACCGAGACTACGATGGATGCCTCCAGAATGGGGACGAACTAGACTTGAGAAAGCTTGTCCAAAAACCCAGAGACTAAACCTGAGGAGCACAAGATATTGAGCCAGAGGGAAAGGTTATATATAGGCCTGAGATGATATGTGCTCACGCACATGGACGCGGTGGTGGCTTCTTCTTCTTCCTTCTTCCCTTAAGAGAATAATATATGGAACTATAAGTTCCAAGGATACTGACACCAGAGGTGGTTCACATGACTTGAACAGAGAGGCCTAAGGCGTTACCGTCACTTCTCATACATTTGCCCACCCCCGACACCATTAAAAAGCCGGTTTTGGAGCCGCGGAGTAGGGGATGCCCAACCATTGACAAATTGCCACCCCTCTCCCTCTGTTTACTCTTACAGCTCTCATGCATTGAATGATGCCCTCTCTCTCTCTCTCTCTCTCTCTCTCTCTCTCTCTCCCTCTCTCTCATATGTTTTTGTCTTTAATCAAGTCTTCTCTTCTGCTTCCCATACTTTATAGTCTTTCTTTGTCCATGCACTATCGACGGGCGGCACCTTAATTTCGCATTGGAATTAGAGAGATGCATGCTGTTCAAGATATCACTAGTTCCTTTGACCGATATGAGATTGCAAGCACCAATTGTCGAGAAATTTTCTTTCATGGGGTGCATAACGATAGCTAGAATGTAATCGGAAATGCATCGAAAACAAGTCCTTCACATCACTCAAGAATAAAATAAACAGATTTTTACAGAAAAAGCCGGAATAAATGGCTTCAGGTGGTGCCAAAAACCAGCAGGAGAAGACTCTTCAGTCTCACTAAATCCTCAAATCCCGAGCTGTCCTGAATAAATTGTATTTCCTCGCAGCGCGAATCCACACGAATCAAAGAACACATAGTTTACGAACTCCTAGGAGAATCGGCAATGTCAAATTCTCAAAACATGGAAAAAGAGTAGAAGCTTCAGTCGCGTCGTACCGTAAAAAAGTGGGGATGGAAGGCGGAGAAGGAAGCGAAGACCACAAGGCCACCGCCGTTGATGGATCTGAGCGCCCTTAGTTTGTGCTGCAAAGATTTATGACTCAATGTAACTCAATGTAGGTGGAGGCTAACGATCACATATACATAGAAAATTGCTGGGATCATTGACTTCCGGAATGTAATCTGCAGACACAAGTGCAATAAAGAAAGGATCTGCACATCTCCTCTCCCTAATGCCTTCTGCCAAACACCGCAAGTGGAGGGAGAGCGGAAGAGAGAGAGAGAGAGAGATTTGATTTGGTGTGCAGATTCTGGCAGTCTTAACAAGACTTGCAAATGAGGTTTTAGATCGTAGTTCTTCTTGAACGTAGTCAAATGATAATGTAGGTGTGTTCCCACCGAGCGGCAGACATGCACGCACACCGAGTTACGTGTTGTGTTAGTCAATGCCTGTAAAGTAATAGGAATACCTATTTGATTTTTTTTTTATAGATGAATTGATTTCTGTTGAAGTTGAGGTCTGAATACATATCACAAAGTCGAAATATAAAGAGTGAGATATTGGAGGTGGAGCTTTAATGGTGGTTAGTTCAAAGCTCTAAAATGTTCCCATGTCATAGGAGACCTCTAAAATTTCCCATATTAAAAAGTTTGCTCCTTTGTTGCATTCTAAACTTCAACCCTTTGGCAGCTCGTAAACCAATTAATTGAAGCATCATAAAACGCGACTCCATGGCATTGACAGAATGGAATCGTCTTAGATTAGGTGGTGTGGTGGAGCCTAATCTCTCAAATTCCACTATTATATACCTACTTATAACACTACCCCTAAACGCATTTATCTCATTTCTAATCAGCACGACAGTTGTTACACATGGTATATCCCCATCAAGTGCTCGATTATAGAGAAAAGATTAGGCAAAGAGTCATCGGAAACAGCTGATAGGTTCCTATTTCTTTCCGTCATGCAAAAGTGACAAAAGGAGTCAACATTTAAGTTCCAGTCCTTAATTCTTTAAGTGCAGGCAAATACTGTTATGTCTACATCGATGCTGCGTCATTTGTGTATACGCAGGCTTTGATGTTGACGTGACATGCATGTGGATTGCCACGTTAGCGCTTGGTGTATAAATGTATCATTGCCAAAGAGGCACGCTGTAAGATTCGACTTCCTTCCCACGTACGTATGCATAAATGTAAAGCTCTTGAAGCGCGAGCATATCTCTCATGGAACGCGGATACCAGCTATTTTGGCGTTCGTATAAATGTGGTATCCCTGTTCTGAGAAGGTAGGTATTATTAATCTACGTGCCAGAACACTCACATAATCCTGCACTATTTCCTATCTATAATTATTTCAGTCTGACAACTTCAGTGATCATATCGTGGAAAATGAAACCCCAGGGCATGCTTTTATCATTGTTCATGAGGAATACAGGTTGCAAGTCGTCTTCTGATTTCTCGTCGCATAAAATTGGTTTGACTTTTCAAGTACTCAGATCTCTCTCTCTCTCTCTCTCCTCAGGGGATTAACAAGTCTGAAGTTTGAACATGTAACATACATATGCCAGAATCTGCAACACTGCTCATTCACAAGATCCTTTTTCTCGTAAAATGCATCTGATGCTGGGTGGAGAATAACTGGATGAGATCCAAGTGATATGCCACTGTTCAGAACGATGGAAAGGTCAACTCCTGGCCCATGGTGGTGCGCAAGGGAGGTGTGAGCATACAGGTCCTGTTCCAAGCAAGTGTCTTGTGCCACTCGTGAAGGCCTTGAACAATGGCCGCCACGTGCATCTCTTCTTCCACATGCGAAGTTAGGCTTCTGGATTTGTCCCAAAGCCGAGCGGGTCCAGCTCTGGTGATGGGTGCAGTGGTCTGCTTTCGCTGATTTCCTTCGAATCATTGATCAGTGGAATGGTACCTAAAGTATGAAGGACCGTTAGGCACGGCAATTTGGTAGGAGGAGCAGCTGCAGTGAGCGTGGGAGTCCCACTATGTCCGTGCTCATGTCAGACTCCTATCGTTTTAGAGTAGTCTTCTGCCTCTACAAGTCTTGTCAGAGATAAATTCCAAGTTTGCTCGGTCAAATATTAAACTATATTAATGATTTGCACTGTTTTCTTTTTGGGCTTCTTCCGTTCTTTTTTTAAAACTTTAATCTCCTTTTTCTTTATTACTATCCCCACTTAAGGCTCATTATTTACTAATAATAATAATAATAATAACATTTCGAAGGGGATTTCTCAAGAAAAAATTAAATAAGAAACAATAGTTATCAGCCAACAAGTGCAAAACTAGTGTTTAACTTAATATATAGATTGTTTGAGAAAATATTTACTCCCATGATCCTATGCACCGTTAGTGAGTAGGAACAAGCCCGCATTAACATTTCATTTCAATGTCATAAATATCAACTCAATATAAAATATTAAAATAATATTTTATCAATTCAATATTATATTTTATGAGCTAAGTCTATCAAACCATTATGATCGAGATCAATTATCATTTACCTGAAAGTCTTACTTTTCATCTCCAAATTAGACGTTAGGAAATCTATTTAAGTACTCCACTGGAGGTTGACATTCATGTTGGTCCACGATTATATGGATACTCTAAGCTTTTCGTTCAACCATATCATAAAATTAAAATAATAATATATTGAATTGAGTTGGATTGATCAAAACGTCACTGATATCCACCATATCATAAAAATAAAATAATAATATAAAATTAGAAAACTACACGAGGGGTAAAAAAGAATAGGTTTTTATTGTATCAATTGAATTATATTGATGTTTTATGTTTTTTTTGCGATAAAAAAGGCCCCAAATACTAATCAAACAATACTTTTAAAAACAGAGTTATAAGAACAAAATGACAAACGTCATGTAACCCATTACATTGGTGCGTACACATCCAATAAAATTGCGAAAGTGACACAGTAAATAAAATATAAAAAATGTAAAATTGTCAAAAACTTTCTCAACGGCTAGTAAGTGCTATATTTTGTAAAGTGTAAGAAGAAGGAGTTCAAATATTTAGTGTTAAAAATAAAAAAAAAAGTTCTGATATCATATTAAGAATAGATAATTTTTTTAAAAATTAAAAGCTTTTATTAAATATGAAAACTTGCAATCTCTCCTATCATGAATTTCTAAGGTTATGTTGAATTCATCTCATCTCTCAATTATGTGCATAAGGCATTGCATAAATCCTTTATTTATAGAGGAATAAATTCAAGAATTTAACTTTAATTATGACATGAACTCGTATGACTTTCCAACTAAAATTTTAGCTAATTATAAATTCTAATTTAATATTTAATAATATAATTTAATACTTGGCGAAGAGGATGTCATCAATGGTCTTGAGTTCGTCACATTTGAATTGAGTCTTACGAGAGGTAGCACATGGAGAAAAGCTACATCGTTTTCTAGTGTTGCTAAGCAGTCATTCGTAGTTTGATTTGATCCTTCACACCTTTCATTTCATCTTATTCGTTTTTTATTTCATTTTTTGTGTTGATAAAACATATATTTAAGAGGCGCGATGGCGCAAAAGGGTTCGGCTCGGTTCAACCCCAGGCGAGCCGAACCGCCAGCCCTCAGAATACGGACCCAAGCGCGGTCGGCCAGACCGGCTCAGCGCTAGCACAAGCCGAGCATATGCGCCCGCGTAGCAGTGCGGTCCAATTCTATCAGGCCGGACCTACTACGAGTCAGGTAGACAGGCCGGACCTGATGAGGTCCAGCCCAGGCAGGTAGATTCTGCAAAATCTGGGGATTTGTAATCTGGCTTTTTTTTTTCTTTTTTTTTTTTTAAATTTTAAGTTTAATTTTGATGATCTATACACCATTGGATTCCTCACTAACTCTATAATAAAGTGTATTTTTCAAGCTTTAAATGTATCTTAGTTGATATTGTGATTTTAATTGATTATTTATATTATGAATTTCATCAGAAACATAAGAAAACATGGAACTTTTTTATTTATGAATTCGATCATATGTACTAAATTTGGTAGAGAAATGTGACAAATCGGGTTATAATTTTAAATTTTTTATCAAGATTAGAGTACGGATGCTATGAGATATTCTCACCATCTTGTCGTATGAAAAAAAACATCATCGGGAATTTGATAAAAGTTACTTCACCTATCATTTTATGATTAAAGCATACGCTATCTTTTTTTCATTGTGATGGATTTTGGATTACATATATTTGAGGTTTTGGTATGTAATGTTTATACTTAATGGTGGTACTAATTTTCCTGCAATTTTTATGTTTTTGTTTGTCTTATGGCATTTATATCTCTTATTTCATAAAACAGGTTTGCAAATTACGTCTGTTAACTAGCTATTTATTTCTCTAAATAAATTAAAGTCCTTGATTGCAAATGGAGGTTGATGTGTTCTTCAAACTTATGGAACATCTTTTGATCTTTCATAGCTCATAGTTCGTGAGAGTTGATGACCTCAGATGTTTTTTCAGATCACGCTTTACGTTACAAATTGTGCTAACGAAAAGCATAAAAATATAATTTTATTATTTTTTAAATTATTAAATTTATATCCACTTCTTGCTCTAACTAATTTTTTTTCTTCTTCTCTTCCTATCCTACTTACCTGTCGCACCTCCATTGCACTTGCTTGATCGCTGTCGCTCCTCCACCGCTCGATCGCCATCGTACCTGCATCGCTTGTCATCGCCACACCTGCACTATTCATTGTTGTCACACCTGCACCACTCAACTGTTGCCCTTGCATCGCTATACCATCATCACACCTGCACCACATGCCCATTGCACCTTGCCCATCACTCGCTCGTCGCACAATTGGGCACATTCGTGCGGCATCAGTGGAGGCTGGTGGGTTGATTCTGAAGTGGAGACGCACAGGTAGCAAGTTTCTCTGACGACGACGAGATCATTGTTGGCCAAGGCGATGCGCGAGTAGGGTATGACGAGCAAGCTGGGTCCGGTGCGATGGTGGCAAACGGTGTAGGTATAACGATTGAGCGGTGTAGGAGCAATAGCGGTCAAGTGAGTTCGCTATAACAATGGTGAGCAGTGCAGGAGAGGCAGCAGTTGAGTGGTGCACGAGCGGTGATGGTCGAGCGAGTCTGGTGCAATGGGGTTGGGCAGTATAAGAGAGGTAGCAATCGAGCAGTATAGGTCGAGTGGGTGCGACGAGTGAATGACAAGAAGTAGGTCGGAAAGAGGAGAGGAAGATAAATTGATTAAAGGATATAATTTAATAATTTAAAAAATAATATAATTATATTTTTATTCGTGCTTTTTTTACATGTGACAAAATGATTTCGTGGACGAAGTTGACGACGTAAGAAGAACTGAGGTTAAATGTTTTACCTTTGTTAATAATGTAAGACCCCAGTTCTATTTTTTAAAATATAGGGACTAATCATAGTTAACCATATAGGATAATCTATAATGACTCTCAACACTTTGCATATGCTTTATCCAAATGAATATAGGATAATGACTATGAGTTTATCTTAGTTACAATAGATTTGAATTAAATGAGTTAGAGTTGACTTATATTATTATCATATTTAAATATCAATTCAATCTAAAATCTTACAAAGGTAT
>CM017189.1:18914202-19024202 GCA_004837865.1 Musa balbisiana
ATCTCCAACGGGCGACAGACAACTTCCATGAGGATGGAGTCGTTGGACGCGGAGGCCATGGCAGAGTCTACAAAGGGATGCTGGAGGACGACAGAGTGGTGGCCATCAAGAGGACTGTGGTGACTGACGAGAGACATAGTGGAACAGCTTCCGAGTTCAGACAGAAGGAAGAATTTTTGAATGAAATAGACATCCTTTCGCAGATCAACCACAAGAATGTAGTCAGACTGTTTGGCTGCTGTTTAGAGGAGGAGATTCCCATGCTGGTCTATGAATTCGTCCCCAACGGGACCCTTTCTGACTTCATCCACAAACAAGATTCAGGACCGGCCATCTCCTTGGACATCCGTCTAAAACTAGCAGCAGAATCGGCGGAAGCACTTGCTCATCTGCATTCATCCACGTCTCATACGGTCATTCATGGGGATGTGAAGTCAAGCAACATACTCCTCGACGAGAACATGATGGCAAAAGTAGCCGACTTCGGCGCATCAACGCTTATGCTAACAGATGAAACCAAGACCGTAAGTTTCGTGCAGGGCACTCCCGGTTACATAGACCCTGTTTACTGTGAAACAAGGAGGCTGACCAAGAAAACTGATGTCTTTAGCTTTGGAGTCGTTCTCTTAGAACTGGTGACCAGGAAGAAGGCGATCTGGGATGGTGAGCCATTAGCATTGATGAGCAGGCAACATCTTCTGGACATTTTGGATGAGCAAGTTGTGGAAGAAGGAGGAACGGATTTGCTGGGAAAAGTCGTTGACCTTGCGATTCAATGCGTTTGTCGTCAACAGGAAGAGAGGCCGGCGATGAAGCGAGTGGCAGAGAAACTACAGAAGTTTAGAAAGTTGCTTCAGAAGCAGAGAGAGCAGAGCTGCAGTGATGACATGGCCAGCTTGCTCACTCATGCAACAAATTCCTTCACCCGCTATCATAGTTTTAGGGAGTCAGTGGTGCTCGAAGTTGGATCTTAGAGTCGAAGGTTGTTTGCCATTTTCCTTGCTCTACTTCTTGTCATCCTGCATACGTAAAGCTTTCAATGTGTTGTCCTGCACGTTGTCTTTCAGCGACAATGGTAATGTTACTCGCGGTTCAGTTTTTGTGCAGTCTACTGTCAGAAAATTATGATAGACACAAAAAAAAAGGGGAGGAAAAGTTTATAATAAGACACAGTTATGATATACATGATACAAGATGATGATTATGACACGACAAGATATCAAAAGACATGTTCTTTATCTTTATGTCGTATTTTTATTTGGTAGGATGTCATGAGATATTTTGTTATAAAATAAGATGACGAGACAAGTGTGACGTAATATGAGTAGTAGCTATATGAAAGTGTGATGACAGTTTCATATAATATGAGTTGTAACTATATGAAAGTGTGATGTCCAGAAGATAGATTTTCTATTTATGCTCTTCTTAATGAAATCTGATAAATATGTGGGCAATTAGTTAGAATCGTAAAGTCTTCTACATAAAAAATTGCTGGTCTCCTGTGACTTGTTCTTTGGTTACCAAACTGTTGGAAAAAAATAAGAGAGTACTGTATATGGGGAAGCGATAAATATCATAATCTTTTTATTTTTTTAATATAAATTAAATAAGATATACTTTAATATAAATATATTGTAAAATTTTAATGGTATGGGTGAATAACAAAATACTAAGCAAATCATGAGATAAGATTTATGTGAAAAAATCCTCTAACATAAAGAAACAACTATGAAAAAATCAGATTATATCTTCTAGAATAATGAGATTACAAAATTTACTCTCTCTAGATTAATCATATCAGAAGATATCAAATATTATGTAAAACATATATAAGTTTTAAAAAATTAGAAAAAAAACTAAGTAGAAGAATAAATCTCAAAGATCTACTCTAATCAATTCAGAAAGCATGGTGTCTAGATTAACATATCATAGAATCATGATAATCAGATCTAATTTTACTAAGCAATCGTCAAATCCTTTTTCTCCCCAAACAAATGTTACTTTTTTTTTTTATGTATGATATCCTATTTTTGTTTTTCTCATTTAACCTTATATTATGTTAGGGTTAGAATTTTTAGTTAACCATATAGGTCCTATAACTCAAGTCATATGCCGTATCATCCAACACAAACATATCTGCTCGATTAGAAGAGGATATGGATGGTGCAATTGTATCTTACTATGCCAAATGCGCTTATTGTATACATTTGGCTTCCGGTTATGTTCGTTTGATTGGTTAGTGTCTCCTACACCATATTATAACATCATTGTGTTGCTATCGCTATATCCATCAAGTGATGCCTGTGTTTAAAGAACTTGGTGAGACTTAGCTCGAGGTTTAACTTTGACTTTACAGATAATTGTACTTTAAGATTTATTGGATGATCCCGCCTGTGTTATGGATCTATGAGATTAATTAAAAACTAAATCCTAATCTAATATGAGATTAGATTAGAAAATAAAAAATATAAAATCATAAGAAAAGATATTTTCATTTAAAGAGAAAAAAGATTTGATAATTAATTATCAAATTCAAATCCGATTGTTATGATTTTATGATATGTTGATCTAGACATCACGCGCTCCAAATTCATTGATGTAGATATTTGAGATTTCTTTGTTTACTTGATTTTTTTTCTAGACTTCTTAAAACTTATCTGAGTGATTAATTTCATATAGTATTTGATATCCTCTAGTTAGTATAGAGAGAAAACTTTATAATCCCATTATTCTAAAGTAGAAGATTTGATCGAAGGATTTTTTTAATGTAAATTTTATCTCGTGATTTGCTTATTATTTTGTTATTTATTTGATTGACCTGTGTATTATTAAATTATCTATAATCTTATATTTGAAGTTAAAATTATATACTATTGGGAAAAGAAATTGTCGATTTCTTGGTTACTTATTCTTACAAAAAGAACTCAATAATTTATAGACTGTTTGACTGCATGTCATTACACTTAAATAAAGAGGTCCATTGAATCTACTCCCTTGGAATGATGTTTAGCTTTCATCAGCAAGTCATTGCTAAATCATACACGCATTTCTTAGCATACAAGAAAGCTTTACCTCCAACGAAAGAGTTCTCTAAACATTAATCTCTAAAGGATCATAAATTGCCATGTTAATATTTTGCAGTAACGCGGTAGGTGAGTCAAATTTATTAGTCGAGTTATACAGCATCCAAAATGGCTTCAGAGTTGCCAAGTGTAGCTCTTTCCAGAATTTTGGAACACTACTGTATCCATCACTGATGAAAAGCTCCACAAATTCCTTCCCCTTATCAAAGGTGGTGTTCTTTATGTAGCCAATTGAATCTTCGACACTGACATCTGGATTCTCTTTCCCATGTTCCAATTCTCGCTGAAATATAAACTTACTATCTACATATATTATATATCAATCGAACAGATGAGCCATATCAATTAAATGACTCATTAATTACCTGATAACTCTGGGTGTCATTCAATAGACGTGCACAGAACATTGCCAACTTAGTTCTTCTGCTAGAACGGATCTTATGATGTCTTTTGGAGCTCTCGAACTTGTCATGCAACAACAGGAAGAGTCATCACTTGTATCCCTACGGAGATACTTGGCGACCGTAATGTATTCATCTATAGTAGGTGTGTCTTTGCGACAACTCTACTTGAATTACTTCGGCCTGAGTCGAATACATCACGCCGCTTCATATATATGCAGATCACCAAGTTAGTGAACAACCAAATTATCTTTAGCAGATGTTAATATATAAGAAAGAAAGATCAAACCTTACCATATCATGACGAGCATCTTCACATCATGACCATACTGACTAATGATTTGAAAGCTATATCACGTAAAAGTTCATCAGTGCATCAAATATTACTTTCGCGTCTCCCCACAAGTTTTCTCCATTCCACCTATTGAAATGTAATGGTTAAAGATATAAATTGATAATAAAAAAAACTGAAGTGGTAAAGAATCCTGTTACATATATTATATATCAATCGAACAGATGAGCCATATCAATTAATGACTCATTAATTACCTGATAACTCTGGGTGTCATTCAATAGACGTGCACAGAACATTGCCAACTTAGTTCTTCTGCTAGAACGGGATCTTATGATGTCTTTTGGAGCTCTCGAACTGTCATGCAACAACAGGAAGAGTCATCACTTGTATCCCTACGGATATCTTGGCGACCGTAATGTATTCATCTATAGTAGGTGTGTCTTTGCGACAACTCTACTTGAATTACTTCGGCCATGAGTCGAATACATCACGCCGCTTCATATATATGCAGATATCACCACGTTAGTGAACAACCAAATTATCTTTAGCAGATGTTAATATATAAGAAAGAAAGATCAAACCTTACCATATCATGACGAGCATCTTCACATCATGACCATACTGACTAATGATTTGAAAGCTATATCACGTAAAAGTTCATCAAGTGCATCAAATATTACTTTCGCGTCTCCCCACAAGTTTTCTCCATTCACCTATTGAAATGTAATGGTTAAAGATATAAATGATAATAAAAAAACTGAAGTGGTAAAGAATACCTATGGATTGATTCGGTTGGTCTTTCTACTTCATTTAGAGAACCTTTCTCGTCGAAGAAATCATCTGCAGTGGTAAGTATGACTCCACACTCTGCGACTACACGAATATATAGGAAGACATATCGGAACAGTGCTAAAAAGGTAACAATATGTTGTCCTCTCTCGGCCAATGCCCATTTTAGACAACCCTGATTCTTCAGACCACCTAGTAATGTTTATTCAATGAAAGAGAAAACCTACTGGATCATATATGGATAGTCATTTAACCTTTAACATGAAATATATTACCTCTTGAGTTCCTCAAGTTCATTTTTGTAAAGGAATAGGCGATTTAAGAAGCTCTTAGTTGCAAGTTTGACGACGAACGGGGAACATGAAAGCCTGTGTTTGCACACGTTTGATGTTACTAATTGTATTTGCAGAATTCCATAACAACTTCTTGTGAAAATTGTGAAAGAGGAGAACTGCAAGAATTTAAATTCCATAGCTGCAGGTTCTTCCCCATCCTTAATATGTATCCTTTACTTCTATCTAAATACATGAGATGCTCAAGATGATCCATTCGGTCCGGCCATGGGAGTTCCAGTTCGTGCTCAATCTGTTGAAATTGTAACCAGTATCAGTGATTAGTCTGAAGAACACATAATACTTTATCCATAACATCGTATGCTTTACGGTCAAAGATGACCATAAACCCCTAAGATTGTGTGGAGCTACTAACATCATTACAGAAGTTAGAGTGCACTTAATTTGGATTGAGTTAGTAAGATTTTGTGGGATTTTAACTTAATAAGCCATAATAAGCCATACAAATTATGAGCTTAATAGGTTGCAATATAGGAAGGGAACGTAAAAGATACAGCATGATGCTATATTTCATAAATAAGTTTAAGCATTATGGTTCTTCATTATTCCATTTGTTAGAACATTATTTAAGGTCGATGTGATAATGAATGAATATAAATGTAACATCTCAATTAATCCCATATTAAAAATAAGCAAGACTAAGATTGACTTATAAGGTTCTGGTGGATATACTATTATCATCTACAGCTTTAACATTTGATCATTGATTTGAGTCCAATAAAATTGATAAGTCAATTAACTCATCAAGATTAACAATATATATATATATATATATATATATATATATATATATAATAACAAATAATAAACTCAAATAATTCGATTTGCCTGACTTAAATACTAACTTGATCATCGGAAGGGTGTTGTCAAGACTACCCATTGACTTAGTTTCATAAGGATTAGACATCTAGCTAAATGAACCCCCCAAACCTCCATGAACTAATCTTGATAGCCTTGAATACTCCTAGTTCGAATCGTCAGTTTCAACAATCCTGAATTAGGCTCCGATGAAGATGTTAGCCAGATAAATCCCTTTGCCTATTCCTGATGCTAAACTTTTTCGATTACATTTTCAAGATTTGTCCTTCACCTAATCATTTCTTCCTGTAACCATGATTATTTCTATAAAAACATTCCACACTCTACTTTAGCAAATAAGATAGTCTAAATCATCGCTCTATACCTTCCTTTATTAGTTATAGGTGCCCTACAAGCTAATCACATGAGTGATGACACGTGTGACTTGATACACAATCTTTTTGCTTATTATTATTTGATATTTTATCACTTTATATTACTTATTGCATGAATATATTGTGAAGTCCATGAAATTATGCAATGGGAATCAAATCGTGATGAGATCACGATAATAAGATCGATTCACCTTTAAGCACAGATCATAAATAATCTCGGTCATAGGTTACTCGATAGGGACATTGAGATAACTGGATAGACTAGTGTGCTATATACCTCTCCATATGATGGATGCAATTGGTCTCATAGTTGCTTGTGTAAGGATACTAGGGATACAATGCAGGTGCTCATTGGAGAATGAGTTCACTAATTGATCCGCTCATAAAATGTTGGATGGTTGATGATACCTTATTGTCATACAATGATTTCATCATCCCAGTGGTGCATCTAGTCCTTAGACTTGAGACACCTATATATATATATATATATATATATATATATATATATATATATATATATATATATATATATATATATATATATATATATATATATATATATATATATATATATATATATATATATATATATATATATATATATATATATATATATATATATATATATATATATATATATATATATATATATATATATATATATATATATATATATATATATATATATATATATATATATATATATATATATATATATATATATATATATATATATATATATATATATATATATATATATATATATATATATATATATATATATATATATATATATATATATATATATATATATATATATATATATATATATATATATATATATATATATATATATATATATATATATATATATATATATATATATATATATATATATATATATATATATATATATATATATATATATATATATATATATATATATATATATATATATATATATATATATATATATATATATATATATATATATATATATATATATATATATATATATATATATATATATATATATATATATATATATATATATATATATATATATATATATATATATATATATATATATATATATATATATATATATATATATATATATATATATATATATATATATATATATATATATATATATATATATATATATATATATATATATATATATATATATATATATATATATATATATATATATATATATATATATATATATATATATATATATATATATATATATATATATATATATATATATATATATATATATATATATATATATATATATATATATATATATATATATATATATATATATATATATATATATATATATATATATATATATATATATATATATATATATATATATATATATATATATATATATATATATATATATATATATATATATATATATATATATATATATATATATATATATATATATATATATATATATATATATATATATATATATATATATATATATATATATATATATATATATATATATATATATATATATATATATATATATATATATATATATATATATATATATATATATATATATATATATATATATATATATATATATATATATATATATATATATATATATATATATATATATATATATATATATATATATATATATATATATATATATATATATATATATATATATATATATATATATATATATATATATATATATATATATATATATATATATATATATATATATATATATATATATATATATATATATATATATATATATATATATATATATATATATATATATATATATATATATATATATATATATATATATATATATATATATATATATATATATATATATATATATATATATATATATATATATATATATATATATATATATATATATATATATATATATATATATATATATATATATATATATATATATATATATATATATATATATATATATATATATATATATATATATATATATATATATATATATATATATATATATATATATATATATATATATATATATATATATATATATATATATATATATATATATATATATATATATATATATATATATATATATATATATATATATATATATATATATATATATATATATATATATATATATATATATATATATATATATATATATATATATATATATATATATATATATATATATATATATATATATATATATATATATATATATATATATATATATATATATATATATATATATATATATATATATATATATATATATATATATATATATATATATATATATATATATATATATATATATATATATATATATATATATATATATATATATATATATATATATATATATATATATATATATATATATATATATATATATATATATATATATATATATATATATATATATATAATGAGTACTCCACTCTTTGATATCATACTTATAAGTATGGAGGTTCTAGATCTAGTATAGCCAATTATCGGGAGTGGTAGTCAGCCTTACAAGAGCTATTAAGTGTCGATAGAGGATCATCTACTCTCGGTATCATAAAAGAAAATCCCATGTGTTCTTGCTCAGACAAATCCTTAGTCAAGGTCATTCAGATTGAGAGAGAAAGAGTTCTCTGGAAGAATCCAATTAGAGCGAGACTCGAGTAGAAACTATATAGGCCTGATAGTATGATGCCCGGTATACGGTCTTTGGGGTATTAGATGGATGAGATACTATAGATACACAGTAATTGAGAATAGATAGGTCCAAATGATTGGATTCCCCTATATCGTTTGGGAATTACGGTGTAGTGGCCTAGTATATCCATAGTCGATGAGTCGAGTGAATTATTACGAGATAATAATTCACTAAACCAAAAGGAGTTTTGATAGGTATGACTCACGACTAGTTCGATATTGGGCTTAGAGGGTCACACACATATGGTAGGCGTTACGACAAGTATAGGTTCAGATATAAGATATTTGCTAGAGTCCCTATCTTATTGGATATCCAATAAGCCTATGAATTATTGAATCCTATGGATAAGACCCAATAAGAACTAATAAAATATTATTAAGTAAGACCCACTAATATAAGAAGTTTGGGTAGTTGGATGGAGATCCAATACCCAATATGGCAGGATCCATTAGGATTAAGCTAACAAAGAGCCTATAAATAGGAGGGAACCAAAGACTCATAGGCTAGAGGTTCTTTTTAGCTAGCTCCTCCTATTCTCCTCTCTCCCTCTCCTCCTCATATTGTAGCCCGGGGCATGTGGACAACAAGAAGGGGTAGCCCCTTCTTGATTGCGTAATGCACGTGAGGAAGAGTTTTGGGCAGCGATTTGAGGATCATCTTCACAATCCTTGCCATGTGTATCATTGCTAGAGATGAGGAAAGTTGACCTCATTCATCCTCTCTCATAGATCTATAGGTTTTTAGGGATATACGATCTCCCTAAGTAATTCTCTTACATGTAGTTTTTTGATTTCGTAGGTTTTTGCGCACCATATTTTGCACGATGATGAAATCTTCTTTTCTACAAGAATTCTAAGATTTTATTTTTTTGTTCATCCACTATGCATGTGATGTTACCCTAGATTTCTCAATAATGATATCAGAGCCAAGTTGCTTATGCAAAAGATTGACTTTTAAACTACGTGTATTGTGTTCAATTGCATTGAAATTGTTTTACACGATTGCTATGATTTTTTTGTTATAGTTTTCAAATCTTTATTACACATTTTCTACTTGCTAAGAGGTATTTTAGATAGGGCTTTTGATATCAAATTTATTGACATAAAAGGGGAAGAAGGGGTAGTAATTGTTACTACCCCTTGGATTGGCCAAAGGCTGCTTGTAGCCTTGGCCAAGAGCTCCAATTTACTACTCTTAGCTTGGCCAAAAGCAATAGGAATGAGAGCAGCATGGCTGCCCTCAACCTGCTACATGACAACCCATACAACTAGGTTTCCTAGCTGCAAGGGGCACCCCTGGTGGCTAGGTTTTCTTGGTTGTAGGGGTTGCCTAAGCGGCCAGGAGTTCTGGTCGCATGGGGCACCTATAGCCCATGGCAGCCCTACAGCCATAGTTTCCTAGCTGTAAGGGACTCCTTGGTGGCTAGGGTTTCCTAGCACGCAAGGCAATCTAGTGGCCTAGCATTCCTGATTTTCAAGGAGTCTCTATATGGTGAGATTTCCTTGCTTAAGAAGGAACTACTTGCCATCTGAGGCACCCTATTGTAGGGTTCTTAAAATACTACATATAATTAATTAAAATAATTTAATTAATTATTATTATCTAGTAGTCTTATATGGTGATGTGTATATATGATGTATGATGTGGACGGATGATCATGGACCATGTGATGTGTGTACATGTGATGTAATTATTATTATTATTAGGGCCTACAAGCCTCCATTTTATTTCTCCTTTATTGTGAGGCCTACATGACTATGATTAAGTTATAATCACATGAGGAGGCGCAATTGGAGCGTGAAAGAGATAGTAGGACCCACAAGGTCGAGACGGACAATCACGATGTATGGAGATGCTGAGAAATCCAATGAGAACGAGATGGACATCACAAGGCATAGAGATGCATCGTTGCATATAAAGATCTTGATGTGAGTAATCCAGCTCACTAGCTCAGACTTTATCACATTAGAATGTGGCTTATGATCATATGGTATGATTGCTCATATGATGTGTGATTGATTATACATCTACTAGATATGTATATATATATTTGCATGCGATGTACATATATATTAAATATGTATGTGTGTGACATGTTATATTAGGAGACTAAATTAAAAAATCCTCTCTTGATAATATTAAGTCGATAAACATTAGGTAATTAGATTGACCCATGTGGCCTTCCATCGTTATAGGTAGAGATTGATTCTCGATGTAGGTTGAGTTAGTCGAGTCCCTCGAGGCTCACCTATATTGTGATTTGCTATCTTGCCTATGACATAGAGATGTCACCGGTGACTTGAGAACATGGTATGCTTAGTTGAATCATTCGAGGGTATATCATTGAATCAAACTTATCTTGTAACGAAGGTGTTGACTTAACCAAATATCATGGTTGGTCAAGTCCCTTGAGACCATCATGGTTCGGAGGCCGAACAGGATGAGAATCACAAGGAGTTGTGATCGACAAGAGCTGCCTACCTTTTGAGCTTAGTGTGATTGGTTAAGTCCCTCGAGATTGCATTAAGATACTGATTAGATCTCGATCCCCACTAGAAGTCTGTTAGAGACTTTCGTTTCATATGCTGAGGGTGTCGCATGACTCATTAAAAAAATAGTGAGAGTAGATTATGATAGAGGCATATATCTTATTTGTTTATTTTTATATAAAATCCACATATTATTTATTTCTGCTACATCTTTATTTTTAGAAAATATTGTTTTCAAACCCCTTATATAGCATACTTGATGTCAATTGCCTCACTAGTCCGAATTATACATATTGGCTCCATAACTTGAGAATTATTCTCACTGCAGAAAAAAACATATACGTCCTTGATATAATGATGGCTACGCCCGAGGAAGGGGCAAGCGAGAATGAAATCGCTCGCTACGTAAAGTACATAGATGACTCCACGCTTGCTTAGTATTACATATTAGGCTCCATGACTCCTGAGTTACATAGACATCATAAATAGATGGATGCCAGATCTATTCTCCTATTTGTCCACAAACTATTTGAGGAATAGGAAAGGACTCAGTGATATGAGATATCTAAGAACCTCTTCCGCGCTAGGATGACTGAGGGAACACCATTTCAGAATCATGTCCTAAAGATAATTAAGTGGATAGAGAAACTCATAAGTCTAGAAATGATTCTAGAGGATAACCTGTGTGGATCTTGTGCTTCAGTCCTTATTAGATTCCTTTTCATAGTTTATATTAAATTTTAATATAAATAAGCTTGAAATGACTCTTCCTGAGCTCATCAATATGTTGAGAGAGGTAAAGAGTATTATCAAAAAAGAGAAGCCAGTTCTTTATACTAGTGAGGCCAGAAAGAAAAGGAAGGTAGAAAAGTCCCTTAAGAAGGGCAAGGGCAAAGGCAAACAAGGTAAAGCAAAGGTTTCTAAGAAAGACCTAGCAAAGGACAAAGGTTAGTGCTTCCACTACGGCAAAGATGAGTATTGGAAGAGGAACTGTAAAGTGTACCTCGCTGAGAGGGCAAAACAGAAGCTTGGAGAAGCTTCAAGTACATTCATGATCAGTCTCCATTTGTTAGACTCTTATGATAACACATGGGTATTGGATACCGATAGTGTTGATCACATTTGCAATTCATTGCAGATTCTAGCAAGACCTAGGAGATTGATGAGAGGCAAAATGAACCTCAAGATGGGCAATGAAGCAAAAGTTGCTGTAGTAGCCATTGACGAGGTCACCCTACATCTGCTTGGTGGCGCTATTATTGCATTTGATATATGTTATTTTGTTCCTTCTATTATTAAAAATATTATTTTTATTTTATGTTTGACAATTAATGGATATAAATTAGTTTTTAAAAATAATGATTGTTCAATAATATTAGACGATGTGATCATCATGAAAGGAATATTATATAATGATTTATTTATACTAGACACTACTCAACATATCATGATTGTAAGTGTATCTAAGAGAAAATGAGATGAGATAAACAGTGCATACTTATGACATTGTAGGTTAAGTCACATCCATTAGGGAAGGATTCAAAAGTTGCTAAATGATGAATATCTAGATCCATTCGACTATGAGTTATATGCGATCTACGAGCCTTGCCTTCATGGAAAACTGACCAACTCTTCTTTTAGTAGAATTGGAGAGAGAGCCACTGAGTTATTGGAATTAATACATAGTGATATATGTAAACCCATGTCCATAGGTGGTTACTTATGTTAGGATCAAGAGCGGCACTAAGGGGGGGGGGGGGGGTGAATTAGTGCAGCGAAAAAAAATATTGAGTACAAAAAATATTTGTTTTAATTCAGTCCGTTTTAGAAATATATTGAACTTGAAAGCTTTCGTAAAAGTGTAAAGAGAAGGTTAAGGAAGTTTGTAGTAATGTAAATTGCACAAACAGTAAAGCAAACCAGAATTTAGAGTGGTTCAGTCATTGTGACCTACATCCACTTCTGATTCCTCCTTCGTCGAGGTCACTAGTGTCCACTAATGGCCTTCCTTCAATAGGCGAAGACCAACCACCTTTTACAGCTCTTTCTCCTTTTATCAGGTTTAGGAGATAACCCTTACAAGCCTCACTCCTCTTTCTTGAATAGTTACAAAGCTAAAAGAGGGAGGAGGAGGAGGACTCTTCTCACTTTTATAACACTTTTAACACTCCAAATACTTAGAATTTTTCACACTTTCAATTGCACTTTGTTACTCTTTCATGTAGAAAATGGTGGGGTATTTATATGCTCCAATGGCTTCTAAATTGGAGCCAAAAAGTGTCACTTCATTTGGATTTCGGGATACTGGTGGTACCACCGCTATTATTGGGCGATACTACTGCCTACAGACTGACACTAGGCAGTACCACCGCTTAGTCTATGTGGTATCACCACCTAACAAAGCTTGGAGACTGAGCTCTAGCGGTACCATCGCCTGACAGGGGCGGTTCTATCACTTGACAACATTAACTATCGATGGTACCACCGCCCAGAACACTTGGGAGACCAAGTCCCAAGCGATGCCACCACCGACCGTGATTTCAGGTGCTAAATGGGCTGTTCAATCCAGCCCAATTCAACCGGTTAAGGGCCCAATTGGCCCCTAACTGAGTTAGTGGGATCACCTCTCAATCCTAGCTCAATTAATATTCTAACTACGATTAAGGTAAGAAATTAGTCCGGTATGTCGATTTTTCTCTTGGCAATCCTCCGGCGAACTTCTCGGTGAGTCTTCCGGCATGCTTCCGGCGAACTCTTAGCGATCTTCCGATGAACTCTCGGCGATCTTCAGACGAGCTCTCGGCGAGCTCTCGGTACATCATCTGAATCTTCAACTCTAGCCCATCATCTGCTTTACACCTTACCGTTATCGTAGTTAATCTTGCACACTTATCTCAACAAATAGATTAGGTCAAATAATTTACCAATTGATTTCATTATCAAAATCTGAGATTCAACAATCTCTCCCTTTTTGATGATGACAACCAATTGGTGAAGGAGTTAACCTTAACTCCCCCTATCTATATATCATACAAACCTGAATTCACAACCTTGAATTCAAGCTTTGATCGAAATTAGAAATCACATGCATTGTACATCATCATAATTTCAAATCATCAAGTATGTCGTATTGTCATACAACTAGAACCCTATTCATGACATAGCATGTCGTATTTATGGCTTCGGCCCAAAAATATTTGAGTAGACTATATTCATTTAACATGGTTCTTGCCATTTCTTGCAAGTTTCTATTTTTTCTTTCTACTACTCCATTTTGTTGAGGATTTCTTGGAGTAGAGAAATTATAGTTATATCCATTAGATTCATAAAAATCTTGAAAATCATGATTTTGAAATTCACCATCGTGACCACTTCGAATTGATGAAATCATAAAACCTTTTTTATTTTGAACAAGTTTACAAAACTTAGTATTTTGCCCAATCGGTATGTTAACCTCCGCAACTCCGATCTCCTTGGTGCAATGTTAGCTCTTCTAGGCCCGATGCCGGGACACATGGCACGAAGCTATCTGCTGACATGTCGACTGATCCCCTGGCTCGACGTCCAATCTTCTAACATGTTCTACTCCGACCTAACATTGATTCTTTCTGCTTTAATCGTCTCTTCATGATCGAAGCTTGTCTTGTGTCACTCAAAACACAGATTAGATCATAAATTAATCAATTGATTTCATCATCAAAATATGAAATTCAACAATCTCCCATTTTTTTATGATGACAACCAATTGATAACAGAGTTTAAACTAAACTCCCCCAATTAATATATCATATTAATAGAAACTTTGAATTTAGAAATAAATTATAAATCCAAGCAACATGCCATTATAAAATTATACATAATCTAAATTTCAATACATCATTCCATTCATAATCATCATCATAATTTCTCCCCCTTTGACATCAACAAAAAGGAGAAGCACAACTAACAAGTTTTTGAAATTGTAATTTCAAATTATTACATTATAAACATAATCTCAAGTTTTTGAAATATCATCATGCAAGCTAGTAATTTTCTTTTGAGATATGCACACTAGTAATTTTTTCTCCTCCTTTGTCATTGGCAAAAAGAAGAAGTGTAACTAGTAAGTTTTTAGATATGCAAGCTAGTAAGATAGCAAGTTTTGAACATGAAAGCTAGCAAGTTTTTCACATATAAAATTAACAAAATTTTACATCTTTTGATATGTGCAAGATAGCCTATTTTTGCATCTTCGTGAAATGTGTAAGTTAGCAAATATTGCTTCTCTTGAGATTTGCAAGATAACACTTTTTGCTTCTCTTTTGAGATGAGCAAGCCAGCAAGATTTGCCTCTCTTTGCGATGTGCAAGTTTGTAATTTTTTTCTTCTCTTTAAAGTTAAGCAAGCTAGCAAGTTTTGCTCCCCCTTTGTCATTGTCAAAAAGAAAGGATGGTTACAATAGTGCAAAACTTTTCCTATTACATCATTTTTCAAATCATTACATTAAATATATCAAGAAAAATTAACTTGGTGATGAGATATACAATTCATGAAAACAAATTTTAAGTAGTGAATATCAAGAGACAAATTATGATTCTTTTGGATAATCAAATAGTGAAAAGAAGAATCATATTAAATAATCTTGATCATAAGAATCTCAAGTTATAATTATCAAAGAATAAAGATCATGATTTGGATAAAAGAAAAATCTCAAGTTATGATTCCAAAAATCATAATTCATAATAACACGTAATAAGATTTGGATAAAAGAAAAATCTCAAGTTATGATTCCAAAAATCATAATTCATAAAAAAATCTCCTCTTAAATAATATGAGAACACGTAATAAGATATCTTGATTCATAAAAGATTTTAAGTTATAATTCCGAGGAATCAAGAGAAAAAATCATCATTCATTTAAATAATACTCCTCTTTAGTAAATAGCTAAAAGGAAACATAGGAGATTAAAAAATCTTGATTCATATATAAGAAATCTCAAGTTATCAAGTTCATAATTTGGATAAAACTCATTCAAATCTAAGCCATCAAAATCACTTTCATAGTTCAAGAGATTCATAAAATAACATAAATTCATCAATCTCTTATTGGAAAACTCGATAAGATAGAGATTGAGAAATTTTCAAGAAAAATGCTTTCCTCTTTTTAGTTTCAGTGATTTATTTCATTCAAGCATCATTACATCATTTGTCTTTTATGTCAAATCAAAACATACATTATCGTTTAAAACCAAAAGAGCAAGATTTATCATAAAAATCATCAAGATCAAAAGTGTAACACATAATTCCAAAACATATGATTTCAAATCATCATTACTTTGAATCCTCATGCATAATATAAAATCATGAAGCATGATACCAAACCTTTTAATATTTTCATTACATCATTACATCATTCAAACATCAAGCATGATTTTGTTAAACATAAGACATTTTCAATCAAAATCATTTTGTTTATTGTAATAATATATTATTTCTTTTTAATTGAATCTAATTCTTCATGCTTAGTGCTATGAGTTAACATGTAATTATCAAACTCAAATTTTAATTATTATTATTAATTTTTTAAATCACTAGAAAGAGAAGCATGATTTTTTTTAATTTCTTACTAACTAATTTAAAAATAACTCATGAAATACATCAAGTAATTTCATAGTATAATAAAGAAGATTTGTTTGAGTTGTTTACCTCATTATCAAGAGCATCAAAGCGAAGTTCATAACTTCGTCGTCATCGGTTTGCTCTTCATCTTCGAATGCACTCATTTCGTCCCAAGTCATCTTGAGCACTTTCTTCTTCTTTAACAACCTCTTCTTTTTATAGCAAGTTGTTGTGTCATTTTAAGCTTATTTTTAGAATTAATCTTTTTTATGAACTTTTTAATTTTTTTTGTCAAAAGTTCTATGTCATCATCACTTGAGCGAGTGGTCTTCTTTTGTTCTAAGTGCAAAATCTTTCCTGTTCTTTGGAAGATTATTCTTAAGTTCATCATATGCCACACAAGTCAATTCGTAGGTCATCAAAGACCTAATAAGTTCTTCGAGTGGAAAGTTGTTCAAGTCATTAGCTTCTTGAATTGTAGTTACTTTAGGATCCCAACTTTTTAGAAGGGTTCTTAATATCTTGTTCACGAGTTCAAAATTAGAAAAACTTTTCCCAAGTGCTTTTAGACCATTGACGACATCTATAAATTGGATGTACATGTCTCCAATGATCTTGCTTGGTTTCATGCGAAACAATTCATAACTATGAACTAAAAGATTGATTTTTTACTTCTTAACCCTACTTATGCCTCGTGTGTGATTTCAGGTGCGTGCCAAATCTCATAAGCTATTTCGCAAATAGAAACTCGATTGAATTCATTTTTATCCAAAGTATAAAACAAAGCATTTATAGCTTTGACATTCAAAGAGAAAGTCTTCTTCTCTAAATCATTCCATTCGTTCGGAAGAGAAAACTTTTGAAATCCATTTTCAATGATATTCCATAAATTAAAATATAAAGAAATCAATAAAATCCTCATTCTAGTTTTTCAATATGTGTAATCTGTTTCATTGAACATAAGAGGACGTGCGATAGAATAACTCTCTTGATTGTTAGCAAAAGTCATCTCTCTTGGGTATTAAACCAAATTAAGAGTAATATTGCTCTGATACAAATTGTTAGGATCAAGTCGGCACTAAGAGGAGGGGCAAATTAGTGCTATCATAAAAATGTTAGTTTCAAAATTTTCGTTCGATAAAATCGTTTAGACAAAGCTCGTATCAGAAATAAGCTTGACTTAGAGTGCACGTTCGTAAGCGCAGTGAAAGCAATGTTGAATCTCATATTTTGATGATGAAATCAATTAATAAATTATTGATCTAATCCATATGTTGAGAAAAGTATTGCAGGATTAACTACGATAATGAATAAGACATAAAGCAGATGTTGGGCTGGAGTCAAAGATTGAACGATATGATGAAGATTCGGACGATGTGCCAGAAGTTCGCCGAGAGTTCATCGGGAGCTCGCCGAGAAGTCACCAGGAGTTCGCTAAGAATTCGTCGGGAGTTCACCAAAAGCTCACCAAGAGTTCACCAAGAGTTCATCGGGATTTCACTAAAAGCGTGTCGAAAGTTCATCGGAAGTTCATTGAGACTTCGCTAGAAGAACAATCAACATACTAGATAAAAATTACTTAGTTATTGCCTTAATTATCGTAGTTAGAACTTAGATTGAGTTAGGATTGGGAGGTAATCCTACTAACTCAGTTAGGAGCCAATTGGGCCCAAAACAGGGTTGAGTTGAGCCGGATGGAAGGCCCACTCAGCCACTTGGAGACTTGCCAGGTGGTGGAACCGCTTGAGGCTCAACCTCCCAAGTGGTCTAGGCGGTAGTACCGCCCAGATTGGGTGGTGGTACCGTCGGTAGTTTATGCTATCAAATGGTGGTATTGCCCTGTTAGGTGGTGGTACCACTAAAGCCCAATCTCTAAGGCTTTGTTAGGCGGTAGTACCACTAGACTGATCGATGGTACCACCCAGTGTTAGAGTGTTAGGCGGTGGTATCGCCCAGTACTAGCTATGGTACCGCCAATATACCGAAAATCTAGGATAAGACACTTTTTTACTCTAATTCTAGAACCTTTAGGGCTTATAAATATCCCAATCCTTTTTGCATAAAAGGGTAATAAAAGAGAAACAAAGTGTGAAAAAATCTTTAAGTATTAGGGTATAAAAGGGTTGTAAAAATGCTAAGAGTTCTCCTCTTTCTTCAGCTTTGTAATCATTCGAGAAGAGGTGTAAGGCTTGTAATGGTTGTCTCCTAAATATATAAAAAGGAGAAAGCTTTATAAGAATGTGGTTGGTCTTCGTCTATTGAAGGAAGACAATTAGTAGACACAGGTGACCTCGACGGAGGAGGAATCGAAAATGGACGTAGGTCATAACGATCGAACCACTATAAATCAGGTGTGTTCTTTCCTTATTGCTTTCTTTCATTATTTAGCTGCACTCTACGCTTTATATTTACTCTAAGTCATTACTTTCATTACTTTCTGATATGGGTTTTGTCGAAACAATTTTATCGAATGAAAATTTTCAAATCAACGTAATTTTTATCGCTGTACTAATTCACCCCTCCCCCCCCCCCCTTCTTGGTGTCGTATTGATATTAACAAGTAGTTGTAATGAAAGTAAATAGCTTAAAGTAAATACAAATCGAGTTTTATAGTGGTTCAGTCATCATGACCTACATCCACTCCCGATTCCTTTTCATTCGAGGCCATTAGCTTCCACTATCGATCTTCTTTCAACGGGTGAAGATCAACTACTCTTTTACACTCTTTCTCATTTTCACAGGTTCAGGAGAAAACCTTTACACTTCTCTCTTTTACACTCAGACCTCAATTCTCCCTTTAGAAAAACTTCTAAATACTAGGAAGAGATGACTCTATATTAAGAGATATTTACAACTTTTTCACATGAATTCTTTCCCTCTTTTTAAACTCAATTTTATGCTACTCCATGCAGGAATAGTTAGGGTATTTATAGACCCCAAATGACTTCAAAATTGGAGCAAAAAAATGTCACATCCCGAGTTTCTCGAGTCCTAACAATACCACCACTTGTGTTGGGCGGTACTACCGCCTACAACACTAACACTAGGCAATATCACTGCCCAGACTAGCGATACTATTGCCAATATCCTATGACACTAAGCGGTACCACCGCCTAGTCTGGCGATACTACCGCCTAACATAGTTTCAGAGATTATATCTTGGAGATTGAGCCTCTAGCGGAGCCACCGCTTGACCCAATATTTGGGTCATTGAATAGGCCTTTCTTTTGGCCCAAAACAGTCTCACTTTAGGCCTAGTTGGCCCCTAATTGAGTTGGCTTAATTATATTCTAAACTAATTCAATTATAATTAAAACTATTTCGATCTAGACAATTATTACAAAGTATTAATTACTTGTTGTCCGGTATGTCATTTATTGATCGACGCTTTGTCTAATCCTTTAGTGCATCATCCTCTTTTGTGGCCTTTTGTTCAATCGGCATGTTGACCTCCGCAACTCCGATCTTCTTGGTACAATGTCCGCTCTTTTAGGCCCGATACCCGAACTCATGGCACGAAACCTTCTGTCGACACATCGACCGATCCCTCGACTCGACGTCCAATCTTCTGACATGTTTTACTCCAGCTCAACATTTATTCTTTCTGTTTTAAGTGTCTCTTCATGATCGAAGTTAATCCGACGTACTCAAAATGTAGATTAGATCACAAACTTATCAATTGATTTTATTATCAAAATCCGAGATTCAATAACTTGATCACTAGGTCTAGGTCGTGATTCAACATATTCAAAATTTGATAGAATCACTATGTCTTAATTTAAGATGATTGGTACCTTTTTTATTATTTTAAAATTTTATCATAATTAGTTATCAACATTAGATATTTTTTTTAATATCATCTATGCTTAAGTAATTTAAGCAAATGTCTAAAGATATTCTGTCAAGTACAAATGGAGGTATCATTCGATAAATAGTTATAATGAGATTTTATAGGTAAAATATCTAAAATTCTTTTAATAGCGATTTTGTAAAGCAAAGAAGTTCAACATTTAATATTTTATCGATAAATTGTTCTAAAAAATAAATAAAACATATATTTTATACATTTAGGGTTGGATATTAATATTTTCTTTCATTTTTAATCATAGTATGGTGACCCAATCACATCACTCACATGATTAGAGTTTCTTTTCTTTTCTTTTCTTTGTTTTTTTTCCCTCGTCACTTAGTTGAGGTGGTAATTCTGCTTGCAAGGCCAATGCATAAAACTAATGTCTAATGATGCATTAATTATCTTCTTTTTTTAATATCTATTACTACGTCAAAGTGGAGTACAAAACGCCCCTAACATCGAAGCAAAATAAAACCTATAATTGAGAGGGCCACTTTCCTCTCCACACAAAAAAAAAAAGAAAGAAAAAAGATGGTTCACTTTTAGCTAACCAGTTGACTGCCTCATCTTGTTCCTAAATACACGACAAAAACACATGCATCAAAACATTCCACAGGAGCCCTAAATACTATATGTAATATTGCGGATGACCCATAGTGATGGGATATATATCTTGGATAAAGACATATTTCAAAAATAAGAAATGTTTTTTAGCATATTAGATTTCTAATTTTATAATAAAAAATAGAGAATGAATCTTAATTGATTAAAAAATTAATATTTATATTATTGATTAAAAAATTAAAAAAAGAAGTATAATAAAAACATCAAAGAGTTAAAAATAATTTATTTTACGATGGAGGCAATAAAAAAACCTTGTCGATAGTAAATGAGAAAATCGAGATATCTCAAGAGTCAAGTAGTGTCCTTTTATATTGCTTATCAAAATCAGGTGCTGAACCAGAAATCATGCATTCATGAATATGAAATTAGCATGTTGATCCTTAATAGTGAAGTCATGTGATCGGTTCCTACCTTCATACTTAATTCTTACAAAAAGAGCCCAACAAATTTAATAGCTATTTGACTGCATGTCATTGCACTTAAAACAAAGAGGTCCATCGAATCTACTCCCTTGTATTGATCTTCATATTTCATCAACAAGACATTGCTCAATCAATACAATCTTCTCTTACAAAAAAAAAGAAAAAGGTTTTAGCTATAATGATAGAGCTGTCTAAACATTAATCTTCAAAGCATCATAAAATGCCATGTTAATGTTTTGAAGCAATGCTGTAGGCGAGTCAAATTTATTAGTTGTATCATAGAGCATCCAAAATGCTTTCAGAGTTGTCAAGTGTAGCTCTTTCCATAATTTTGGAACACTATTATATTCATCACCGAAGAGAAGCTCAACAAATTCCTTCCCTTTCTTCTCAAGAATGTCCCTTATGTGGTCAATTGAATCTTCGATACTTGCATCTGCATTCTCCTTCATATACAGTGGCACCATGTTAAACTTCCCATGCTCCAATTCTCGCTGAAATGGAAACTTACCGTCAACAAATATTGTCAATTCAACAAATACGATTCATCGATTGAATGAGTCACCATTACCTGGTAACTCTGGCTGTCATTCAATAAACGAGCACAGAACATTGCCAACTTAGTTATTTTGCTGTAACGGGATTTTATGTTGTCTTTTGGAGCTCCTGAACAAGCCAAGCAACATGCAGGAAGAGTTATTACTTGTATGGCTATAGATGTCGTGGCGACTTCAATGTATTCATCAATTGAAGGTGCATGTTTGCTACTGCTCCACTTGAATTCCTTCAGCCATGAGGCGAACACATCACGCCACTTCATATATATGCAGATCACCAAGTTAGTGAGAACCAAATTATTCTTAGTGGATGTTAATCGAGAAAAAAGAAAGATCAAACCTTACCATGTCACGAAGAACATCTTCCACACCATTGTCATACTGACTAAATGATTTGAAAGCTATATCACCTACAAGTTCGTCGAGTGCATCAAAAATTACTTTCGCATCGCCCCACAAGCTTTCTCCTTTCCACCTATTGAATGTAATGGTTCAAGGATATAAATTGATAATACAAACACATTTTAAGTGGCTAAGGATAGTACCTATGCACAGCTTCAGTTAGACATTCTAGTTCATTTAGAGAACCTTTCTCGTCGAAGAAATCATCTGCAATGATGACTATGATTGCACACTTTGCGACTATCTTCCGTAGATCCGAATGTAGAGGAAGACATGTCGGAACGGTGGCTAGAAAGTAACAATATGTTGTCTTCTCTCGGCCAAATCCCATTTTGGACAGCCCTGATTCTTCGGACCACCTAGTCATATTAGTCAGTGAAAGAGAATACCTATTAGATCTTATCTGGATACTGTCACTTAACCTCTAACATGAAGTATATATTACCTCTTGAGTTCCCCGAGTTCATTTTTGTAAAGTGATTGGCGGTTTAAGAAGCTTTTAATTGCTAGTTTGATGACGAACGGGGAACATGAAAGCCTGCATTTGCACAGGTTTGATGTTACTAATGGTTTTGTAGAATTCAATAGCAACTTCTTGCGAAAAATGTGAAAGATAAGTGCTTCAAGCATTACTAACTTCAAGCATTTAAATTACCTGCAAGTGTTGATCTTTCCGATCCACGATATATAACCTTTACTTCTCTCTATATACATGCGATGCTCAAGATGGTCCATTCGAGCGAGCCATGGGAGTTCCATTTCATGCTCAATCTGTCGAAATTGTGAACAACATCAATGGTTAGTCTGAAGATTTCATAACACATCATTTACTATCATCGGTATCATATTCTAGATTGCAAGGCATCGACCTAAACTCTAATATTCAAAATCTCATGTGGTAAGCTAAGGCATTGTTTCAACCACACGTTCGATACTTGGACTTGGATGCTGGACCTTTTTCCTTACCGAAATCACAAAAGAAGCTAAGTTGCACTTTGTCACCAATGATTAACTACTATATAGGACTTTATTATCTTAGGAATATGGTTGTAATACATACTGATAAAGAATTATTTTAGACTACAATTGATAACTAAAATCATTTCGTCTATGACAAATTTGAAGGCTTTTGTTTTACGAAGGAACAATTTCTCTTATGAATTTTATGCAGAAACTTTCTTAAAAGTCGTTTCGACAAAACTTCATAATTCCTACCATGATAACTAGATCGTCACTAATTAATTCTAAAGATCAATTGTAGCTTAAATAGCATTACTTATTTGATCAAAATGAGATTTCTTACTCTTTGCAAATATATATATATATATATATATATATATATATATATATATATATATATATATATATATATATGTGTGTGTGTGTGTGTGTGTGTGTGTGTGTGTGTGTGTGTGTGTGTGTGTGTGTGTATGTGTATATATGTGTATATATATGTGTATATATGTATATGTATATATGTATATATATACATATACATATATGATTATACATATATATACATATATATATATATGTGCATTATATATATATATATATGTATATATATATATATATACACACATCAATCACGAAAATTTATGAATGATATTATACCTCTTTCTCAAAACCGGTCAAGTCGGCATTGTTGCCTTCTAAATGCAAACACTTATGCAATACTTTCATAGCAAAAACTTTGGCATTGTGAAGCTCAACTTCCTCAGGGAACGTAAAGTGTGCTGCCCTGTAGACACCAAGCATGGCTCCTAAGAATTCAGTGTAGTCCTCCATGATATGCGTGAGCATATCTTTCTCATCCATAAACCAACAAAACTTCCCTACATAAAACCGAAGATTACTAAGTTAGATGAATCATTAATTGCAACAACTGTTCATAGCACAATCTACTTACTACAAATTTTAGATTATGGTAGCTAAATTTTACTTGGTGTTACACGATATCCATATGCCCTTAAAAGATTAAAGGCTAACGAGTCTCTATATATATATTGTGATATCTCATAACTCTTGGAATCTTCTCGTTGTTGCTTAGCCCAATTCCTGCACGTTGAAAACAGAGCTGAAGTCATTTGTTTCCCAAGAGCTAGAAATGAAAAACAAATTGTAGCAAAAGAGAAAAAGATAACGTGTCTTTAACATAATTTTCCATGAGTAAGTGCATGAAGCATCATTCTTCGCACTCTGGCTTTTAAATCGGTCTCTTTGTCTACGATATTATCTAACAATCTTGATAGTTGGAGTTATGTAGTGGCATGACATAGGAATTAAGATCATTTAAATCTATAACAGAGACAGAAAATTAGTGGAATTTGGATTTTCAGTTAAAGTGGCATCATTTACTCATCCTTCATAGATGGAGAAGCTCACCATTGTTTAGCGAGAGAGAGAGAGAGGTCGCTTCGCAAACATTGATCAAAACAGATCTATTATATAAGTGGAAGTTTTTCTTGCCAATAAAAGATTGTGAACAAGGACCCACCGAACTTTAGAACATGCAACTGAAATGTCTTTGGATGGGCATTAGACTAGGGAGGAGCTAAAACTAATGTGATCTATAGAGCATGGTTGGCTTATTGTAAGAAGACTTTCATTTACATGCTAGAAAAAGATTTTGTTATCTCCAATGGAAAGATATCTGAAACAAGGCAAGATTCTCTTTGCTTTTTACTCTCGATGGCTCTTCCAATCTAATAAAGTACAAACTGATTAATCCTGAAATAATTAGTAAATGGCCTCCAAAAGTTTTGAAAATACGGGAAGAAAGAAAAATAACCTCACAAAAAAATAAAATAATTTGTATGCAGGAGAAATTCTAGGTGACGTTAACTTGTCTTGGTGTTGGATGAGAATTCACCTCAGAGAGTACATGAATCGAGACATATCACCCAACATCGGGCACCGTGCAAACGTCATTATTATATATATATATATATATATATATATATATATATATATATATATATCTGATAATGATTAACAACGAGTTGCAGTAGCCACACACAATGCCATACCTGTAAGTATGGTCCATAACGCCTCGTATTTCTTCCGCAAAATGCTCACCACACCCTAACCTCCTCAAATGATCCACCAGACACAGCTTTATGAGATCTTCGTCCACAGGAAACACGGAAGGAACTGTTTACTCCACACCAATTCTACCTTTTAGAATATGCATCCATCTAACTCGGAAATAGATTCTTAGTTAGTGGACTTACCCACGTTACTGCATCGTTTCATCATGGTCTGCAGGTACTCCAAGCAATTCCTATCGCCTGTAATCATGAAAGCACAAGCGGTTGCAGAAGGAGAGTGGAAGAGCGAGCCGTCTTCCATCTGAAGCCTAAGAATCACTTCATGATTTGGCCTGCAGCTTATTGGCAGGGCCTCTAGGAACGTCGTTAGCGGGGGGTGGCGATCGTTGCCGGAAGATTTTTCCCTGCCGTATCAAAGTAGAATTCCCTGTGTATGAGCAAGGAAACACAGTCCCAGCCTTGCGCGGCTAATGTATACTCCTATGACCGACCCTTACATTGCCAATATGGTTTCTCTTCTGTTGAAGACGTTGTTCACTGCTGGCATGCTGCCGCCGTCGGGAAGAACAGGTAGGCCTTTGGCCAGTGCCATCTCAAGCATGCCAGGGAAGACAATGGAGAACCACCGAGGGATGCCACCGCGATGCTCCATCAGAAGTTTCACCATGTTTGCACGAAGAAATCCTAATCCTAATAAAAATGGAAGCGTATGTCAAGAGGTACATGCTAATCGAAGATCAGAGATGTGAAGATCATGTGCATCTTAGGAAGGAAATATATCTTGCAGGTGAGACAACAGAGGCCGATCATGGGAAACCAGTAGGAGCATACTCTAGACTCGACGTAGTTCTTCTTCCACCAAATATATCATGTGGCTAGCAATAGTTTGATTCACAATGAACATCCCTTGCGACCCCAGCTGTACCATAACAAATCCTTAAAGATCTAACACATGCAATTTAGATCAACATCAAAGACATCACCATTATCTTTGTCAAAACCTATCAGAGAATTTGACTCAAAGAACCGGATTTAGGAGGTCTAGACTCCAAGCTGCTTTCAGTCCTTGAAGCAAATTAAGAATTCATCCGTCAGCTCAAAGAAAGACAGCTTCACTCTCCGAATAATGAGTACCCATTCCACAAAGTGATAATTATGTAATCTCCAATTACTATGTGATTTGTGGAGCTTGTACATATTTATGTTAGAAGAACTATCATCGTGAAAAGAAATCATGCTTGCTAAAATAGTGTACATATGTATGATTTGTGGAGCTGGTGCTATTTTGGAAAGATTAGAATCTATCGTTCGGGAGTCGATTCCGCAGGTTCGTATCGAAACTGAGTCCTTACTGATGACATACACTGATGAGGTTATTGTAAGTTGGGGCTTGTCCTTTCTTTGAATCAGACGTTGCTTTCTGACGCACATAGTGCAATACTGTAGTTTGACTTTTGTTTGCAAGGAATAAAATGAGAGTTAGGTACTTGTAATCAGCTAGATTGCAACTAGGTTTTGTTATCCAAGCAAGCATAACCGGTTCGCTGGGCAAAAAAAGGCAATGTTCAATTAGAGTGTTTATAATTATAGCTATAGAATTAATTGTTTGCTTTAGATTTGTCTTCCTGATCTTTTTTTAACCATTTCAAATTGCAAAATTGTATTTTCTTTATACTCCAAACTCTGCCGATATTGTTCCATTCTCTCAATGGCTCCCCAGAGTAGAAGTTCAGGGTTCCATATCAACTCTATCATTTTGGAGAATCAGTTTATATGAATATACTGCATAATAACTTGAGTTTGGGTAATGATAATGACTTGAGTTTATTCAAATAAATATTAATATGCAAAGCTTTATAAACCAAACCACTGAAAAAATATGTAGATATCGAAGGAGGGTGAAGACGGTTGGGTATGCCAGTTTTACCTTTCTCGATACTAGCATGGCCAGTGTCCCATGCATTGAGTGCAACAACACAAGCGAGGGTGGAGGTGAGAGAGTCCATGGGGGTGCCGAGCTCCCCCCAGTACCCTTCCTCTCTCTGGTGGCGGAGTATCCACTCCAGGCACTGCGGAAACGTGGGACTATGAGGAGAGTGAGGACCGGCAACCATGCCGACCCATGCAGTTTCGTAGGGCGACGGTGGCAGGAAGGAGAGCATGTCAGCTGAGGGGGAGAACATCTCCTCCTTAATCCTTTCAACAAGGTAAGAGATCGACTCATCCATCTCCTAAACAGCGAATGGATCGGTACGTGTTCGAGCTGAGGAGTTCAAGGAGGCTCTATTTATAGAAGCAGCTCACCGAACGAAACATCGATCGAGCAGTTGATGCACGTTTATATCATTTGTTATCGGTGAACTTTGTGTGGCTGTACATCTCTGCCAAACACAGTGTTGCCTCACTGTGCATCTTTGTGTGTTGATGTATGATGATTGGCCATAGATTGATTTGATGTCATTTTATGTTCATGTCAACTGTAGACAAATGGAAGTATAGCTTTGCAACAGGTCGAGATACTTGAGAAACGAGCACAGGCTGCTGGTTTCTCAAGCGTGAAACATGCTGCTGTCCCTCTCTACTAGTTCATTTCATTCTTTGTATGCAAGAAGGGCGATGGCTTCATGTCGCCAACTTTTCTCGAAGAGTTACCCCACCATGTCATGTAGCGGGGACAGGTATCCTCTGAGTGGCAGAATGAGGGAATAAGAATGACAAAAAAACCCAAATACAAGATAGAACTTTGTTATTTTTTAACAATCGTTTGTAGGGAGAAAACAAGTAGAATCCATCATTTGTTTTTGTTTCAATTGATGACATAAGACGAGTAGTAGCGAGTTTCTAATTTGATGTTGGTCAACATTAGTAGCTTCTTATGCTTTTCTAGGGACACCATTGGAAAAGAAAGTCGAACTAAACTAAATGTAACGATGATTTATTTGATTGTGGTCTGCCATTTCTCCGCAGCTAATGGGCAAAATGGTCAGCGTACGCTTCGTCCGGGTCGATGCCCGATAGAGCAACATTCATTTGTCTGCAAAACACACTGCTGGCTCGCTATGCATGTCATGTCAAGCTTGGATGCGTGAGACGATGAATTGATTAATGTTTGACGTCTCAATTCATGCGTTCCCATACAACACAACCTCCAGCTTTCTTGAACCAAATATTTCATGAAGCCTGGCGATGTCTCAACCAGGAACTCGGAGTTGCAATAAAACATATCCGAGAAATGGCCAAGATGAAGGATCAATCCTTGTGGGATTGGTGGAACATTTTATGCCGCATCCAGTTGTGTAGGTATCCCTATCAACTCTTATGTTAGTCCAAGTGAGAACAACAAACTACTGGATGTAAAAGCCCGACAAGTTACAACAATGTTCCTTTCGTACCATATCTATGTTCTAAGTTAGAAAAGACTAAGTTTTCAACTTTGAATTGGTCACTACTGGCTACCGATCAATATTTATCGATATGACACATATTTATTAGAATCGGACCGAATCAAATAATCAAACCTAAAAAATTTAAAATTAGATCATTAATCAATATGATTCAATTATCAGATTGGATATGTTAAAAAATCAAATGAACTCGAAATAACAAACTAATGGACATAAAAACCCGATAAGTTACAACAACGTTTCTTCCATGTTAGAAAAGACTTGAGATATTACAAGTTCTCAACTTCGAATTCGCCACTACTATCCGCCAATCAATATTTATTGATACGACACATATTAATTAGAATCGGACCGAATCAAATAATTGGACCCAAAAAAATTAAAAATTAGATTATCAATCATTATGATTCAATTATTAGATTAGATATGTTTAAAATCAAAAGAACTGAATGACCCAATCGATTTTTAGATAACTCACCCATATGAACCAACCATGTTACATAAAATCGATCTGATTTTATAATATAATGAAATATTGTTTAAATATACTTAACTAAATATTTTTTTTGTTATTTGTTTAAGAAGACGTTTACATCAATCATGAAATTAGGATTCAAGTGAGAAATAAATTATAATTAATCCAATTTAGTGTAATTATCATCAATGTTTGTGTTTATAATGTTGGTTGATGTTATCATTTTTATCACTTTCTATACAACTTATTAAAATTAATTATAATATTTTAGATTTTAACTATGTATAATTTTAAATTATTTAATATATTTTAAAAAGTACTAATAATTATTAACCAAGTAAGGCTTTGCAGGATGCCAAGTCTGCCCATTGGATTTTAAGGATTTGTGGCTGAAATTTTGATCCCTAAACTTCTTGACCAAAGTATCCCTGGATTTACAATGTTCAGAAAGCACCTTCACACACAATTATGCAATCGAAATCAATCTATCGATTAGAGGAGAGTAAACATCAATCCGTTCTGTGCGTTTGCTGTCCAACGGGCTAAATTATATATATGGGTCGAAGGATGCACATTTTTGCCTCTAATTCTTTTACATTCTATAATTTCTAAAGATTTTATGATATTTAATTATCATAAATCAATCTAAACTTTAACCATGTGATTAATATTATTTTTTATTTTTTTTAAAAATTTTATGATAATTAATTATCAAAATTAAAAATTTTTAAAATATGATATGTGATCAAGTATAACTTAGTCAACTTTCGTCGAACCAACTCAAACTTCCACTGGCCATGATTATAAGATAATTAATATTTTTATTTTATAATTATTAAAATTAGAGTTTTCGAATAGGTTATGTGATGGAGTGTAACTCAATTCAATTTCAGGTATAATTTAGTCTTTTTTTATTAAATCGATCTGAACTTTCACTGAATCACTAAAATATGATTTTAAAATAATTAATATTTTATTTTTTAAAAATATTTTATGATAATTAATCATTAAACTTTTAGAGTTTTTGAACTAGTATGATAATCGAGTATAACTTAGCTCGATTTTGAGTGTAACTTTTTGATCAACCTTTATTAGGCCAAGTGATTTAAGATGATTGGTGCCTTTTTTATTTTTTATAAAATGTATATCATAATTAGTTATCAACATTAGAGATTTTTCTAATATCATCTATGATTAAGTAATTTAAGCGAATGTCTAAAGATATTTTGTCAAGTAAAAATGGAGGTATCATTCGATAAAAAAGTTATAATGAGATTTTTTAGGTAAAATATCTAAAATTCTGTTAATAGTGATTTTGTAAAGCAAAGAAGCTCAACATTTAATATTTTATAGATAAATTGATTAAATAAAAAAATAAATAAAACATACATTTTATACATTTAGGCTTGGATATTAATATTTTCTTTTGTTTTTAAGCATAGTATGGTGACACAATCACATCACACATGATTAGAGTTTCTTTTCTTTTCTTTGCTTTTTTTCCCTCGTCACTAAGTTATGATTCACTTTTAGCCAACCAGTTCGACTGCCTCATCTTCTTCCTAAATACACGACAAAAACACATGCATCAAAACATTCCACAGGAGCCTAAATACTATGCGTAATATTGCAGATGACCCATGGAATAGCTTATTACCTTTGTAAAATATTAATGAAAATTAACAAATCTCATTCAATGATCACACGAGTAAATCCGATAGCAACCACCACCTGAACTCTAGCTAACACCATTGCCACCTCACAATAGATCACATTACATCGCCACGACCACCACAAACCCGTGGCCACCATAGCCACATATGACCTCCACAAATCACATCCAATCTATAAATCCTCACAGATCCATCCACCAAAGCCCCATTCAACCATAAAAATGAATCTGACCTATAGTCCGACCTCCACAAGATGCTGCACAGACCTGAAGAAACAATAGAAAATGAACAAATGGTCCAAAAACACACGTTCCAAACCACATAAAAAATGGTTACGTAGCCCCATTCAAACAAGTCTGTCTACTAAGGGGAGCAGCGGTGCAAAAGCTTTCAGCAAAACATTTCTAATCTGAGACACTAGCAGTACCTTCCAAAAGCAACGCCACCTATCCCCTTGAGCTGCAGACTCGCCACTAGAAGGAGCAAGGAAGTTGCAAGCAGCTTTGGTAGAAATAATCTTATTAATATTTGACTTCCATAGCTAACAATCATCACATAGGTCAAGAGATAACTCCCCCCAACAAATCCTCGCAGCCAGCATCTCTCCAAAGGCGGAGTATAACTTATCTATATTCCACCTACCATTGCTCATGAATTCAGACATGATTAGCAGATTCAAGCATACTAGAAGTGTCCAGAAAGGTAGACAGAAACTTAAGAGGAATCGAACGAATCCATGAATAGGCCAAAACTCGAATCAAAGAACCACCACCCACACATTTAAAGAAACCTTACCAAAGAGCAACAAAAGCTTTCAAAAATTGTCTCTAACTATAACAACAATTAGCAAGGCAACAAACATCCCAAGGACTACACACACCATATTTCACCTTAACAACCTGAACCCAAAGGCTATCAAGACCATTTAGATAATGCATGACTCTCCTCCCTCGTAAAATACAAGCAATTCTCATGAAGATCCTTTACACTCAAAGCTCCCTTCTCCCTAGGGAGAGTAATCGTATCCCAGGCAATCAAATGCAGCCCTCTAAATTGACTCGAATTAGCCCACAATGAAATTTTTAATATGTTATAATAAGTCATTAAGAACCATAGAAGGCATTCACGTAACACTCGAAGAATGTAGAGGAATAGAATTCAAAGTAGAATTAATCAGTACAACCCTACCTGTTTGAGATAATAGGGATCCTTGCCAATGTCCAAGTCGGTCCATCACCAACCGCACGAGACTCTTGAACTCAGTCTTGCTAATTCTTTTAGGAGCAATAAGGATACCTAGATATTTAAATGAAAACTTCCCTTTTTGAATCCTGAAGCAATCACACACATCCCTCCAAACCTTCCTAGGGAAGAAAATCTCATATTTAGATACCTTAAAATTCAAATTTACTATCAATTTAAAAAGCTTAAGGATATCAAGAAAAGTATGATAAAAGTGAGGATTGGCACAACAGCATAACAAGATATCGTCACCATACATCAAATAAGAAACCTTACATACCCTTACATCTTTATCACAAGCATATTGAATTAAAAAGGATAGGAGCTAGGGCACAAGAATTTATAAATAAGATGAGATCGGGTTCACACGACAAATTCTCCTATCACCCTCGAAGAAATGGGTTGGTTCACTATTGACTAGACATGCAAAAGAAGGAGATGAAATAAACCCAAGAGATAATTTTTTTATGGAAAATGAGTTAATTGCATGGTGTGAAGAATAACCATCCAAGAGACCTTATCATAAACCCTTTCAAGATCTAGCTTATGATTAATAAAGGGGTTCATACCTCTGAACAAAGAATGAGAAATGTCGTAAGCAATCATAATATTATCATGAATAGAATACTCAGGGATAAAAGCAGACTATCCACAAGAAATGAGAGAATCCAAATAAAGCTTCATACAATTGGCCAAGACTTTAGTAAGGATATGATAATTAAAATTACATAAATAAATAAGTCAATAGTTCTTGATATCTCTAGGTTTTTAGTCTTAGGAATAAAAACAATAAAGTTCTTCATCCACTTATGAGGAAAAATAGCAAAATCATAGGAAGATTTAAAAGGCAAAAGAGATATAGTGCAGTGAACGTGCGCAGCAGCGGCGGCGCGCAAAGAGAGAAGAAAGAGAGCTAAAAAAAATCAATTTTGACTCAAATTTTATGTAAAGAATTTTTACAGTAAATTTTGCCATCCTAATGATATTGATCTACGATTTATCCTCTTTGATGTATTTTCTTACTATACCTATTTTGTGAGACTTAAAATTCTTTTATGATGAGATCTATCTATGTGATGAAGATATATTGTTCTTGAGCCAAGATATATGATCTTGATGTTATTATGAACCTCTTACTATTCTAGAGAAGATTTATTATAAACCTATTATAATTATTATTGATAGTGGAAGTTTGAGGTGAACTACGGTCCCATAGTTTTTCCCACATTAGGTTTTCTGTGTTAAAAATTTGGTCTCAATGTATGATTGATTTATTACTCTATTGTTTATATTGTGCTGATTGATATTTGCATTTTGATATAAGTTGATATTTTGATGAGGAACTCATTTTGATATACAAAGAGGAAAAAGAATTATTCTGTTTTAACAGATTTTTTCCCAACAAATAGTATCAAAGCAGCATGTTGTTTAGTGCTAGTTTTTATTGTGTGATTGAAATAGAGCAGTTAGATGGTATGATTAAATTGAACTTATCAAATTATTCCACTTGAAAGCGTATGATGGAAGATTTGCTTTATTGCAAAGATTTGTATAAGCTTATCAAGGTTAAAGATAAACCTTCTACTATGGACGATGAAGAATGAGAAGTTTAACATAGAAAATCTATTGCCTATATTAGAAGATGGATGGATATAAACTTGCATGAGCATATTTCTGATGAAACCAGAGCTGATGTTGTTTGGTAAAGGTTAGAAAACCTCTTTGCAAAAAAAATGGTGGGAAATAGAATTTCTCTCCTAAGACTTGTAAATTTGAAGTATAAAAATGATGGTAATATTATTGAGCACATAAGCCTATTTCAAAGTCTTGCAAACAAGCTGGTTGCTATGAAAATGAATATAAATGATGAAATGCAAGGATTATTACTTCTTAACTCTTTACCAGAAAGTTGAAAAACGTTTGTGGTGATAATTTGTAACTCCACATCAGAGGGAACTCTAACTATAGATATGATCAAAGACAGTTTGCTAAATGAAGATGCCAGAAGGAAAGAACATGGTGAATCTTCTTCTGGTGCATTTATTATTGAAAAATAAAAAAGACGTGGAAGAAGTCACAGTAGAAATCAACATGGTTATAGAGGAAGATCCAAGTCTATAAGAGATATCAAATGTTTTCATTGTAACAGGCCAGGTCACATGAAGAAAGAGTGTAGGTTTTGGAAGCGAGAACATAATGAAAGGAAGAAAAATGAGAAAGAAACCAATACAGTTGCTGTTGAAGGTAATATCACTATTGTTTGTGATGACGGTTATGTCAGTCTTGTAGCTCAGGACAGTAGCTAGGTAATTGACTCTGGTGCTTCATTTCATGTTACTTCTCATGGTGATTTCTTTCGATCTTATACCGTTGGTGATTTTGGAAATGTCAGAATGGGAAATAGTGATACATCTAAGATTGTGGGTATTGGAGATATTTGCTTGGAGACCAGTATTGGGAGCAAATTAATACTTAAAGATGTAAGGCATATTCTAGATATTCGTCTTAACTTGATATCTACAGGCAGAATTAATGATGAGGGATTTACACATTATTTTGGTAAAAGCAAATGGAAACTCATTAAAGGTTCTCTAATTATAGCAAGAGGAAAGAAGCTTAACTCTTTTTATGTAATGGAAGCTAAGCTACACAAAGAAGAGATTAATATAATTCAAAAAGGTGAAAGTATAGATCTTTGGCATAACATGTTTGGTCATATCAGCGAGAAGAGACTTCAAACTCTTGCTATAACGCAGCTCTTACCAGAGTTGTAAGGTACATCTCTTAAATCTTGTGATCATTGCTTAGTTGGAAAAACACATAGATTTATATTTCATACATATCCATCATCTAGAAGATTAAATGCTATTGATTTAATTTATACTGATGTCTGTACTATGCAAACTAGAACTCTTGGAGGTGCTCTTTATTTTGTTACTTTTATTGATGACCATTCTAGAAAAGCTTTGGCTTTTGCTTTGAAATCTAAAGACCAGGTACTCGATGTTTTCAAAAAGTTTTATGTCAGTGTTGAAAGAGAAACTGGCAGAAAGCTAAAGTGTATTCGATCAGATAATGGTGGCGAGTACAAGGGTCCTTTTGAGAATTATTGCAGGTTCCATGGTATCAAGCTTAAGAAAATAATTCCTAAAACTCCTCAACAAAACGGTGTGGCAAAAAGGATGAACAGAACCATTGAAGAAAAGATTAGGTGTATGAGAACTATAGTTGACCTAATAAATCTTTCTCCATCAGTTTCTCTGAAAGATGATGTTCCAAAGAGAGTATGGAAAGAAAAATATATATCTTATAATCATTTGAGAGTCTTTATGTGTAAAGCATTCGTTCATATTCCCAAAGATGAAAGGTCCAAGCTTGATAATAAAGCAAAAAAATATATCTTCTTGGGATATGGTCATGAAGAGTTTGGGTATAGATTATGGGATCCAGTGAACTAGAAGATTATTAGAAGCAGAGATGTTGTATTTCTTGAAGACCAATTGTTTGATGATGATGATAATGTTGAGAAGCCAGAAACCTCTGTTTATATTCCTTGGAGTCTGGGTCCAGTTCCTTCATCTGTAGTTCATAATGATCATGGAGGAGATGAACAAGAAGATCATGGTGAGAATATCAGTGATGAGACTCCTACAGTTGATGATGTTGAACCAATTGAACAAGTACCTCCACCACCAATTGAGATTTCATTGAGAAGATTCACTAGAGAGCAATAACTATCTACCAAATATCCTCCACATGAGTATGTTATGTTTACTGATGGGGGAGAGCCAAAAACTAACCAAGAAGCTATTCTACATGAGCATAAGAATGAGTGGGTTAAAGCTATGCAAGAAGAGATGAGATTCTTGCTTGAGAACCACACGTATGACTTAGTAAAATTGCCTAAAGAGAAGAAAGCTCTCAAGAATAAGTGGATTTACAAATTGAAGATTGAAAACAATAGCTCACAACAAAGATACAAGGCACGACTAGTTGTGAAAGGATTCAGTCAGAAGAAATGTATTGACTTTGAAGAAATATTTTCTCATATAGTGAAAATATCCTCTATCCGAGTTGTTCTTGGTTTAACTGCTCGCTTGAATTTAGAAGTTTAGCAACTTGATATGAAAACATCATTTCTTCATGGTGACTTAGAAGAAAAATTTACATGGAGCAACCAAAAGGTTTCAAAGTCAAGGGAAAAGAAAATCTGGTGTGTAAGCTTAGAAAAAGCTTATATGGACTCAAACAAGCACCGAGACAGTGGTACAATAAGTTTGATTCCTTTATGATAAGCCAATGGTATGATAGAACCACATTTGTTCATTGTATATTTATGAAGAAATTTTCAGATGATGATTTCATTATTCTCCTGCTATATGTTGATGATATGTTGATTATTGGTCATGATGCTGGTAAAATTGAAAAACTTAAAAGAGAGCTAAGTAAGTCTTTTGCCATGAAAGACTTGGGATCGGTGAAACAAATACTTCGCATGAAGATTCTTCGTGATAGGAAGAAAAGGAAGATTTGGCTATCTCATGAGACTTACATTGAAAAGGTTCTTGAAAGATTCAACATGAGTAAAACCAAAATAGTTTGTTCTCCACTTGGAGGTCATTTCAAACTTAGTTGACAATAATATCCTATAAGTGAGAAAGAAAAAGAAGAAATGTCCAAAGTGCCTTACTCATCTGCAGTAGGCAGTTTGATGTATGCTATGGTTTATACTAGACCAGATATAACTCATGAAGTTGGAGTTATTAGCCAATTTCTCTCTAATCCTAGAAAGGAACATTGAGCAACAGTGAAATAGATATTAAGATATCTAAGAGGTACTTCCAGGTTGCGTTTATGTTTTGGCAATAATGAACCTATGATAGAAGGCTACACAGATGTAAACATGGCAAGTAATACTGATTCCAAGAAGTCCACTTCGGGGTTCTTGATGACATTTGTAGGGGGAGCAGTCTCTTAGCAATCAAAGTTACAGAATTGTGTTGCTCTATCAACCACAGAAGAAGAATACAAAGCAATTACTGAAGCCTACAAGGAAGCTTTATGGATGAAAAAGTTTCTATAGGAATTAAGCTTGAAATAGAAAGCATATACTGTTTATTATGACAGTCAGAGCATCATTTATCACTCCAAGAATTCAACATACCATTCTAGATCCAAGCATATTGATGTGAGATATCACTAGATTCGTGATGTGCTTGAGTTAAAAGAATTACAGTTGGAAAATGTGCATACCAATGAGAATGGATCAGATATATTGACAAAGTCTTTGCCTAAGGAGAAGCTTGAAGCATGTAGACGAAGAGCGAGCTTAGTACAACCCACCATATGAGTTGGAGGGGAAGAATTATTGGGTCCAGCCCATATATGAGCTTAGACAATTGGGCCTTTTGAGGCTAAATCATTAATTAAAAGGTAAAAGAGATATAGGGCAACAAAGGAGAGAGAGAGCAATGAACGTGCACACGCGACGATGGAGAGAGAGAGAGAGAGAGGAAAGAGAAAGTGAGAAAAACGAGAGAGAAAGATTAGGATATTGAGTTTTCTACTTAACGATCAGTGGTCAAATGTTGTCAATTTTGGCCTAAATTTTATGTGGAGAATTCTTACAGTAAGCTCTACAATCCTAACGGTATTGATCTATGGTTTACCTTCTTTGAGGTACTTTTTTGTTATACTCACTTTGTGAGACCTAAAATTCTCTTATGATGAGATTCATCTATGTGATGAAGATATATACTATTCTTGAGCCAAGATATATGATCTTGATGTTATTGTGATCCTCTTGCTATTCTAGAGAAGATTTATTGTAAACTTATTATGTGGCAGGGTGCTAGGCGGTGGTACCGTCAGACTAGCAAGTGGTATCACCTAGTATAGTGTTAGTGTCAGATTGACACTAGTGGTGGTACTGCCTAGCATAGACGGTGGTACCACCCGTACCCAAGAAACCCAGGATGAGATGTTTTTAGGCTCCAAGTTTAAATCAACTTGAGTCTATAAATACTTCTCTCAGCCCTGGTTAACATATATAAGCATAGATAGCTTAAAAGTGGGAAAACACTATTGCAATCACTTGAGAGATCTCATCCTCTAGTCTAAGTTTAGAATTTTGTTTAGGAGGAGTGAGTGCTTGTAAAGATTGTCTCAAAACCTATAAAAAGGATAAGAGCGGTGTAAAAAGTGGTTAGTCTTCGCATATTAAAGGAAGATCGATAGTGGATGACGGTGGCCTCGATGGAAGAGGAATCGATGGAGTGGATGTAGATCACGACGACCGAGCCACTGTAAAAATCTGATTTATATTTCTCTTGAGCAATTTACTGTAACTGCAAACCACTTTACTTGCTTTACATCCACTACTCTCTTCCGTATGCTTTCAAAGTTAATACCCTTGCGAAACGGTTTTTCGTCGGAAACGGATTTAACCACAACAAAATTTTGAATCGATGTAATTTTTACCACTGCACTAACTCATCCCCCCCCCCCTCCCTCTTAGTGCTGACTCATTTGTACGCAAGGATGATATGCACAAATCGAGAAATCGTCTAAATTTTTAATCATAATTAAAATTGCTTTGATTTGAATTCAAGGTTTATCTCAATGGTGGCACTTTGAAATAAGAATGATTACTTATCTTTGTCATGCTTTGAAAATTATTATAAAGGGAAAAAGAGATATAAAATTATATTCTTCCCTTCTTTTTGACAATGACAAAGGGGGAGATAGCTAGCTAGCTTGCACAAGTCAAGAAGATGTAAAACCTTGCTTGCATGCACATACAAAGAGAAGCAAAAATTGCAAACATACATATCGCAAAAAGAGGCAAAACTTTTTAGTTTGCTCATCTTAAAAGCAAGAAATACTATCTTGCAATATCAAGAGAAGCAAAAGTGATATCTTGCCTATCTCAAGAAGCAAAACTTACAACTTATACATTGCAAAAGGAAGCAAGAATTGTTAGTTTGCACACTTCAACAAGAATGCTATCTTGCATTTGTTTTTAAAAACTTGCTAGTTTGCAGGCTCTTAAATGATATGAATTTGTTAGCTTGCATGATGATTAAACTTGAGATTTATTATGCAACGATTTGAACTTGTATCTCAAACATTTAGAAAGTTACACTTCTCCTTTATGTTGATAATAAAGATGGAGAAGTATGATCATGTTATGCATGATGACATGTTGCAAATATTCATGATGAAATTTACAATGACTTGAATTCAGCTCGAATTCAAGGTTCTATCAAATATGTGATATTGATAGGGGGAGTTTGTTTAAACTCCGGGAGTTAAGGTTAACTCTGTCATCAATTGGTTGTCATCATCAAAAATGGGGAGATTGTAGAATCTCATATTTTGATGATGAAACCAATTGATAAGTGTTTATGATTTGATCTGTGTTTTGAGTGACGTAGGATGCTTCGATCAGAGAGAGACAATTAAAGCAGGAAGAATCATGTTGGGCCGGTACAACATATTAGAAGATTGGACGTCGAGCCAAAGGATCGATCGACGTATCGATAGAAGGCTTCGGGCCATGGTTTCGAGTATCGAGCCAAAAAGAGTAGATATTGCACTAAAGATATCGGAATTGCAGAGGTCAACTGGCCGATTGAGCAATGGGCTGCAAGAGAGGACGATGCGCCGAAGAATCGAACGAAGCGTCGATAGACCAATGACATGTCGGACAACATGATTCATGCTTAGTAATAATTGTCTAGATTGAAGTGTGTTTTACATGTGCAGGATTAACTACGATAGCAAGGTATAAAGCAAAATGAAGTCCCGGAGTCAAGAACGTAATTTCGTTAGGAGTTCGAGAGTTCGTCGGAAGTTTGGATGTTCGTCGAAAGTTCTACTGGAACCAACCGAGAAGTCCTGAAGCTTGCCAAAGAAGCTCGTCGAAACTCGCTAAGAAGATCATCGTGAAGTCTAGGAGCTTGCCGAGAGTCCGTTGGAATATTGCGAAGAGATCGTCAGAAGTTCGCTGGAAGCTCACCGGAAGAAAACTAGACTTACGGACTTGTCTAGCTTAGTAAATGTCTTAGAAATCGTAGTTAGCATATAATTGGGATTGGAATTGGGCTAACCCAATTAGGGCTAGTTGAGCCTATGTAAGGACTGTGTTGGGCCTAATGAAAGACTCAAATAGTAACCCAATAGGTGGCACCGTCGTAGCACAGTCTCCGAGACTATGTTAGGCGGTGGTTCTGCCCAGCACAGCCTCCCAGGAGGTGGTACCGCCCAGTGGCAGGGTGCCAGGCGATGGTACCGCCCAATGCAGTGTTAGTGTCAGACTGACACAGGTGGTGGTACCACCCATACCTAGGAAACCCAGGATGGGATATTTTTAGGCTCCAATTTTGAATAAAATTGAGGCCTATAAATATCTCTCTCATCCCTAGTTAACATATACAAGCACAGAAAGCTTAAAAGTGGAAAAACGTTGTTACAATCACTTGAGAGATCCCTTCATCTAGTCTAAGTTTAGAATTCTATTTAGGAGGAGTGAGTGATTGTAAAGGTTATCTCCTAAACCTGTGAAAAGGAGAAGAGGAGTGTAAAAGGTGGTTGGTCTTCGCCTATTGAAGGAGGACCGATAGTGGATGCCGGTGGTCTTGACGGAAGAGGAATCGACGGAGTGGATGTAGGTTATGACGACCGAACCACTATAAAAATCTGGTTTGCGTTTCTCTTAAGCAATTTATTTTAATTATAAATCACTTTACTTGTTTTACATCCAATACGCTCTTCCGTACGCTTTCAAAGTTAATATCTTTACGAAACGATTTTTTATCGGAAACAAATTTAATCGTAACAAAGTTTTAAACCGACGTAATTTTTATCACTGTACTAATTTACCCCTCCCCCCCTCCACATCTTAGTGCCGACTCATTTCTAACAGTATCCAGATTCACAAGGTAGACTCGAGTATAGTAATGGGTGCCTCCAAACCGTAGCATATAAGTCATTAACACTCTTGTCTGGTACTAGCATCAATATCTTCGAGCCCTAAATATTCATGTGTTTCCTACATGAGGTAACCAACACCGGCATTGATGTTAAGCGACAACCCGTTCTGGCAAATCCCCACCTCTGCACCTTGATCCAAGGTCCATAAACCTCTAATTCCACTGGTTGCCGACTATCCTTTCCAAGGATTAACAGTTTGCTGGTTCCTTAAGGGGTACCCCAGTTTCTAGAGATATCATACCTCACTGGGGCGCCACCAGACCTGTTCTTCAACTTAGATGGACAATCAATCAATTTATACCGAACACAACTATTATGAAAGCACACAAAAGGGATGTTCTCGTACTAAAACACTTGGAGAAAATTGGGGGGAACAGAGAGATCGATTACGATGTAATTCCGTGTGAACCACCTACATTCAAATTATTTGAAGGACCTTTCATTGATCTTAATCAGACGACCAAGTACCACGGTCTAAAAGTAAGAATAGAAGTCGGTTCATCTTTAGACTGAAATCCAGAAGAAACTATTTTGCATATCCATAATCAGTGGCGAAGCAATCCTCCAGATCTTCGCTACATATTCTCTCGAAACCTGCAGTTGCGGAGGAGGCCCCAAGAAACAACCATCAAGACTTAGAACCTATGGCTTACACCATTCTAAAATTTGCTCAGCATTGATAGGAATAGAGATCACAGAGGAACGTTTAATCTAGTTAAAAACATCGATCGAAAAGAAAGAGCCAACATCTTTCTCATGCTGATGCCCAGAAAGCAAGGACACCCATGAAACCTTGTTACCATTACGAGAGGAGGTTGCTTGCACAGGAAGAACCGGACCAGCATGGACCGGTGGGGTTGTCATCGAAAAGCCAATGAACCCAACTGTTGAAGATGTCCCCTCGCCGCTCGATGCTCCTGCTTGGAAGGCAAAGGGCCGCCTTCCCAGTTGCCGGAGATTCCACAGACAGCACAGGGGTTTCAGAAGATAAAGGCTGCGTCGAAGGAATGATTTTGATTTTCGGAGCTAGAAGAAGAGAGGCCCTTCTAATCACATAGGAAGACGGAGAAGGGTTCCGGCCTCTCAGGGAGGAGGAGGGAGCTTTGGCCACGAGGGGATCCCCCCATCGTTCAATGAAGGGAAACTTTCTCTCTCTAAGACGAAGAGTTTCTCACACTACTCTGTCCGCCTTCCAACGAGTCCTCCATAAATTGTCTTACATATAGCACAAAGCACTTCTTTTATTACTTCTACGATGAAACAACTGCTAATACATCCGTCCGCTCCCATCAGACACACACACAGACTCAACTTCGCTTCGCACACATGCATGCATTTACGTCTACAAATAACAGAAACAAAGAGTAGCTGGAGTTTGCATCACATATTAGATTCGACTAAGTCTGGAGAGGAGGCGTAGGCACAGCTGAAGAGCCAGGATGATCAGGGGCCGGCAGTGGCCTGCCACCGACACCCCCAGGAGACCAATACGAGCTGCGTCCTTGGTTCTTGATCGGAGACGGCGGTCCTGTCTTCGGTTGTCTTTCGCCCAGCTTCCTCCCACTCGTCCATTTGTCCGGATCACCTGCAGTAGCACGGCACAAGGATTAGCTCGAACGCTCACACATATGTAGCACAGCACAATCGTAGCGTAATATATACCAGATGCCTGGAAGTCGAGGGAGATCAGGAGAGAGAGGAGGAGAAAGAGGCTTACGGCCAGAACCTTTGCTGGAGATGAACCCATATTCTTGTACATCCATATGGCTGGCTGGCTTAGTGAGTATATAAGCACAAGAATTTAGAAGACGGAGCGGTTCGCCGGTGGATGCATGCCCAACTTCTGCAATGAAGTTGGCTATACATCCACTAAAAATTGTTCGTCCTCGAGAAAAACAAGTATTTTATCGGAAGTTATTGGCACAGCTTGAAGTATTATATCCAGTGTCATCCATCCTTAGCCCCACGCCTACCGACCCACCCACAGGATCACTCAGGAGCACAAATAGATAATGGCCCGTGCGCAACAGGTCTCTTGCAAGCAGGCATAACATATCTGGAGCGGAGACGATGAATGATGATGTACAGCTCCGCCTAATTGCTGGAATTACCCAAACGGCAGGGCAGAGAAGGCCTCCCGTGCGCAGTGCAGTCTTCGAGGTATGCTGGTCTTTAGAGCTACCATGACTGAGAACTTTGTACGCTGATCTGGATGTGAAGGCACAAACTGCATTTACAATTGAAATGCAACCTTAATCGCAGGCAACATGCCGCATTTTGTACCTTTGCGCTTGATATCACCGTTTCGGTACCCATCAATGAATGGCTGAGATTTGATTCGAGAAGAACGAGGAAATGGAACCAGAGCGAATTAGAAGTATAAATATCGTCACAGTTCCGACCTTAACCAAAAGTTGCCCTTCTTCCGCCCCAGTCACCGTTCGACTCCCCCCTCTCTCTACTGTTAGGATCTGATGGCGGGGCGTTATGACAGCGATCCCTTCCAGGAAGAAGACGTTAATCCCTTCGCGGTGAGTTCGCCGATCTCCCCGTTTTGCTGTTCCCATTCCACTTATTTTTTACTCGAGGCTTTCTAGTGATCAACGAATGTAGTAAGCCTGGTTAATTTGGTTCATCTTCTAAATTATGGCGCCAGATTGTTACCTATTGCTTTCTTCCCTTCTAAGTTTGGACGATTGCTTGCTGCTTCTGATTTCGGCCGTGTCATTCGGGTTCTGAAAGACTACTTTTGTAGGTTTCAATGGGTACTAAAATGAGGGCTTACTCAGCATTGTTTTGTACTGTATTCTGATCTCGCAAAACCTAGCCAGGTTGTCGCAACCTTCTCTTTATGGTTTTAGTAGAGGAAAAGACGAGGACTTGGATTCTGAAGGCTCTGACTGAATTCCAGCAATATTGACTTCTAAAATATTTGCATAGAATTGGGATATGCCCTGCCAAACTTGCATGCGATCAGTCCTAGACCACCCTGGTCTTATTCTACCCTAAAAGCACATTTGGCTGGCCCGAGCTTATTTGACCCCGTAAGTATTCGTATTACTATGATGAAACCCAAAAAGTAGATCTTGGGTATCATTTGGACTAGGACAATTTTGGGACATATGGTAGTTCGGGAACCTTGCTTCGTCGGTCACCTTTTCATCTTCACATGACATGATTTGATGTCAATACCACAAATCAAAGTCATTAAGGAAATATTCGGTATATTATACTTTTGTTTCAGCGACTTTTAGGAAATTTTATGATCTTGATATTGCCCAAAACTAGTTGATGTTTAACTATGAGGAATTCTGGTATATGGTTCGCTGCCGGACAGTCTTCTTCAGTTGCACTAATTGAAATCTTATGATGAATTTGTTTTGACAATTAAATGATGTTTTGAGTTACCAGACGAGGTACCCCTGCTCTTATGTTCTTGCGTTGAATTTTCTTTCAGGATGTTGTTTTAAATTGAGTCTGGCAGCTGCCATTTGTCAAAAAATTACCCTTTAACAATGTAAAGCTAGGCTGAAACTCAACATGTGATGCATATGTTCGGTTGCTGGTCTCTGGTTGGCAGCAAGAATATAGCTGTTCGGCTAGATTTCATACTGCTTAAATATTTAACATCATTATCCTCATCTTCACAATTGTCTGGTGATTATAAGATGCATACTGATGACTCTTAATGTGTATCTTCTAGTGTACTTGCTCATTGGCATTAATCTCTGGGAGTTCCTAACCATATTCATGAGTGATAGTTTCACATTATAATTTCTGGAAATTAGCTTTCATTGTGAATCAATCATATAAGAATAATATTTTAAAAATCTTGGTCTGATATTGGTTTTGACACCTTATACCACTTGGTACCGATGAAAATAAATAAAAAATTGAATATCAACTGGGACTGAGCTACGCATTCCAAGATTGGTCCTTAGTCAAACCCGTATTTACCGGTTGCTATGTACTGGTCCAACCGACATTTAAAACCTTGTTTGTAATAGTTGTAGCTTTTTCTTCTTCATCAGTTCACTAAGTGATGCACCTATTGTTTGTCTTTGCAGTATTGACCCATATTCTTATTTCATTTTTTTAGTTATGACCATGCTTTCAGTGACAATTGCAAGTTGCTTAATGCATATCATTGGATGCCATTCTACCTAAAGATGGAACTTCTAATTCTCTCAACATGATAATGGCCATAAAAATTCAAGCATTCTTTTAAGATTGTTAATTTTAAACAGAAAAAATACCTAGTTCTAGAGCAAGTTTTTTTCTTATGGGAGAATTTATTAATGTCCCATTTGTTTCTTATGGGAGCAAGTTCTAGAATAAAAATTCTAGCTTAGTGTCCCATTTGTTTCTTTGAAGATAAGTGTTTTTTACTTTTAGTTTGTTCTATTTTATCTGATATGCCTTCAATATCATACATTATTTATGGCAGGAAACTGGAAGACGCGGAAAAGTAGCTGGATCAAATTCTGGAGGAGGTCCACTAAGTTCAGCAGTACGTGTACTTCATAAACCTATCCTTACAGTGACACAACCAAGGTTGACTCGAGGTTATTGGTCTAGTTCTACATAGCATTAGTCTTAAGATCTTGTTTCCAATTATTTTGAAAATTCTGTTGTGCTTTTATGATTTTAAGGTCTGTCACTAGACTTGATTAAGAGTCCTACTTAAGTAATGACTGCTGAAATCATGATTTTTCTGTATGGAAGATTTATTCCTTAAAAATTAAAATGAATCCTTAACACGACTCAAAATACTTTAGAAGGAAGGACACCTGAGTGGGAATCATAAAACAATATGTCTGATTTGCATTCCTTTTAGGTTGGCCCAATATGACCTGAATTATAAGGATTATGAGAGATCTGACCAGTTTAGAGGGCTTTTGCACAAGTTTAATGATGAAAATTCTTATCCTTATTTCTATGATTTCTTCTCTTTCACTCTTTTTTATTTTGGCTTTTTATTTTTAATCTCACCTCTTTTCTGCCTTCCTTTCTCTCTGCTTTCTGTTGCTACAGAAATCCTACTATTCTTTATTGGTTTGGGTCTTATACCAGCAGACCTGCCATTATATATGTTTCAGGGACTTCTGAACAGCTATTTTCAGAACTGGCATCTAGGGACCACAACCAATTAATAAACCTTATTTTTCTTGTGCAAAATTGGATTAGTGATAGCATCATTCTCTAACCAATTATCTCAACTGAGTAACTTTGGTTGCATCATATGCTGTGTGCGTACTGATATTTCCAGAGTTTATATTTTATCTGTTTAATGCAGGATTTGAAGAAAAAGGAAAGAGAATTACAAGCCAAGGAGGCTGAATTAGATAAGAGGGAAAAGGTATGCCCTTAAGTTGAGTGCTCATAAACCTAAGTCATTTCTTAGCCTTGGAATTTCATTTTTTTCTTTACCTGTGCCAAAGTTTTTCAGATAGTTGAAACTAAATAACAGGAGATATGGTATATTCTGTTCTGTAAATTTCGTGTGTATGCTTCATTTGTGAGCCAACCATAATACAAGATCTTGGTTCTCAAGCATGTTGAACACTATGTGGTAGGTAACATGTGGTAAATGATACAACGGTGCAATAAATTTATTAACTGTTAAGATTTTTTAAAGAACAATATCATGTTTACATGCTTTACAAAAAATCTAACTTTATTTGGTTCATAAGCTTTTGCTATATTTATAAGATCTATTGTGTACAAGATTTTAAAAAAATGGACTTGGGGTAGGTGAGTGATGATGACATAATGTGTTTGCAATATGTGGCTAGATGTGCAATTGGATTTGCAAGCTCTATTTTACAAAAATATAACTGATTTAAATACAAAATTATAGATTAACTAGTGATTTAGCAATGTAAACCATGGTCTACAGTACCGAACTGTACCACCCGGTATGGGCGGTACATACCGGTCCGACAGGTTGCTGGTACGCGGACCGCCTGTTACTGGTCCGAGTGCACTATAGCACTGTAGCAGTGCTACAGTACTCGGCACACCTGAGTATACCGCTCGGTACACTTGGGTGTACCGCTCGGTATACCGTACTGTATTGGTACCGAGCCCAGATCGAAACACCGGTACGGTACGGTATTGCGAACCTTGATCTAAACAACATATGCATGAAATTACACGCAAATGTTTACTTTTAGTGTTTACTGTTGATCTGAATGTTTTTTTTTTAATTTGTTGATTTGTGCTTTCTGTTTGTTTTTGTTTATTTGTGGGGTAAACAGGAACTGAAACGTAAAGAAGAGGCTGCAGCACAAGGTGACTTCTCTTTGTTTTCTTAAAACAAATTGTTAATACTTCCTTTAACTTTGAATTTTAAGAAAGTAAACTTGCTGTTTTAAGAAAAAAGATAAGTTTATTATTATTTGTCATTAATCTGATTCCCTTATGTGTATTTCTTCTCTACAGCTGGCGTTGTTATGGTTGACAAAAATTGGCCACCTTTTTTTCCTATTATTCATCATGATATTGCAAGTGAGATACCCATCCACTTACAAAGATTGCAGTATCTTGCATTTGCTTCATTGTTAGGTATGTTCAGACTCTTATTTCTTATCATTGTTGATGTTCCCCTCTGATGTTTAAGGTTCTTGATGCCTTACTTGTTTTCCTTGCTCAAAACATTTTAATTTTGTATCTTTATTAGTGTTGTAACCAAGGTTCGCCGTATCGTACCGTACTGATATTTTGACCAGGGCTCGGTACGGTATGGTACCGGTGTACCGAGCGGTACACCCTGGTGTATCAAACAATTTTATATATTTTTTAATACTGTAGCAGTGCTACAGTATATTACTGTAGCACTGTAGCGGTACGAGGCGGTCCGTGTACCGATAATCTGTCGGACCGGTACATACCGCCCGTACCGGGTGGTACACTTCGGTAGGGCAGACCTTGGTTGTAACAAAATTAAGGACACAAGACAGGATCATATTAGTTAGTATTCCACTATATGAAAGTTTATTTCACTATCTTGACAGTAAATCTCTGGATTGCCATTTTAGTTTGGTTTACTTTTAACAACACGGTGCATGATGCATTTACATCTTTTTACAAAGATAGTTATGCATAATTCATGGATTTGAAATGTATATGCTGCATGTAGTTCATTTTTTGGGTTAAGAAGCAGTTTCTTCTGCAGATAGCAGTAAGGTAGGCAATACCGTACCGGGCGATACAAAAAATAATAATAAAATAATATATATTTATTTATATTTATATATAAATATTTTAGAAAAAGGTGACGTTCGGCGACGTCGCTGAGGCGACGCAACATTGCCTTTTTCGGATTATATATATATATTTATATATTTAAATAAACGAGATGACGTCGCCCCACGTGGGGAAGGAAAAGGTGACGTCGCCTTTTAAATAAAAATAAATAAATATATATAATCTTTTATATATATATTAATTTATATATATATATATATATATATATATATATATATATATATATATATAAAATATATATACCGAGCGGTATACCGAATAGTATACTGCTCGGTATACAGTTTCATACTGTACCGAGCGAACGTCGAAACTCCAATACGTTACGAAATTGCGGACCTTAGGATAGCACTCATATGAGTTCAGGTTCATGTTCAGGTGTAATATGGATCCTAAAAAGGTGAAACCAAAATTAGCTTTTTACATCATATATACAGAATGGTGTAACATTTTCAGTATACATTCTTAGTCAAGTAGTTTTATGAATCATCATGTATAATTTGCAAGATCTATATGGAATGCATAATTCTAGTAGAATAACTATTGAACTATAGGTGTTTGTGAAACAAAGTATGATATTGTTTCTCTTGGGATTTTGGCAGGCTTGACAGCATGCCTCTTTTGGAATGTCATAGCAATTACAACAGCATGGATTAAAGGGGAAGGTATTCGAAGGATCTTTCTTGGATGTCAATTTCATCATACCAGAACTGAAACTTATTTTACTTTCTTCTTATTTCTAGGTGTCAAGATCTGGTTCCTTGCAATCATCTACTTCATCTCTGGTGTCCCAGGTGCATATTTTTTGTGGTATCGGCCTCTTTATCGTGCCATGAGGTACAGACTCTTGTTGCAATCTGTTTATGAAGATCTGTGACCTTAGAATCTGCCGGATACAAACTTATTATTAAGTTTATGACATTATATTTTCCATGGCACTGTGATGTTTTATAGGACTGAGAGTGCTTTGAATTTTGGATGGTTTTTCCTGTTTTACTTGGTATGTGCTTTGGTGGTTTATATCTATGCTTAAGGTAATGTTATATGGCAAATAAATATTCTCCAAGTGACTCTGTTATCTACATTGCAGCTTCACATTGTTTTTGTCATATATTCTGCTGTCGCTCCTCCAATTATTTTCAAGGGAAAATCTTTAACGTAAGTTGTTCTTTTTATGTTTAGTAGATGGTCAATAGTAAAAGCAATAAATTCTTATGGAGGTAGGCTACAGCTAACTTCGTTTGATACACTTTTTAAATCTGATATACAAATGTAAATTTGATTTCTTTTACTTTGAAAAAATGATCAGTATGTTGGAAGATCAACTTCTGAACTTTCGAACATTGCTTGAGAGATCATGCTTATGATACGACTTCAAAGAATGCATATTCAATTTTATCTTCTTAAATTCCTATAAGAGTGTTAGCTTGTAATTCTAATGAATTTGTTTCAAGACTGCTTGAATTGTAGGATAAATTAATGGAGACTTGTGATATTTTTGGAGTCATTAGATGGTAGTTTGTGCATAAATATAAGGCCTTCTATGTCACTTGAAGTTTCACAAATGAGGGAGTTATAGCCTCAACAAAATGGTTCCAGTAGAAGAGAATTTTTAGCTGGCATGACATCAATATTGGTGGGTAGGGTTGTATAACATCATATTAGCATTTGTTTGCATAGTAGTGGAAAAGACTTACCTCTTAATAGGATACTTGTGACTTCTTCCCACTTAGTAGTAACATTCAATATTATTATCACTTTGTTGGACATGTGTTGGGTTCCATTGGTTTGTGTAAAATAAATTCAGATTGTTTTCTCTATCTGGGCTGCCTAGTATCTCTAGAAGCACTTATGTAATTTATTGTTATTATAGTAATTTAAAGTTATAGTCTAAGCTTCTCAATAAAATGTGTTTATTTGTCTTAGTTCTCTGTAGACAATAGGAAGAATCAGCACATATGAAAAGTTAGATCCACTTGTTATTGTTTCATTGAATGCTGACAATCAAAACTTATTTACTATGCCAAACAAATGCACTTAAATATTGTTGTCTGCTAATTGGTTTCTTTTACATGTTTCCTGTTGCAGAGGTATTCTGCCAGCAGTGGATCTTATCAGCAGTAAGGTTTTGGTTGGGGTGAGTTATAGGTTACTTGGAAAAATGTGTTATAATCTTGCTCTATATTCTTGAAATTACTTTATAGACATGAACATTTGTGCTGAAATATTGCTGTCTGGATATTGCTGATTGAATAAGCTTGTTATGTTATGGAGTTAAATTAAAATCCTGTAGAGGTACTTGGGCATAACTGGATAGAGATATCTAGATTTAACCCAAGTATTAAGGGCCTATTTGGTTACCTGCAAATAGAGGTACCTTGATGTAGGACAACCCTAAAGGGATGCTTAATATGAAGATAAAGATGGTTGGGTGGGCAATAAATAAATAAAAGGCTAAAACAGAGAGAGAAGGTGAGAGAAACCTGATTTATAGAATAATTAATTTAAGCAATAAAAAACAAAGCGAAAATTTAATCACATACCAAGATCATCAAGGAGGAGTGCTTTGACACCCTTTTAGTTGACTTCGGATGTTGAGAATTGAGAGATTGGTTTGTGGGTCTTCGTTGCAAGATGGTGTAGGATGGGAAAGGAGAGGAATGTAGGGGGATAATCTTGTACTCGCTCCAAGTCCTTTGACTTGATCGGGGGGAAGTTGTGGCCTCGCACCAGTCACATAATTTGTGGGAAAACAAAACTAATATTCATTCCAATATTAATGATCCTAAGACAATACTTTGGCCTCTTTATATAGGCTACAAATACAAAAAGAAAAGAAAGTTACAAATAAGAAAGAAAATAAAAATCATATCAAGATGATTCAGTACATTGTATTGGATCATCTTTTGAGAAGATAGGATTCTAAAATATTCTCGTGAAATAATTTTCCTTCTTTGTGCATGATGTTCTTCCTTTTTATGCAAGAGTATGATTCTGTAGAATTATCTTCCTTCTTTGTGCATAATCCTCTTCATTTCTTGCAAGATGATGATTCTTGCAATATTCTCTCTTATTTATTTCCTTCTTCTACTTTATTATTAATCTAGAAAATAAGATGCTAATTGTGTAGGATGTTACGATGTGGCAATCTTGAAACATCAATTGAACCCGAACTCGAGTTCACTATCAATCCAAGGTGATTCGGTTCGACACTTTTTCTTTACACGTTTTCGAAATATAGTTTGATTTCCATCAACTCTTTTTGACTTGAAAGCATTCATCTCCGAAGAATTGATGAGGCAATACTGATCATAGAGTTCGGGGTTGATTTGGAGTTCTTCTTTTGTGATCTATGTGCAATTTGAGTCTCATTGTCCTTTTTATTTGACAAGGAATCTTTGACATCTCTCGTTACGAGTGGAGACTTATCGTCTGTCCAGAATATCCTCTATTTCCTCTTATAAGTGGGTATAGGTGGGAAAAATATTATAGGTTGTGGAGGTGATAAGGTAGAAGGTGATAAGGAAGTGAGGTGGAGTATTATCTTGTAGTTCCTTGTATGGTGTGAAATCTTCAATATTAATACAACCAAGGTCTTCAATTTCGAATAATACTGCCCGTACTCGTCCGTTAGCAGACCAGTACACGGACTGTCCGCTACCGGGCGATATATATATCGAACTGTATACCGAGCGAATTTCAAAACTCCGGTACAGTACGATATTTCAAACCTTGGATACAACAACAATAACAAAGCCGTAAGTCCCAACTATTCGGGGTCGGCTACATGAATGTTTTGCTGCTATTGAGATATGTAAAATGTCATATGTTTAGTTGAGTCCGGAGTATTTCTAAATCTTCAATATTGATAACTCGTGTAATACCAAGATCTGGTGGTAGGTCAAGTTCATAGGTATTAGAGCTGATATTTCGTATGATTTTGTAACGACCAGAGTTTTTGGCATGAAACTTTTTCAGGGTTCCTCATGGATATCTCTCGGGTCGAACTCTCATCATTACCATGTCTCCCTCCTTGAATTCTTGTGACCTGTGATGAACATCTGCAATAAACTTGTATAACTCATTTCTTAAATTAATTGTTCTATGAATTTTGGTATATAGGTCTTGGAGGTGTTTAGCAAAGGATTCAGTAAGTTCACTAGGTCTAGCTTATGGAGGATAAGAATAAATCAATAGGCTTTCGAGGTTGATGTCCAGTGACAACCTCAGAACTATTATATGCAAACTCAGCAAAAGGGAATACTAAGTCCCATGTGGACACACAATCACCAACAAGACAACGCAAAAGGTTACCTAGACTCCTGTTAACTACTTCAATTTGCCCATCAGTTTATGGGTGATATGCTAAAGAGAATTGTAGCTTTGTGTTCAAGATTTTCCATAAGATTTTCTAAAAACAACTTGTGAATTTCACATCCCTATCAGAAACAATGGTCTTTTGGTAGACCATGCAACCTAACAACTTCTTTCATGAACAACCTGGCTACATGTGAAGTATTAGTAGTTTTCTTACATGGTATAAAGTGTGTCATCTTTGTTAAATCGATCCACCACAACAAAAATAAAATCATGATCTCTTATGGTTCGTGGCAATCCAATGACAAAATCCATACTAAGGTCCTTCTAAGGGGTATGAGCTACAGGCTGAGTGTATAAAGTCCTGTTTTATATCTTCTTCCTTTAGCCAATTGACAGGTACAACATTGAGATATGATGCGAGCCACATCTCTCTTGAGGCTAGACCAAAAGAATCTATCCTCAATCATGACAATGTTTTTATCTCGACCAAAATGACCTACAACTCCTCCAATATGCATTTCCCAAACAATGAAGTCTTTAAGAGAACCATTGGGCATACACAAACGAACATCCTTAAATAAGAATCCATCATGGATGGTAAAGTGTGTGTTGTCTAATCTTGATTCTTCTAATAATGTTTTATAGGTCTTTACAAAATCTGGACAAGACATATATTCATCTCGTATATATTCAAATCCAATCACTATTAGTGGTCATAGAGTATAAGACAAGTGTCATTCGACTAAGTGCATCAGCAGCTTTGTTTTCAACCCTTGGTTGGTGCTCAAGGACAAATGTATATTCTTGGAGGAACTCAACCCATTTAATATGTCGCAACCCTAATTTTCTTTGTGATTGAATGTATCATAGGATTTGGTGATCTGAATATGGGATGAATTCATTTGGCGACAAGTAATGCGCCAATACCTCAAGGCTTGGACAACCACATAAAACTCCTTATCATAGGTGGAATATTTTTATTGGACCTTATTTAATTTTTCTCTAAAAAATGATATAGGATGTCCTTGACTTAATGCACCACCTATTCCTACTCCTGAGACATCACAAGTAACCTCAAAGGCTTTCGAGAAATCTGGAAGTCGTAAAACAGGTGCTTGTGTCATTCTTTCTTTTATCTCATCAAAGGCTTTAGTGGCAGCTTTGGTCCATTTAAATTCACCCTTCTTCATACAGTTTGTAATAGGGGTTATGATGGTGCTAAGTACTGAATGAACCTACGATAAAAGGTAGCTAGGCCATGAAAACTCCTAACTTCATGAATGTTTATAGGGGTAGGCCAATCTTCGATAGCCTTAACCTTTTCAAGGTCAACCGCAACTCCCTCAAAGAAGACAAGAAAGCCAAGAAAAATGACATGTGATTGTAGACTTCAAATTAATATAGAGTTTTCCTTATAAAGGGCCTTAAGAACTAGGTGAAGGTGAAGGAGATGTCCATCCTTGGCTTTACTATAGATGAGAATATCATCAAAATAGACGACAAGAAAATGGCCAATGAAAGGACAAAGTAATTGTGTCATAACCCTCGTAAATGTGCTAAGTGCATTTGAAAGACCAAAAGGCATGACTAATTGATGGAGAACCATTTAAATTTACAAAGGATTTCAGAAAAGTTTATTCTATGTAAAGAAATCAACAAAAATTCATCAATTAGTTGGTCTAGAAATTCTAAGAGTTGTGTTGAAAATTGATAGTCTTTTGGTCTTTCTAGGGACTCCTTTTATATTTAGTGTACTTGTATTAAGTGCACTCATTTACTATTTAGGTATCCTAGAAGTCACATTTTGGATTTCTAAAAGGCATACTAACTCCCTAGGAGATTACTCTTAGGAATCATTGTCTTCATTGATTGTATCAAGGCTCCTAAGCCCTTATAAATAGTGGAGCTTATCAATGGATCAAACACTTCATATTTAAATAAAAAGTATTGCATCCTCTGTAGTCTATTACTCTCCTCTTATCTCATACTTCTCTTTCTTTCTCTTCCCCTCTCTTCCTCTCTACTTCCCTACTCTGTTCTACACCAGTTTTGGTATCAGAGCCATCAATAAACCTAATAGCAAAAGCTTTAATCAACACTCAATGATCCTTGCACCTCAAACATCAACCCCTTGCGTGTGGAGTTGGACTTTAAGGCGACTGTCTCTACGAAATTGGTGGACCACATAACTCTTAGTACTAGGTAAATTTTTGAAACTTTACTAATATCTTTTGTTAGAAATAAAAATCATATATTTTATTAGATCATGGTTATCATCGCTTATCCCCTCGTTTTCTCCTTTTTTTTCGATTTATCACCCTCTCGCTCCCCTTTAGCTACAACTACAATACCACTAAAATTTGAATCCTTGAAAATTGTCTTAAAAGAAAGTAAGAAAAAAAGTGAGAGAACCATTTTAAGCATTGCAATTCTACTTTATGCATTGCAAAAATTAACAACCTTATTACCAAAAGGCAATTTGTCAACAACATTAGAATCATAACTAGGCGAGGTTTAAACTAAATCAATCTCGATGAATCCCTAAATCAATAGAGTGAGGTAGATACCCTTAGGACCAAGCTAGCAAATTATGACAATATTGAACCAATCATGTGACCAAATGACCCAAGTTGTAAGAACTCTCCAACACCTTGAAAATGACCCATGAATGAGGAGATTAATGAGTCGGTTACGCAACATATCTATTCTCCACAAACCATAGCTTCAAATCAAGAAATTTTACCTACTCCCCAAATCCCAGTTCGAATAAATCCTAGGTTCACCTATAGGGTACCTATTCACAATCATAATGATTTCGAGGAACCTACTAGAAATCCACAAACCTAAGGAATGGTCCAACGAGTTTGGTTTGCTGACAATCTAGGGGAAATGGCTAGAAGAGTCCAAGTGGATGTGTCAGACTTTGATGATAGATTTGACCCAAATGTATTTGTTGACTGGTTAGATAGTATGGAAGACTGCTTTGAGTAGTATGGAATGATTGATATTGAACGTGTACAATTTGCAAGAGTAAGACTGGTAAAGTTCATTATGAAATATTGGCAACATGTCCAATGTAGTCTAGAATGTCGTTAAGAGCCTCCTATCACTCAATGGAAAGTCATGAAACAAAAACTTAAAAGAAAAATATTTAACCTACTTTCGAAGCCAACCGGTTGAACAATTGTTAAGCCTTAAACAGTTGAATTCAAGTGTGACAAAGTATTTGGCCTGATTTGAGGAACTTTTAATTAGGTGTGAAATAAAAGATGACCAAATCATCATTGTCCGAAGATTTGTTAATGTGTTGAGCTTTGACATCTAACAGAAAGTCTCCCTTAGTTTCCTCGACACCGTGGAGGAAGTTTCCTGATGAGCTCTTGAGATTAAGAAGTATATCAAACTTTATCTAATTCATTAAGCATCTTCTTAGTCTCTCGACAATAGAACTATTTTCCAATCTACCAAAAGTAATGTGATTAAGAGACTAAACCGTAAGGTAGTCACATCCGACCGCATCCAAAGTAGCCTGAGTTCATAAAACCACTCTACCTATGACCAAGAGATGCCTAGTACTAATCAAAATTGGCAATTACCAAGACAAGACTTGCTGTGATGTCCTACCAATAGATGCTGCCCACATTCTTTTAGGTTGGCCCTGGTTGTATGACCTTGATGTTACTAATCATAGAAGAGAAAACATATATGCCTTTCTATATAAAGGCAAAAACATCATCCTACGACCAACAAAATCATCAAAAAAGGACAAATCAAGAACTCTCAAGTCTCTTCAACAAGCCCCTACCACTAAGGGACTCCATTTATTGGATCCTATTTTTTTTAAAATAGAGAGCCTAAACAACAAATTTTATGTGGTCATCAATGCTAGAGAAATTTCTAGCCCTTACACTATTCCTGACCTAACTCCTAAGGTTAATTCCTTATTAAATGAATTTTCTGATATCATACCCTCAGAATTACCTAGTGAGCTATCACCCTTACAAGAAATCCAATATATCATTGACCTTATCCCAAAATCATAGCTCCCTAATCTCTTACATTATAAAATGAATCTTGAGAGAGCTGAGTTAAACAAGTTAAAGAACTTTTGGCTAAAGGCTTTGTGCAACACAACCTCAATCTTTACATTGTCCCTGCCTTGTTAACCACTAAGAAAGATGGGCCTTGGAGGATGTGTCGATAGCCAAGCGATTAACAAATAACAATCAAATATCGCTTCTCAATTCCTTGACTTGAGGATATGCTAGACCTTCTCGTTGGATCTAGTTAGTTTTTGATACTTGACTTAAGAAGCGGATACCACCAAATTTGTATTAGACCTGGTGATGAATGAAAAACCATATTTATAACGCAAGATAGCCTATACAAATGGTTAGTCATGCCCTTTGGTCTATCGAATACCCCAAGTACTTCCATATGTTTCATGAACCAAGTTTTATAACTCTATATAAGAAAATTTATTATAGTCTACTTTGATGATATCTTGATCTTTAACAAGACCAAAGAGAATCATTTAAAACATCTTTGACAGGTTCTTACTAGCCTTCAAGTTGCTAAGCTCTATGTTAATATGAAAAAGTGTTCGTTCATGCAAACCCATGTCCTATTCCTAGGCTTCATCATTTCTGCCCAAGGTGTTAGCCCAAGGTGTTACCACTAATCAAGAAAAGATCTACGTCATTTTAGATCAGCCTGAGCCTAAAACTCTTTTTGAGATTCGAAGTTTCCATGGATTAGTCTTTTTCTATAGGAGATTCATTAGAGAGTTTAGTTCCTTCATGGCACCTATCACTGATTGCCTGAAGAAAGGTGAGTTTTCTTGGACATTACCCGGTACTAAAGCCTTTGCTGACTTTAGTAAACCCTTTGAGATCACTTGTGATACCTCTAGTATAGGCATAGGAGAAATTTTAAGTCAAGAGGGTCAGCCTATTGTCTTTTTTAATAAAAAACTCAATGATGCCAAACAACATTATTCTACATACGATAAAGAGTTCTATGCGATTTTGTAACATCTTAGGTATTAGCGATATTACCTTCTACTACAAGAGTTTGTTTTATTGTCTGACCATCAGACTTTAAGGTACTTAAATGCCCCAAAGAAGTTAAATGCCCAATATGCTAAATTGGTTATGGTTCTCAACAAATACTCTTTTGTAATTAAGCATTGTTCTAACACTTAAAATAAAGCTATTAACGCCCTTAATTGGATTTCTACAATCCTATCTGCCATGAGTCTCAAGGTCATAGATTCAAGCGATTAAAAGAAAAGTATACTCAATGTCTAGACTTTAGTCATATCTATTGAGGAGTCTAGGATGGAAACCATCATAAACATATGAACTTCATTCTTAGGGATGGTTACCTTTTTTCATCTACTAGATTATGTGTTTCTCGATTCTCCCTTCAAGACTTTCTTATTTAGGAAATACACGCACGTAGATTAATAGGTCACCTAGGCCAAGACAAAACTATTGCATTAACTGAGGATAGATTTTACTGACCGTCCTTAAAGTGAGATGTTGCTTGAGTAGTGTCACGATGTCAAAATTATCAAATTATCAAAACTTGTAAACACAATTCTAGTCTATACACCCCATTACCCATTCCACATTCACCATAGCAAGATGTAAGTTTAAATTGTCCTTGGACTATTCAAAATAGCCTGTGGCCATGACTCTATTTTGGTTGTTGATTGATTTTAAAAAGATAGCCCACTTTATCCCATGTAACTAGATCAATGACGCCTCACATATTGCTAAAGTGTTTTTTCAAGAAGTGATTAAATTACATAGCTTGCCCTCAACCATGGTGCCTGATAGGGGTGTGAAATTTGTTATTTAATTTTGGAAAACTTTATAGAAATTATTTGGCACAATATTGAAATTCTCTTTAGCCTTTTACCCCAGACTGATGGACAAACTGAGGTTGTTAATTGTTCCTTGAGAAATATTCTTTTAGATGATTAGTTGGGGAGAAACCAAGAAATTGGAACTTAACCTTACACACGACAGAGTTTGCATACAATAACTCAGTCAATCGCTTGACCAAAAAAAGCCCATTTGAAGTTGTCCTCAACTATACTCCTTGCACACTTATTGACTTTGCACCTCTTTCACTTGACTATCATGCATCAGAGCCAACCAACACTTTCTTTCACATGATTTGCATGCTGAAATTTGATGTAAAATTATCTTAAATAATGAAAGTTACAAACTTTCTACCAATGCACATCATAAAATTCAATAGTTTCAAGTTGGTAATTATGTCTTGGCTTACGTATGCCATAAGAGATTCCCTAAAAACTCAATAAAAAAATTGCATGCCCGAGCTATTGGTCCTTTCTTTATTATCCAAAAATTGGGTTCTAATGCATATATGCTCGATTTGCCTTCTAACTTAAATATTAGTCCAATTTTCAATGTGGAGGATTTAACTTTATATCATGGTACTTTTGAGCCTCCTTTTCTATCTATCAATATTCCTAAAGGTGACAATCCTCCCAAAGCACCAATTCTCACACAACATAGCGATGACATAGAGGCCATTCTTGATGATAGCCTATTACAACTGCTACTAGCATTACTCAACACTTTCTTATCAAGTGGCATGATCATCCAGCTGCTGATGCCACTTTGGATTACTTTGGAGAAGTTTTGTGACTTTGCACAAGACCTATTGGATTAGTACCGTGTATGTCACTCCTCGAGGTTGAGTTTTTTTCCACCAGGGCAGAATGATGGAGAACTATCTAGCTTTACAATGGATTTCAGAAAAGTCTATTCTAGGCAAAGAAATCAACCAAAAGTCATCAATTAGTTGGCCTAGAAATTCTAAGAGTTGCACTCATTTAAGGGCTCCTTTTGTATTAAGTGCACTCATTTACTATTTAGGTATAGTAGAAGTCACATTTTAGATTTCTAGAAGTCATACTAATTCCCTAGGAGATTACTGTTGGGAATCATTGCCTTCATTGATTATGCCAAGGCTCCTAAACCCCTATAAATAGTAGAGCTTATCAATGGATCAAACAATTCATATTTAAATAAAAAGAAGTGCATCTTCTTTAGTCTCTTATTCTCCTCTCTTGTTTCACACTTCTCTTTCTTCCTCTTCCCCTCTCTTTCTCTCTACTTCCCTACTCTGTTCTACACCACTAACCATTCATACAAACCATCCTTTGTTTTAAAGGTTATTTTTCCCTCATCTCCTTAACGAATACAAATATGATGATAACCACTCCTTAGATCAATTTTGGAGAAGTATTTTGATTCCACCATCATGTCCAACATGTCATCGAGTCTAGGTATGGGAAACCTATACTTAATTGTGATTTTGTTGATGGCTCGACTGTCTAACACCCAATTATCCTTTTTAGGTGTGAATAGTGCAGGGGCAGCGCAAGGACTTAAGCTTTCTCTAATCAAACCTTTCCGTAGGAGTTTATCCACTTGTCTTTTTAGTTCAGTATGTTCTAAGGGGTTCATCCTATAATGTGGCAAGTTTGGAAGGGTTGATTTGGGACTAAGTCAATAGTATGTTGAATGTCACTAAAAGAGGGCAATTCATCAAGCAATTCCTCATGGGTGAGATGTTTAAATTCTTTTAAGAGCCTTATCAACTTCCTTGGGATGGTCTTCGGCCACTTCAGGCAATGACCCTTATACTTCCTTTTGGTTATAAGAGCATGAATTATCCTCTCTTGTTGGTTTTCATATTGAAAAGATTTTTTGTTTAACACATGTAAGGGTCCATCCTTTTGTGGCATTTTTTAGCTTTTATTAACATCAATTGGCTTACATGGGTTTAACATAATTTTCTTTCCCTCATGTTTAAACATATAAGTGTTGGCGTGACAAAAATGGCTCACATCCATGTCAAAGAGCCATGATCGTCCTAAAAGGATATGGGCAACTTCCATCAGAAGGACGTCACACCAAACCTATCCCTGATAAGATGTAAACTTAGTGGGAACTAGACAACACTGTTTAACGAGGATGGTGACTTTATTTACCCTTGCTACCTTATAGGGTTGAGGGTGTGTTTCAAATTTCGGTTTTGTTCTTTCAAGGGCTCCTATGGATACGACATTTACACTACTACCCCCATCAATGATTATCTTACAACACTTGTTGCCCACTTTAATGTGGGTATGAAAATTATTGGTTTGTCTCTAATCCTCCTCTACCTTGGGTGTGGTTAAGATATGTCTCAAGACAGCAAGGGTTTCATAGTTATTTTCATTAGCTTAATTGACTTCTTCAAGGATGTGAGCTAATTTATTTTCGAGTATTTTATTTTTTTTAAGTCATTTCCTATGTGAAGGGCTCTTGATGGGCATTGATGTGCAAAGTGTCCTGTCTTGTGGCAATTAAAGCAATGAGCTGAGGTGTCGCTTTGTCTTAAAAAGTTTGATAACAATCTTTCCTTTATTGTCTTAGGGACGTCTAATGGTTGGATCACTAAATCGATTTTGAGTGGAGGCTGTATTGGATATTTTAGAAGGCTTATCATTTTCACTGACCCTATGTATGGCAAACTCCCCAACTTGGGAACTAAACCTCCTAGGGACATGAACCTTAAGACATTGCTCATACTCCAAGGCCATATTATATATATGTTCCAGAGAGTTAATAATATATAAGATTTACTCTTTCCTAATTTCAAGCTTTAGTCTCTTGAATGTCACATCTAACCATCAATTCATCAAACTTATTAATATATTCAAATACAGATATATTGTTTTGATGCAAGGTTTGGAGTTGATCCATTAAATGTTCTTAATTTGTTTTTCAATATTGGTCCAGTGGAGTTTGGTTTGACCTATGAGTTTCATTTTTGTAAAGCATACTCAGTAACCTTCTAACATATCATACTAATTGAAATAGTCATCCATATCAGACAACCAATCAATAAAAACCTTTGCGTCCAACCTGCCATTGAAGCAGGGTGCTTCTACTTCGACCATTTTTCTAATGTCATCATTAACCTCCCTAAGATTGTGTCTACCATGACCAAGGTGATTTTGGTGGTTCTCGTGCATATCCAAGTTGTATATGTGTCATGATGATGCAACTGGTGGAGCACAAGGCCTTTCATATGCTCTTTCGGGCCTATACTCAAAATGTTGTAAGTGATTTCTAGGACTGGTATTTTTTTTAAATATGATTTTGCTCTTAGTCTAACTCTTGATCTGCCTCAGTATGATTTGAGTTATCATCATCCTGAGTTGGATCTAGGACCTTTGAAGTTTTAACTTTCTTAGCATATTGCCTCTTACCAAAGGAAACCACGATAGTAAACAAAGTGTCTAGGCAAACTTTGATGTCAAGCAGTTCATGTTCAAAAGACAAACCTTTTGCTGAGACTACAAAGTTCATCTCTTTGTCTATCTATCAAAAGACTGGTAAGGTTGACCACTTCTAGTAGACATGGTGGGGAACCTACACTAATGTCGAATATGATGTAGGACAACCCTAAAGGGATGCTTAATATAAAGAGAAAGATGGTTGGGTGGGTAATAAATAAAAAAAATCTACAATAGAGAGAGAAGGTAAGAGAAACTCGATTTATAGAATAATTAATTTAAACAATAAATAACAAAGCGGAAGTTCAATCACATACTAAGATCATCGAGGAGGAGTGCTTTGACATTGTTCTGGTTGAATTTGGATGTTGAGAGATTGGTTTGTTGGTCTTCGTTGCAAGATGGGAGAGGAGAGGAATGTAGGGAATAATTTTGGACTCGCTCCATGTCCTCCGACATGATCGGGAGGAAGTTGTGGCCTTGCACCACTCATACAATTTATGAGAAAACAAAACTAATATTCATTCGAATACTAATGATCCCATTACAATACTTTGGCCTCTTTATATAGGCCATAAATACAGGAAGAAAAAAAGAAAGTTACAAATAAGGAAGAAAATAAAAATCATATCAAGATGATGAAGTACATTGTATCGGGTCATCTTTCGATAAGATGAGATTCTAAAATATTCTCGTAAAATAATCTTACTTCTTTATGTATGATGTTCTTCTGTTTTTTTGCAAGATGATGATTCTGAAGAATTATCTTCCTTCTTTGTGCATAATGCTTTTCCTTTCTTGCAAGATGATGATTCTTGCAATATTCTCTTATATTTATTTCTTTCTTCTACTTTATTGTCAATCTAGAAAATAAGATGCTAATTATGCAGAATATTGTCATGTGAAAATCCTAAATCATCAATTGAACCCGAACCCGAGTTCACTATCAATCCAAAGTGATTCAGTTCGGCCCTTTTTTTCTCCACATCTTCAAAATGTAGTTTGATTTCCATCATTCCTGCTTCCATAAATTCAATGTAATTGTAAGTGTTGCATTTAAAAATTCTCTTGATTGTTTGGTTGCTTGCATTTGCAACTGCAGTTTGCTGTGTGTTTTGTTTTGTTGCCTTTGTTCACAATTGTTATTTCACTCATCTAGTGTTTAATGGTGAATGAAGATTGTGGGAAGATGGAAGAAAATACTTGTTAGAATCTCTTAGGATCCCTTTATTTTCTGAGCTTTTGAATAATGTTTATTGAGTCTGTTTAATTCAGTTAGAGTCGGATAAAGATTTATTTAATATTTATTTATTATTAAGAGTCATAGTCCTGAAGGTTTATTTAATATTTATTTATTATTAAGAGTCCAAGTCCTGATGGACTCTAGATGGAACTCTATAAATAGTAATGTAACCCTTCTTTTCAGTAGATAATGAAATATTATTTCAATTTGTGGACAAACCTTAGGAGGCCGATCCCCTCGAAGTGATTATCCCATTTTCTCTTCTTTTTTTTACGATTAGACCTTAGGATCTTATCAATACTGTGGTTATTGAGATGGGTAACAACAGTTGTGCGGCACAAAAGGAAGGATGAAGAAAAGGATCACAATGGTCAAGATGGGTGGTTGGAGGGGAAACTGGAAACTGGAGAGATATGTGGTTGTCGTATGTAATACAGGAGATGCTCTGGATGGAATTAACTTTACTATCGTATCTAGCCAGGTTTGGCCTGAGGCAGCCAAAAACTAATTATTAAGCACAAAAGTATAGCATACATGTATTCAAAATATTAAAGTATAATGAAATGGTTCAGACCCAAGACTTCTCACAATAAATTGGTGTACATTATGAACCTAAACATGCATAATTCGATTTCATTTGGGCAGGGCCAGGCTAGAGAAGCTTTTACCTAAGTCAAACAAATTTTGACTGGGTATATATTTTTTGCCCATGTTGGGCCTGACCAAGTCAAAACATTGTGTGTTAGTTTACACAGATGGGCTAGCCAAAAAAAAGGTCTACAGGGGAGCAATTATTTGAAATAATAGATCCTAAATTGTAACTAATCTGGAGTTCAACCTGCAGGTAGTTTGGTTACACTTGGAAATATAGACTAAAGGTCCTAAGTTGCAATTGTAATGCAAGAAATATTATACATTTCAACTTGATAAAGTGGCCACAGTGCCACATGGCATATACATGGTATGTGGGAGCATATGCAGCCGCATGTACAGTTCAATTAAGGTATTCAAGTTAACTTTAATATGGAGATTAAGAATAATACAATCAAGTCTAGATTGTTAGTGACTGAACATATGCTTGGACCTAATAAAAAATTATAGGATGATTTTATACTCATTTAAGAACTCAAGTGATAAGTTATAAGAAATAAGATATAACTGATGAATGTCATAATATTTCCACATATGCTAGCCACATACTACATTCCAGAACACATGCCTGCACTACTCAATAGTCATCTATTGTAACATAGCAGCTAAACATCTGCTTTAATTAGATTTTTTTTTTTTCAGTATGATGCTCCAAGCAAGCACTTTATTTTCAAGAAATAACCAGTCTGATTTGATGGGGAACATTTATGTCTCTTTATTAAAATTGTAACAGAGAAGTGATAAAAATATATTCAAGGTTATACGAGATATCACTCTCAGTGCTCAGTCAATATCTTATTCTGGTGTTATCTGACACTAGATTGTTTTTTGCACTTGCAGATTTTCTATTTCATTGGGTTTGGCTTGTTCTGCCTCGAGTCACTGCTCAGCGTTTGGGTCATGCAGGTGATATTTCTGTGCCTGGGAGCTGCTGGCAATTGACAATTTCCATTTTGTCTTTCCTTTTAAAGTTAATTGTGTTTACTTCATTGATTAAAATATGTTCAATATAAGGTTAAAGGTCATCAGTAATCTTGCTTATCATTTGTATACTAAATGAAATATAGTCAGAGTATTTTGAATAAAAATACCTTGGTTTTCAAATGAGAAATCAGAATGCCATATGAGATCCAGTAAAATTTGAATTTGTAAAAGGACAGTTCTTGTTGAATACAATGTTTCACACATGTTTACTTTTGTTGTAATCCTGTGCAGAAAGTATATATGTACTTCCGAGGGAGCGGAAAGGCTGCAGAAATGAAGCGGGAGGCAGCACGTGGTGCTATGAGGGCGACAATATGATTATTGTATTTAGAATCACTTGTTTCAATGGCCACTGTCTGATAGGAAGGCAACAAATGCTCTTGATCAAGCGGATGCTTTGCATGCTTGATTTGTTCTTGGTCATTCATGTCTTCAGATTATTGTCAGGCATCTACCTTGCATGAACACTAATTAGAGTACACTGTCCTGTTTCCAAAAATTTACTGGGGAAGTGTGTTTCTGCTATGGCTTCTTTGAAGCCTTTTCTTGATTGTGTTAACCATCTGATTTCTTCCTTCCACAGTAGTGACTGTTCCTGTTACGGTGGTCGATGTGCTATCGAAAATAGTTTGTAGGTATTCGCATGATGCCTTTCTGATTGACCCCTATTTACATAAATTAGTTTGCATCCCATGACAACTGCATCTAAAAGATCCTTGATCAAAATTGGGAAGCCACAAACTTGTCTTTTATGGGTCCTAATTTCAATTGGTGACGTAATTCACCAATGTCAAACTACACGCTTTGTATAGCTTACTCATGGTCTGGTTGCATGAACAGAGATAAACTTGGTGCAGTGCATTACTCAGGTAGGTGGATGGAGCCACCAATTTGCCAACCTATAAAGCTAATCATAAGGACACAAAGGATAGATCGGGAAAGGTATCAAACAAGAGTGCAGATCTTAGTTTCCTACTCGAGAACGATAAAATCAAGCAGGACTGTTCTCCAGTACAATTCAGGACATGTAAAGATAGAGACGAGGGAGTTTATAGGTGGTAAAATGTCAGCGGCAAAAGAGAACATGCTCAGAGAATAGTAATAAAAAAGACTACGATTGCACGATATCAGTTAAAGAAACAAAAAGAGGTTTCGACAACGGCAGGCAATATCACCTGCAGTGTCAGGCTGGTGAAGAATCTATCTGCAAGTTATTTGCCACCCGCCACAGATTGCGACTTGACCCCAAACCCACATTTCCGGGAGAAAATGTTCCATGAACTCCTTGGCTTTCCGAGCTTCTCGATCTCATGCTTCATGCTCAAACATTCCTTCTCGAGCTCCAGAACTTGCGACCTCATGTCATCGACATCCATATGGTGATCGTCGTTCTCCTGTTCCTCGCTGATATCTGCTTGAATCGCGACACTGCTGCTCTTCTGGAGAGCGAGGTTGGCATGAGGAGCCTGGGAGTTCTCCACCCTGTCGGAGACGAAGAACCAACCTGCAATCGAGGTTCGTAGGTGGAGCTGCTCAAAGAACAGAACTTGGACGACCAGTCTGAGGGGAAGCCTCTCGTTCTGGGCTGCATGAGTGCAGGCTTCCAAGGAGAGCTTCTGGCAGTTAATGAGTTGGCAGATCTGCTCCCTCTCGGATTCTGTGAGCCATGGATGTGACTGCAATAGAAACCAAAAGTCATCAAGATTGTTATGCAAACCTGTATGATTCAAGTTTGGCCTGCTTATTATTCATCTCCAACTAGCCTGGCTCTGTGAATGTGTTGTATCCTAATGGGGTCAGAATGTATAGAAAGAAATGCCAACTAATACTTTTCCTTTTAAGAGAAGAATATGTTCCATCTTAAAAGGATCCAATCAAATATTAACTTCATTTAGCAAATTAAACTGATGTTGAAGGTAGTTTTGATCTGTAGTTCTTGCACTCTGATCTCAACAGAGAGTCAACCATTGTACTGCTTCAAGCAGCAAAGATCAAATTCTAAACACAAGTCTCGCGATGCCTCTTGTGCATGGATACATCTATAGATAAGATTACTTCTACGTTCATTCAAAAACTAGGAAGGGTTTCAGCAGAACAGTATACAGAGCGAAAACATGAACAGAAAATGATATGTTACCTTGAGATAAACGTCAATAGCTCTGTAGATTCCATCATCCAGAGGCCTGGCGTAATCCGAAACGACAGAAGCCAGTGAGAGGAACTTGTTAAGCTTCAAATTAACATCAGCTGCAACTTCTGCAAGATAGACATCCACAAGTCTTGCCACCATATTCATGGGTGTCGGTGATGAAGAGGAGGTTATCGATTGCCCCTCGTCGACTATGGCTGGAGAAGTCGCAGCCGACTGGTTTAGCTGCATGAAGTGGACGAGGATTCGCTGGACACAGTCTACGTCGTAAAGAGTTTCCACCGAAGGGCCCAAGCTTGGTATTAGGAGATCCTCCAGTGCAGCTTCCTCCACTTGGGCTCCTGTTCTCCTCTCCAAATTCTCCCTACAGGAAGGACTCGCACGTAAGATCATGGCAGTGCGAAGCAATCGGAGAAGAAACCTGGTCGAGATCACACCCTTGTTCATGGGTAGCAGGTCAACAATCTCTTCAAGGAAGACCCTTTGCTCGCTTTCTGATGCTGCTGAAATCGATGTACCAGGCGTGATGCGAGCAGCAGTACTGCCCCCACTCAGTCCTGGTAAGTACCTCTTTGCAGAATAAATGAGGGCTTCAGCAACGTTTTCCGGCTTCATTCCTTTGGCCTCCATGGCCAAGATGAGCCTTTTGAACAGTGGCAGACTGAGGAACGTTGCATCTATATACCACCAATCAGCAAGCGCTGACCTTGGTGCCTCTCTGGCGACTATTCCGTTCCAGGGAGTTCTGCTACTGCTACAACTACTGCTACCTTGTGAGCTTTTGGTGGCGGCGTGTCCACCCGCAGGCCAAGCCGAAAGACTCGGATCAGAACAAGCTTTAGATGCCAGAGAGTTGATGCATCTGGAGACGATATGGAGGCCTTCTGCATGAGGAAGAACGCTCTCGCATGCCTCAAGGGCTTTGATTGTGTCCTTCCAGCTACTAAGTACTTCGCCCAGGAAGTTGTCTGTCCGCGTGATAAGGTTGCCTCCTACATAATCCTCGGTCATGAGGAGGTGCTCCGCAGCACATCGCACAGGCACAACGTTGGTGGCATTCAGCTCTATCTTGATGTCGTAGCAAAATTTGGCTGCCAGCTCGAAAGCCTTGGCACCACCAGGGATGTCATGGAGATGAAGAACACAAGCTTTTCCATCCTCACTGCGGAATTCACTGATCATTCTTCCCAAAAGACCGCTCCTATTGAGCAGTGGGAACTGCAAGGCAATAACGAAATGCATTAGGCCTTTGATTGAACACATTGAATGGCAAAAACAGCAACACATCTCAGATTGTAGAAGAAAAGACTAGATTCTTTTTCCTTCCTCGATCAAGAAGAGGGAAGAAAAGTTCCCATAAAACGATTAAAAGAGAATGACAAATTTGTTCCAGAAGCCCCCGGCGATGAATCCAATAAATTCGGCTTATATCACGGATCAAACTGGTCGTAATAAATGTTTCAAAAGTAATTCGCAACAAAATATTAATAATTCTTAAAAAATCATAATAATTAATAGACCTATATTATCTTCATATCAATTATTTATAGTTAAAATTATGTGTACGTCCCGCTAAAATAAGTGTTTTTTATATTTATGATTGATATATATATATATATATATATATATATATATATATATATATATATATTGGAGTTTTCTTTTGGGATTAACAACACCAGTAATAGATTAGATTATTGGAAGTCTTCTTCTTTACCATACTTGAAGTTTTATGTTATTATCTGCACATGGTTGCATACAAATGTCCATGGAAATGACATCAATTGGAGTACATAGGGGGAAAATGAAGCTAAACAACGTACCTTATGAAGATGGAAAGACATCTCTCCGACTTCAATGACAACATCACTTGCAAGCTCAGTCAAACATCTCCTGCAAAGGAAAAAAAGTATATGGAGCTCATCAGTTTCACCAACTTACTCTCAAGGCTTCTTTGACGATGGAAAAACTCACATTCAAGTTTCCATGGATGATGTTCGTTATTTGTCTAGCAAATGTATGTATTTATATACACTACCAAGAGATCCAACTGATAGGCTTTCTATCAACATGAAAGAAATCCATCATATAAAAGAATTCCTCTCAAATAATTAACAAAAAAAAAAATAAACGAAGAAAGGAAGAAGAACAAAACAATGGAAATGAGTTGATCCTCGAACTATTTACTAGCAATGGGACAGTGCAGCAAAGCAACACCATATGCATGAATCACAACGATCTATTGACAGTGTGAGATGGAAGGATGCTTGCCATGTTTGGCCTTCAAGCTGAAATGCTTCTGCCTTGGAACCCAGCTTCATTGTAGCCATCACTTTCTTCCTTTCCTTTCAAGATCTGCAGCTTATGTTAGAAAGTTGATCAGGAATTGATAGCACAGCAGGATAGCATGAACTTGTTGTTGCACTCCATACAGGAGAAGGATTAAATATAAGAAGAGAGATAAGAGGAAACTAGGCTTTGGGGAAAAGAACAGGCAAATGATACTATAATTTGCCCCAGCTAAAAACACTACCTAACATGTTGCCTTCGAGGGAAGAAGAGTTAAGGATGAGCCCGAGTCTCATGGACCAACCAACAACCTCCAATAAATCCTCCTTGATGGATTCCAGCGGCTTTCACGTTTACTGAGTTTTGAGGAGATCCATTCACCTTTCCGCATGTTCACCTCCCTCCACTAAACTCACATTACATCTTCCACATCTAATTGGTCTTTTGATTAGAGCTGTCCAAATCCTACATCAAAATGTTGCACGGGAAACAGAGTAAATGTTGGTTTTGCAGGTGACGACCAATGGCCATCAGCTAAAATCCGAAGAGCTGCAGGAGGACAGAGATGAAAGTTCTCGTTGAAAGCATGCACTGCCATTTAACTGTATTCCCTTAGTGCTCGATGATAGCGATGAGATTACAGTGATTCGAGTACCGTGCGTATAGGTAATGGCTCGTCGGCTTAGTCATGTTTGATGGAGAAACCGAGACAGGAGAGGTAAATGAAGCTAAGAACTATTAGAGATGCAGAATGGTCGGAGCGCGAGAGTGTTGTAATCCGCGCAGTGGGATTTGAAGAATGGATGAACATGAACAGATAACAACACGATCAAGCAATCAATGGCATGGTGCGCTTGGCTTCCCAACATGATCTCTCTTCGGACACTGATGCTAACAATTCTCCAGCAACATGCAGTCTTCGACTCGACAGCAAGCACAATGAGACGTCAACAATGCTTTCATTTCAGCTTCTTGTTGGCTTGTATTACAAATGAAATCACTCTGCTGCATGACAGTGGAATGGAGTCGATCAATTCCACCGCTATAATCACTTCAATCTGGAGGTACTATCAAAATGCTGGTAAACCTATGCAATCTCAACAAATCGTGATCACCTACACATCTTCAATCACCTCACGTGGAAGGAAGTAATTACAGAACACTGGAGAACCATCAGGCACAAAAAGCAGCTTACAATCTCTCGCTAATAAGCTCGTGGAGATTTATAAATATGGCATGCTTAAGCAAATAAAGAATACGAATGCTTGAGATCACTATCCTCAGGGAAATGCTTCATCATAAGAATATAATATAGATGCTTTTAGCAGTTCTCCAAATGATTTATGCATGGCTTCCACCACTTTCGTCTATACCCAAATTTTTCAATGAGGGTGGAGGTAAAAGCAAAAGACAGCCCAATGGTGGGATTAGCAAAAGATCTTTCTGCAGTGCCTGGAATTTGAGGAATACAGTCACCAAAATTAAAGAAAATTGAACCTTGTGACTGAAGACTCCAGTCTGCATGAGAAGAATTGAACCCAAAATATCTCTTAATGGTGCCTCGATAGCACGTCGCAATGATCCATGCAGGATAAATAATGCTTGCTCCGACAAAGTTAGCTTTTAGAGTTGCAAGTGAAATCAACGCAGGTCTGACAGCTACAATCTGAGAAACGGCAAATTTCACATCCAAAACATACGCATGTCGTGCATCCTCTGCAGGATGGAGATCGTGAACAACCCCTTAAGACTTTACGACTTGCTCGCTCATCTTCATCATCGCAGGTGACGCTGATGCATGACATGAAAATATGGTATCAATAAACTCAAAAAGAGACAAAAATGCAAAGAGAAAAGGGAAAAGTCATCACATTGCAAAACATTCCTAAACAATGAGAAGCAAAGAAATAATATTGTCGTATTTCTCCTAATAATGTCATTTAAGAGTACCTCAAATCAGAATATTTCAGACCAACTTGTTTGGATATATAAATCTAACCACACTTCTTTCCCTGTAATTAATTACACAGGTGTCTCCAAAGTTCATACTAGGCAAGAGAAATTTGAACAAATCTTGTATTTGGCGAGGATCTATTAGCTATGCCAAAAAATTCTCTAACTTATTTGACCTCCTTCTAGAGAAATTGCCTCAGCAAGCTACATTCCAGTGGAGATAATTTATTGATATTACTAGTAAACTGGAGATAGATATGCCACATAAAGACAACTATGGAAGGACATCTAACTAAACCTGATGGCCATATGATCTGATTAAAATAAACAAAACTAACACCTGGAAACCAATACTTCAGATAGTACAACAGCAAGCATTGCTTAACTGGGAAGCAATGCACATCAGGAGGGAAGCTTAAACCATGGTTCTTAACTTCAACCAGATCGATAAATACAGAATGGTATTTACCGGTTTGAGCCTGAACTAGCAATGTGGACCACCCCATTCCAGGTGGTTTGGGTCCAGCATATTGGTTACTGCATGATGATAAGCCTATCGAACCAAGCTTACCATTCACACAGGCCCTTCTCCTTGTACTACAATATGTACCAGCATACCATGTATTAGTATGCCAGTGTTGACTGCCAAATCCATACCGATCTGTCCATGGAACTAAACTTTCAAACAACACGATATTAGATTGAATGATGCAGCAAAGGTTACAAAGTAGCACTCAGGATGACAGGCTATGATAATCTAAACCTTTACCCAAATGCATACTAAAGAATTTGTGGGAATCATCACCTTTCACACACCTTGGACCTAATCTCAAGTACTGAATTGAGACCAATATATATTATTCATCAAGTGTAATTTTTAACAATAAGGATACTGCATCATCTGAATTTATTATAAGCATGTATTCCATGAAATAAAATCAGCAAAGCAGTTCCAGAAGTCAAGATTCTACCTTTTTCATTATTTATTAGTTTATAATCAACACCAAAAGAAGACCTCTTCAAGGGCCTAAGAGGTATCCTGTAGCATCCCTAGTCCCACAGAATCTTTTTATTATTAAGAAAAATGATACTCTGGTTGAAAAACTCAAAGTGATATATCCGCTGTATGGAACTGTATCAGTAATTCCAATGGTGATAAAACAAACTATACATCGATTTTAAATTGTCATATTTAGATATTGTCACATTAGTAATTAAAATAGATACCCTACAACAGGATATCAACTAATTTTGCACCAGAATATGCAATTATAATCCTTTTCCACCAAAGCTAATTTTGATTTATTAAATTAGGTCACATACAATTCAGATATTCCTTCAACGCATGATAAATGCAACCTGTTAAAAGTTCAAGATTTCATTTTCCTAGATTATATAGATAATTATCTTTCAAAAATCTTCATTTGTAGGTTCATGTATTTAACTACTGACAATCAAAGTCAAAACAGCAATACATATAAACCAATTCAACCTCAACCAATAAGTACTTCCACACATCTAAAAGAGAGCACAAACTAAGGATTTTATTTGTCATGGCATACTTGCATGCTAACTGGCTCCTTAGAAAATACTTGCCAATGATGCTATTCTAACACACTTGACATGAGGATGCCAATGGCATGGTAAGGTTTAAAAGAAAACGTAATAAGAAACAAATAAAGAGGGAACTTACCTACAGCTTATTGACGGTCATCAGACCAATAGTTATCCATAAAAATGTTTTAGTTGTTTGTTAACAGCTTGTCGTTTGTTCATTTTAGCAGAATGTTACTTGTTTCAAACTATATATCAGCTACAGAAAAAAGATGTGGCAGAATGATGTCGAAGGTAAAGATTGCTAGTGTAGGGATACCCAAAAGCTTATGCAGAGAGCATAATATTTCATCATGGACTATTCTGCAAAAGCCCATCCAGTAACAGAGGTTTTCCTTACAGGTATGAGCAGGGTAGCTGATAACCATCAAGGTTAATGTTAATTTACATCAAACATTATTTTAGAAAAGAAAAAGAGAAATCTAAATCTACCTCGATAGTTTAAATACAGATTGTTATATAATTTTACTTAAAAGAATCGATATATAGTTAATCTTGATGATTCTGTATTTTTCAGGAAGAAATAAAGAACAATAAATAGAATATTTTAGAAAACGACTCGATCACTAAATGCTGAAATCAATCACAAAAGAACCAAACCAAAAGAAAATTCAGCTTGGCTTACTAAAAGCATGGAGCTTCTTAAGTAAAATATGAAATCGAATGTGCAAAGTGGTCATATCAAGTCTAGGCATCCTGAAGAATAGAATGTTGAAACACTTGCATGATAAATAGGATATGTATTTAAAAAATTGATTCATATATGCATTACTTATACATAGTCAGTTTAGCATTCAAAATCAAACCAGGCTTTAGTTTAGTCAATTGATTCTTTCAGTGCCCATCTTAAACAGTCTACTGTCTCTCCCACAAATTAAATACATCAAAAAGAAAGTGACCAAATGCATTCAAAATAAAAAGAATATTACCTGTCAAATGTCAAGTCAGAACACTTCCAATTTGGATTTCTCACAGCATCATGATAATTGCGGCATTCTTCTTTACTACGCAAGCGAAACCTACGCTCTTTGTTGCATTTTTTGCAGCAGACAAATTCATCACGGTGACATGGCCGACCATTGGGACCTTTATGAGACCCATTAGCAGCTTTAGATACCTGGTTGTAGTATTTAAGCAGCACAGTCTTTGAAAGTGGAACTTTGTCTCCTTTGACCATGATCCACACATTGTTTTTCCACTTCCTTGCAGTCTCCCTCCCAGAATGTTTCTCAAAAGCAGCTGGTGTTAGCTTATCTGATTACAACCATTAACATTCAGTAAACAAGTAGTTGAACAGTAGCATCAGTTTGTGCAACTGTCACACATAAATCATACATAGTGCACAAAGTTAATAGCCACTTGAGACACATAAATTGTGTGCATATTAATGTTTTATTTGATGTTTATGACTAAGTTCGTTAAAGTTCCAGAAGGCATCCACAGAATTAAATCTTGGAGTTTTGCCAGTTCGGTGTGGAACCCAGATTAATCGCCAGCATCAAGTTGTACAGAGCAGTAAGCCGACCACTCAGTACCAGTATCAGATCTTTTTTTTATGTTCTAAATGTGACAGCTATCTCCATTAAATGCATTGCTACTTTAAATGTCTCTATTCTTCCACCTCCTCATCCGTGTCACTGCCTCTTTCTTATCCATGTTGCTCCGCTCTCTCCCCCTACTGATATGTGTTGTCACCTCCTCCCCTCTTATCTCTCTTTCCTATCCCTCTCTTCTTGCTGGATCTCTAGTCCTGATGGTACCAATATCATGTGTTAGTATGCTGATCAAGGCCTCTAATACACCAGTCTGACCAATTGATATTGATACCAGATTGAGATTTCAATCTATGAAACTCCACTAAAGCCTGATGGATTCTAGTATACACATTCTCCAACTAACAAGTCCTGATGTAACCATAGGTACATATTCTCCTCACGAGAAACAATGGGAAACCTCTATCTACATATTCACAAACCATTGTTTGGCATGTTGAGGATAACTTCTTTCGCATGCTTCAGCATACTCATAAGAAAATTCATTAATTACAAGAATTTGATCCTCCGTAGGAAGAGTGGACGCCTTTTATTGTACTCCTATCCTGCAAGAGCCTTATAACATTGATAATTTGCCATCTGGGCATCCCCTCTGAACTACCAGCAATTAAAAAGGAAAACTAAAAAAAGGAACATAAATACCTCCTGTTGAACTATTAAGTTTTTACAACTACAGATCTTTCATGTAGTGGTGAAAAATACATCGGATAATATTGGTCCGCATCCATTTCCTAGTCTGGGAGGAGTCTGGTTTGGTTATATGAATGTGTATCCATAATGTGGCACATATCTATATACTGATCCAATTATTCAAAATCTTTAGGATATGGTTATGGAAATGGTTGGTCCAAATGTCTGAATATATATAAAAAATGATAACTTTATTTATGTTCAACTAAGAAAATAAGCTACTTCATTGTTTTTTCTGTGTATGTTCTCTCGTGATTCTTTTGTTTTCACATTTCCTTTAATTTTTTCCAATATAAGAAATATGATGAACATTTTATTCAAGTTTCACAACTCTTCATTTCCTATTATCCTACATTCCAATGGTACTCGCAACTATATTTGCCTAAAATCCTATATGAGTTTGTATTTGTCATATACAGTTCATATTTATATCTGTTTGAGACAAATATTATCAAAATGTTGTATTCTTTTAATATCTGTATCCAGATTCATATCCCATGATTAAAAATGCACAGATATGGTATTATCACTGTCCAGTTCATATCCAATCCATTTCCACCCCTACTTTCACTCATGTACATGCAGATATTAGCATGTATATGCAGATATTAGCACGCATATCCAATCCATTTCCACCCCTAATTTCACTCATATACATGCAGATATTAGCACGTTGAGATCTTGAACTATGTAGCCAGTTGAGGCAAAGCTCATGACATTCTAATTATAATGGTCAAAAGGGATCAAACAAACTTTTCAGTATGAAATCAAATTACTTATTTGAACTACAAACAGAATTGTTGTTTTTCAGGCTTTTAGCAATGCAAAAGGATATCATGCAGAAAATTTTTCAAAGATCAAAGCTGAGAACCAAGTGAAAGACCAGGAAAATGTATATTTGGTAAAGCTAATTATAACAAAAGTACAATGCACCATCCAGTGTATTCATGAATCTTGATCCGATCATTTGTTTATCAACATGCTATGCTACTGAAAGAAAGGTTTCTGAAGGCATCGAACTATAAATACAATTTTTGTAGAATGTTTTGTTCTTTTCTTGTGAAATGTTAGAATAGATATGGTAACAACAATGAGAATATACTACTAACATCACCAACAAAACAAAAAAGGAGCTAGCTCAAAAATTTTACTCTTCCCACTAAAATATATGACATTACACCATCCCCATGAAATCTTAGAAGAACAGAGACTAGTATATGTCAGCACCTCAACTTCTTATTAAAGCAAGACCAAAGGTGGGCGGTAAGATGAAGACAATTCAGATAATCCAGGAAAAACATTGATGAACATAAGCCCAAGATAACAACCAAACCTTGATCAAAGCTGAAGCTAATGATAATGCAGAGGATCGTCTAGAGGGTAGATTAAACAAAATACACATTATCAATGATCATTCATGTGATCACTAAATTATCATCTAACATGACAAGAAAACATTCAGAACATGGGAAGCAAAACTCTAAAACTGGAGACTAGGACCGGCGATGTAAAACCAGCAAGCACAGGTTGACAGGAAACAGTGATCACATTGTGGAGGTAATAGATCTGAAGATAACCACACACTCAACCAGAACCTCTGAAACAGGCACAAAAAGAAAGGTGTCAAAGTCCTAAAAGAACTCATTGGCTTGCATGCAAATGTGGATAAGTCTACATGAACAAGACCATAGACAGCTTGCATGTAGCATAGAAAAAACTATTTGAATAATGCAAACATGGATAATCTTATTGCGAGATAACAAGAGCAGTCCAGAATCAAACATGTGTCATGAAGATCACATCCTCCTTTTCTCTAAGAAAGCCCAACATCATCAGAGGCAAAAGCATGAAATCTTGCTCAGTATTTCAATCTTCAAGACAACATTTACGAAGCATCAAAACCGATCAAAACCCGTGGCATCAAATGATCCAACTCACCTTCGTCGCAGCCTGGCGTGCACTCACAGTTGATCTCAAGATCACCGGAGGCGAAAACCCTAAGCCGCCCGACGGCGTCCCCGTACCGGTGACTCGTGCACCCGCACATCACCTCGACAAAGTCGGCGCCTCTCTTCAACCCAGTCATCCCGCTTAATTCCTCGTCTGCGAATAAAAAGGCGACATCTTTTCCCTGACCACTGGCCATCTCTCTCCCTCTGTCGAAAAGACTCACCCGAAGCTCGCCAAAGATCCCTCTTTTAATGCTAAAGCCGCGAGAAGAAGGCGAGAGGCGGACCGATACGGCCTCGAGGCGCTTTCAAACTTGCGAAAAATAAACAAAAGAATCACCCAAACGCAATCAGAGACGAGAAGAAGTTTGCCAAAGATCAAAAAGACGATTTTTAAGGGTACTCAGCGGGAGATCTAAGATTCCAAGAGAATACCGACGTCGAAAAGTCAAAGAAGACGCACAAGCGACCTGCAAACCTCGTCGACAGCAGCAGCTCACAGAAAAAGAGGCAGAAAGAGTACCCAAGGCGCCACCTTTCTGCACCGGAGAGCTACTGCGGCACGGCAACACGCGAGGCGCCACAACGATCCATCGAAAGAAACCACATCGCGCACGCCTCTCACCTAATAAACCGATGGGAAAAGGGATACGGTTCGCCCGCCTCTCCGCTCAGAGCAATATAGCCTCATAGCTTTCCCATTAGGGGCCCAAACTCCTCTCTCTCCTCTCCCTGACCCGTTCCTCAATCCGCAGAGCCAAACCCCACCATCATCTTCATCAAGGGCTGCCCACAGAGCGACAAATACGGAGGAGATTGAACGGGCGATGTAGAGAGAGAGGTGTTTAATACCAAAGAGGACTGGCGCAGAGGGGGATACTTTGGGAATCCCAAAAGAGCCCCGCAGTGAGCTGGCATCTGCATCAGCATTCACCACCGCGCTGCGGGTCGTGCATGACATGACATGAACAAGAATACCGTGTCTGTGTATATATATCAGATTTTTCATTTCCCGCATCGACAAGTGTTTGCGAGAGAAGAGGGAGAAGAAAAAGAAGGTGAGAAGAGAAGGAAAGGGAAGGGAATGAAATCAAAAAGTAAAAGAGCTGAACAAAGCCATGTACTTTTCCTCCCTACCATTTCCATATGTTGCTGGTGCCTTTCCCCCAAGTATCACACTTGGATTTTGAGCCACAGTAGAAGTGGTTGGCTTTATTCCTTCGAAGTGCATGCACCCCATGGCCCATATCGGAGCAGCAGCACCTCATGTTTTCCTCCTCCACTATACATCCTGTGTTCTCCATTCCAATGCTTGACACTTTTTCATAAAAGGCCAATTGGATTAGTAAGCATATGTCTCTTCACCCTATGCTTTAGAGAAAAAGGAGCCGTTGCTAAGATTAGATGGGGGACATCGATCGATCATTCAATGTTAAAAGAATGTTATAGCATGACGACAAGAAACATCATGAAGCCATTTTTCGAATTATTGTTTCCTGCAACAAAAACAAACGAGGAAAGTAAGATATGATGTGTGCCGAGCATCCATCCACGCATCGGTATCACAACCTTTCGTTTACAGGCATGGATGCATAAATGTGGGCATGTCTGAATGTGGTCCAATAATCTTTCATACGAAGAGGAAATAGAAGGATCATCATGTGGCTCATTCAATCAGGTCGGCCATGCCAACTCTGCGTTGCGTGGGTTGACCAGCCGTGCTGAATGGCTTTGCTCGACTTCACATTTACCACCGCATGTTCTTCACACAAAGTGCTGCACCCGTCGATCGCTTGGAAAGTTCAACGATCACACACGGTTCGTTCAAATTGTCGACATGGTTTGTTAAGTGCCTCGATTTGGTGGAATAACATCTTCGGCGTCGGTCGACATAGCCTACCTGCCCGTGTGGAACACAACCCGATGTGATTTTGACTGCGAGCCACCAAGATTGAAGAAGTCGAAGTAGAAGGTGAAGACAATTCGGTGGAACTAACTATACTTTGACAAGCCAAATTGAACAGCGATTTTTCAATGCAAGTGAATACGATATTTTGGTTGACACTTACACGAGAGATTACTGTGATGTAAGTTTCATACTGTCCTAATTATCTTGCTCTGCATACGAAGTGGTTATCGGATCGACGAATACCATTAATATTATAATATATCAGACAGTCCTATAAACCTGGCATAATATTATATCAGACATGTGATGGTGCATCTTCTCCTCTCCTGTAAATAGCCCAAAAAAAGAATCTTAGTTAACTTGCACACACTTAGTTTCATGTGCCGAGGCAACTTCATTGATTCTTCTGACCTATGGATTCATCGTGAATTTTCCATTATAATAAGACCATATACAGTTTTGGCATGTAAGAGTGTGCCAAAAAGAGTAACATGAAGAGCCGATGGGAGTTGGACGCACCAACTTGCGTTCAATTGTAGGCTACGGTTCAAAATCTGGGGTTGCATCGTCAGCACTGCACTGCAAGCTTTTCGGACTCCCAAAAATGCTTTCTCGGGGCCAGATTGGCATCCATGGATGCATGTCATTTGGAGAAAGCATCCATGAAGGATGGATGGCACCGCTTTAAACATTGCCATCGGCAGAACAAATGCATCTCCAGCCCCGATGATGCTTCAAAGGCAAAGTCCTGTTTCTCGAAGGATGCAATGCAGTGGGTCCGACGACTTGCCATGCGAGTGCCGTCCGATCTATCGCTCGTCTCGATCAACACAGGAAACGCGGCAAGTGAGGCTTCTGATTAGTTTTCCGGCGTGGGTCCCGCGGGCGGGTGGCTACCTTCTTCACATCCGATCACTGTTCCGAAATCGACGATTGTGCTTCCGTACAAAAGGGAGCGATTCGCATTCCAAACTCGAATCGTTATTTTTTTTAATTTTAATTTTTTTATTATTAATACTTAATATTTATTTATTTATTTATTTTCGATCGATTCAAAATCAAATCAGAATCAAACTGCCTAACAATGCCGTTTTCGATTATGTTCGGAACTATTGATCAGCTTGATTCCGATTCGAATCAATTCATGATCGGAACATACGAAGATTCATGTTCTAATATTATATCATAAGCAACCCAAACACTTTCAGGTATACTGGGATTACTATCTATTAGTCGACTATTAGTAAGTACAATGATGTTGAAACTTTGACTAACATCAATATATTAGGTGGTTTTGCACTTCGACTTTTACTCTATGCAACAATGTCAATGTCAACGTCAAATCTCTAACTTTATTTCAGTAAAGATGTATTAATCATTATAATATTGTTTTCCAATAACAATGTTTTAGGATAGTATGTTTCATTTGTTTGTCATTTTGCTCATAAGCTACGGGTAGGCTGCCATAGCCCTTGTCATTTAACATACTTATCCAGACAATATAGCTTTTCAAATAAATCATTGTCATTTGGAAATACCCATCCAAATTTAACATACTTATCCTTGCAAGATTATGTTATCATGGCTAATATATAGTAGTCCAAATTGAAACAATAATTATCGTTAATATCTTTTAGATTAGTACCTCACAAGAGTGTATTAGGATATATCATCTCTTTCACGTGTGTCATCTTACTCAAACTTATAACATTTAGGTAACCATAAGTAATATAGCCCAAGTTTAGTACTTATCCCTAAAATTTTAAGAAACTAATAAATAAATTATTATATTAATATTTATTAGTTAACTATTAACATATTAATAATGAAACATCAACACACATTAACTCAGATTATATGACACTCCTCTCCATTTGAAGTTCTCCAATGTAAGTGTTAAATCTCTAATTTTATTTCAATCATTGATTGAATCATTATAATATTTATTTCTCTTCCATACATATAACATAATAATATTTGATGTAGTCGTATAATAGAAAAAAGAAAAAGAAAAAAGAAAGACAAAGCCTGCATGGTAAGGAGAGAGATAGTATATGAGATTAAAATAATCGATGAGAATAAAGATATTCTAAAAATTTTGATTTACATATATATATATATATAATATTTATATTGTAATTTATAGCGACTTTACAACTTTATAGATATTAACAAGTAGAAATAATGAAAGCAGAAACGTTACGATATTTAGCAAACAATACAATATATAATGAATTCTACTTTATGGTGCTTATGATAGGCATCCTATTAAAAAATCTTTCAATTTTGTTTGCCATTATACTATATATAAACAATTTTCTCCCTTTTTTTCCCCCCAAAACCATCTTTTATATCAATGTTATGAGCATCTACTTGAAAGGTTAAGAAAGATGACGCTTGGACTTCAAATCACCTGTCTCAATGCTTTTATAATTATGGTTTTCTACTTTCCTTTAAGAGACACATTTATATATTGAAGATTCATAAGAATGAACTCTTGTTTTCGGTATTAATAATAAGAGATATTCTAACGGTTAGTGCATAATTATCTAATTAAATAAAAACATAAACGAAGGATTTATCAAAATGTTAAACTCTTGTATTCAATATCAAATTATTAAGTCTCTATATAGATATCTTAATAGTTAGTGTATTATTCTGTAATCGTATATTCATTCCAATCTCAAATCTCGTTTTCATAATTTATTCTTAAAAATAATTAACTTTAACAGTTCTATCAAAACGAAGAGACAAGATGAGGGTAAAAGAGCTAGCAAAAACTTTAATAATCTAAGCTCCGATTCCACTCACGATTAATTATGCATAAATATTAGCTCGACTCTAATACCAAATGTTATAATTGGAGTTTGATAGACTAAATAAAACTTTAATTTGATCTAAATCATTAATCAAAATGTTTAAGTTAGAGTTATTATAAATAATTTATCGGACCCTTTACCCACTTAGATAATTTGAACTAATTGAGATGTTACACTACCTATTCCTATAATTGTCAATCAGACAATCTCCATTTGGTGCACACCTTCGTGGGTAAAATGTAGTAATTTTATTTTATTCCCAAGATCTCATACAAAAATATAGTAAAATAATAATTAGAATTAAATATATTTTATAATAAAAAGAACCAAATGTTCTTTTAAATTAAGATATAATTTGTACACCACAATTAAATTGCATCATTGTTGATTAAACCTCGCTTTAAGAACACATGCATCCTATGCGGACATAAGAGGCTGAAAATTTTATCTTATGGGTACGACGGGGATTCCATGTCACCATCCTAATCTTTTTGTACGATTTGCTATATGATGTAGGTGGAATTCACTTAGTTAATGAACACGCAATATCGATTTGATCTTATTATGATGAAATTTAACAAATATATTTTTACTATGATATAAAAATCCTTAGTTTTTCTTCCCATGCCAATCCCCTTTAAGATTTGCCATCAAAATAGATTTTTTTTTTAATTTATGCTTGAGTTGAATGATTATTAAATAGGAGGCCTTCTAGATTTTTTCCATGCCTTTTGTAGCCTTCCATAAGTCTCCCCCACATGGAGGAAACATATGAAAGAAAAAAAATAAAAATAACATAAAACAAAATTCCATATTGACTCTTATAAAGTTAAAAGTAGATTTGAAAAGGTCAAATGCACACAAATTATCAAATACTAACAATTAACCATAGGAGGCATAATTTAATTTTTGAAATCTAGAAGCATAAATTTGTAATTAGGTGTATTTCTAGGGATATGAATGTTATTTTCTATAGAAGCTTGGTATTTGAAGTCCCCTTTTTTTTTTTACTTGCTATTAACAACCTCTTACTATTGATAATCCTTCAAAAAATAATAAAATATAATTTATAATTTACAATCCTTCGATTATTAATATTATCCTTTTATTTTTCACAACCCCTTAATGTATCATTGTTTGGAGAGAGTGACATGATGAGGTCCAATGAGATTGTCAAATAAGCTCTACCTATTCCTATAAATGTCAATTGGACAATCTCGATTTAGTGAATGTGTATGTTTGTGGGTACAAATCGTAGTAAGTGTCTCTTATTCCCAAGAACTCATGCAAATCATATGCCAAAGATATAGTAAAGTAATAATTAGAATTAAATATATATTTTATAATCAAAAGAACCAAATATTCTTTTAAATTAAGAATATAATTTGTACACATGCAGCCTATGTGGACATAAAAAGCTGAAAATTTGATCTTATAGGTACCATATGAGCATTCCATGTTTAATTTACTATATAATGTAGGTGGAATTCAATTAGTTAGTCAACGCGCAATATTGATTTAATCTGATTGTGATGATATAAAAATTCATATTATTGAAGGTTAGTTTTTCTCCTCATGATAATCCCCTTTACGATTTGCCATCAAAAATATTTGTGTGTGTGTGTGTGTGTGTGTGAATGTGAAAGATTATTAAATAGTAGATCTCTATCAAGCATTTTGTAACCTTTTATAATAAGTCTCCCCCCACATGGAAAAACATATGAAAGAAAAAAAATAAAAATAATAGAAAAACAAAACTCCATATTGACTTCTATAAAGTTAAAAGGAGGAGTATATTTGAAAAGTAAAAAATGGACGTAAATTATAAAACACTAATAATTAACAAAAAGAGGGACAGTTTAATTTTTTGAAATCTAGAAGCATAAATTTGTAATTAGGTGTGTTTGTGGGGGGACATATATGACATTTCATGTGCTAGGCATTACGGTAAAATAGTGGTACTCTCCCTTTATATATAGGACACTAGTCATTAATGTAAAGTTGTGTGAGAAAGGAAACCCCAATTCCCTTGGCATTTGGCCTGTGATTTCCTCTCACTCGGGGCAGCGAAATCCTTCGACACGGGGTAAGTCCTCGTTGACTCTCTCCGATCTCTCTTTCTTTCTCTTCGGTCGTATCTTTCCGCCTGAGCGTCGCTTGTGTTGGATTTCTCAATCGGGTTCGTTTTAATGTTATCTCAGATCGATTCTTCTTCGATGTTGTGGACGATTGTGAATTCGATCACTTTTATTCCATTATATCTGTTGAAGCAATCATCAGTCCTAGAAAAGAATCGGTATCTTGAGAAAGTCTAGAATTCTGTAGTGCTGTGAGCTTGCTGTGCTGAGTTGAATTGGTACCCGTTAAGGAATCGATTCCACGTCAAAATTGCGTGAGGGAATCAATTGCTTGTGATTTTAAGAATCGAAATTATATTTCAAATCCATCATTTCGAGAGAGAGGTAATCGAATTGGGACGGATTAGGGCGTTATAGTCGGTGAAGCAGTCCAATCTTGCACTTGATCGGTGGCATAGCTGCGTTGCATCCCCTTGGAGGAGAGCTTGTGGGTGGAGCACGGGCGGGCCCCTCCGCTGGATGGGAGAGGCGCTGTAGGCGTGTGGCCGAGTGTACATCTCGGGAAGTGACTCACACTGGTGGTCGCCGCTCTTCAGAGGAGCCGGGACAGAGGGCCTCAACCCAGGCACATCGCACATTTGAGCGCACCCCATATCGTCCCAACCTAGTTCCGCTTTGCCCATTGCTGCCGTGGGGGTCGACAGTAGAGTCCCCATTCATTAACAGCTTCGAGAACACACAAAGCTGAGAGCTTTTTTGTTCTTTTTCGGTCAGTATTATCTAAAAACATTTTCAGAGCTTAAAAGAAAACAGACATCTCCAAATTACTGTGAGAAACAGAACAGATGTTGAAAACTTGACCAATATTTGTTTTTTATATTTTTTTCCCGCTGCTGATTTCAAGACGCTGGGGTATGGCTCTTGAAATCTCATTGATAATTGATGGTGAGGTTGCAAACCGCAGGCACCACAGTTTTCCTGAAGAAATTGTATATGCCAGTCAACATGGTGTGCACCGAGTTGAGAGTTGTTTGGGATGAGAGTTTACACAGTGTGGGCAAGTTATTTGATAATTGAACAAAGAATTATCCATGTCTGTGTGGATGCAGACTTATATATAAGATCAAATCACATGTATGGTTCTTCTGACATTCTGGTTTGAGTTTGACTGCAGCACAAATAGTGTGATAAAATTACCTTTTAACAAAAGGGATTTGGGCTATATGAGGAAGAAAAAGATGAAGATGAAGATGACGACGAAGACTTGGTTGTAAACCATGTGAAAGAACACTCTTGTGTTTGTTGGGATTATAGTGTGTTGTCACAAATAGCTGCAATTCACATACAACCTCGAGTGCATAGCTTTCATCAATGCTCAGAAAAATGCTTATGAAATCTGTTGAAATAAATATAGTAGCTTTTAGGAGACATTGGGAAGAACTCATTTATCTGTACAGTCATTCATGCTCAGAAATGTTGAAAAACTATGAACTTATAAAACCAATTTTTTCTGCAATTATATGAGCTTATTTTGTTGGGAATTATCCTCCTTCTGGCACATTTTCTGTTCAGTTCTTCACATCCCTTTTTGGTTGTTTTCGTTAGTTCTAGTTCTAGTTGGTAGCGTTCTACTTGTGCATATAATTCCAATTTGTCTACTTGTGCATATAATTCCAATTTGACATTGCTGTAGCTACTGCTACTACGTTATGATAGAACTCCATAAGTAATTAGTTGTTTGGCATTGCAAGAGTTGTGTTGCTTTTATCTTCATGAAAGTAGCAGGCCTAAATAATAATTTCCTGGCCATGTTCTATCTCCAGAAGCAATGTTTCCACAAGTGGATCTGACGAAGATGGACCCTGGAACACTCACTTTACTAGGGGCAGCATGCTGTGTGATTCTGACCATGCATTTCACCATACAGTTACTATCGCAACATCTTTTCTATTGGAAAAATCCAAAGGAACAGAAGGCTATAATAGTTATTATCCTTATGGCTCCTTTGTATGCTATAGACTCCTTCGTTGGTTTGGTAGATATTCAGGGCAGCAAAGCCTTCTTCACTTTTCTGGACTCTATTAAGGAATGTTATGAAGCTCTCGTAAGTCCCTATGCTTAAACCAAGAAATTTACTTTCATGTTCATTGTCATGGAATTTTTTTTTTCAGCAAAACTCATAACACAAGTTGTGGTCTTATTGCAGGTGATTGCCAAGTTCATGGCTTTGATGTATAGTTACTTGAACATTTCTCTCAGTAAGAACATTGTGCCAGACGAAATTAAAGGAAGGGAGATCCATCATTCTTTCCCTGTATCTCTTTTTCTGGTATAATTTATAAAAAAAACCATAATGTTATTTTGTCACTATTCATGTATCAACATGTAACCCGAATTGTTTCCATACTAGTTGCTTTTTGCCTTACTGATGGTTAAGGATTTCGAATCCAATGAAAGCAGTCACAAAGAGGAAACACTTAGTTTTCCTTATATCAAATTAAGAAATAGTTATTAAACAAATTTCAGTAAAATATGTAGTTTGCAATGGATCAGATTGAGATACTGAAAAACCTGATTAAAACTGAGATGAAATGTATTCTTACAGTACTTAAGCATGTTAGATACAAAGAGTGAACAACTGGGATGGAACTAATTATTACTGGCTGCATCTAGGGGTGGTTATGACCAGTCTGCTACTTTAATGTAATAAGAACCTCCTGATCCTTAAAAAACACAGAACCTCCTGATCTTTCTCTGAGATTATCTACTAATTCTGGTTGAGTGTTAGAAAATTTGCTAGTATAGCAAAATTTGCTAGTTAGAAAATTCATATGCGGGGAAAAGGCTGCATAGTTGTCACCCTCTCAAGAAACCTAACCGGAACTTTGTGCACTATGCCTTCCCTAATTTAATGCTCAGTAACTGCATTGATTATTCTTTGAGGCAAAATAACTACATTGTTTATTGAATGGGTGCACTAGGCTTCGACTCTAATAATGCTCAGCAAAATAACAATGTTTATTGATAAAAAGTGTCGACTGCACTGCTAGTTACAATTTTCTTGTTATCCTTTCTGGCTTCAAATTTTACTTCATGACAACTGTATCTTGCATGCTGGAAGTATATGGTTTCAAATGCATACTCAATGACAATAAATGTAAGCATCTGACTTGTGGTAATGGGACTGTTATGACAACTGCTTATTGTCTGTACCAGAATTATATTAAGTTTATGCTTTGAAAGCAACAAAATGGTTGATGTGCTTGTTTGGAAATGCAGCCTCACACTATCCGGTTAGAGCACCATACATTGATGCTTCTAAAGTACTGGACATGGCAATTTGTTTTAATTCGGCCTGTCTGCTCCATTCTAATGATTGCATTACAACTTCTTGGGCTGTACACCACTTGGATCAGCTGGACTTTCACCATCATACTGAACATTTCAGTTTCCATGGCATTGTATGCGTTGGTGATTTTCTACCATGTGTTTGCTAAGGAACTGGCACCACATAAGCCTCTAACGAAATTCATGTGCATCAAAGGAATAGTCTTTTTTTGCTTCTGGCAGGTACTTTTTTCTGTCATTCTTTTGTCTAGTCCTTTAATTTGATAGCTACGTCAGCATGCAGAACTTTGTTACTAAATAATGTGTGAATCATCTGATTTATTCGGAAAACATCTGGTTTTAATTTTTAATTTACATTCTGGTTCCATATCATGGCTCAGCAGTCATGGCATCTAAGGTTGATGTTCCTTAACTTTGTAAAGCTATAATATTGATCTCAACTATGGAATTAAATTTCGACTGTATTGGTCAGTATGGACCGATATTAATTGGTTTGGTGACCTATCAGTACATGGACCAGATGGTTTTGTTTAGTTTAGTTTGAAACTAGGCTTACCATTCAATAATCTTGCTATATCAAGCTTAACAAGTGGTAAGTAGACCGATAATGAAATGTACTACCCTATCTACCCGGTATTGCTACCGTTTATTCTTCTTCCTATGCTTCCTATCAGTCATAATTACAATTAAGTCTATTATTTGTATTTGGTTCTGTTTATACATATTTTTCATATTTGAATATCACTATGTTTACTCATGTATGATATTTATTGTTATAGTTTATATTATGTCATTGGTCGTATTAATCATACTGTATTGATGATCACATAATTAAATATTAAGTGTTTAAAATAATATTTAGCCATAATTCTGATTGTATGATTTTAAGTAAATTTAAATTACTAATAATAATTTTTGAAGTATTTTTTAAATTATTGATGATAGTTCACTAATTACATATCATTGCACTCTAATAATAGTTCACATCATATTCAGTAAAAATATCATCGATAAAGTACAGCAAATTTTGGTGAAATAGTGATGCAATTTAATTAAAATTTGTTTAGATAAATTAAGAATAACACAATGATAAATAACAACATGAATGAGAATATGATTAAATACATAAATTGCTAATAAAGTAAATATAATTGCTGGCACCCCTATTGGGCTTAAGTTGGATTCTCTATTTCAGTTTTGATCTCAGTGGATCCTAATTCCAGTTCTCATTTCTATTTTCAGTTTTATGATGAATCAAATGTTACATAATTATCATGTTTTAAGAGAGTAAAATTTTCCAATGTCATCTTCTGGTGGTTGAAACTTCCACTGTAGTAGTAAACATGGTTATATACATCATATGTTTCTCGTTAATCCTTGTTAGAGACCTTTATGATATAGTGCCAGATTTTAGTGTTTCTTTAGGTATAGAGATGGCAATTTCACATCTCAATCTGGTTTTGCTGCAGGGAGTTGCACTCGATGTGTTAGCTACGGCAGGAGTAATTCAATCACATCATTTCTGGCTGGATGTAGAGCATATCGAGGAAGCCATACAAAATGTCTTGGTGCTTTTGGAAATGGTTGTTTTCTCTGTCCTCCAGCAGTATGCTTATAATGTTGCTCCTTATACAGGAGTTGATGCAGGAAAGTCCATATCTGACAAGAAGAACGAGTAATGATGTTCCAAAAGCAAAGATACATAAGTCCCCATCTTATATTATTTCGTTGCTTTTGTGCTTCGTTCCCATTTTGTCTTCTGGAAGTTGAGATTATAATATAACTCTTTTGAATAGAACAGATGTAGTATGTGCTCATATTTTGAACAAATATGTTGCAGATCCTTCTGTCGTTGCATCCTTTATTCACCCTTTCTTTCATGAAACTAAAACCGGGGAATAGTTTTTTTTTTTTGGAGTTCATAGGCTACATTTATGATAAAAACAGACGTGGAATGACATATGATAAAAGATCATTATAGAAATAGATGTGGAATGATATTTTTATATTTCTTAATATGATTTAAGGATCAATTACCGATTTGAGTGAGTAATTTGCATATACGATTGAGGAAAATCTCTTCTTAAAATCTTGTATGAATATCATCTTAATGAACAAGAAGTTGTCCAATGATGATACGTCCTCTCCTTCATTGCTAAGGAACAACAGCGATTCTCCTCACCAGTGATAACTCCAGTCTCACTTTCTCCTTCCTTGTAATCTCCATCATCAGTGTCCTCACAGGCGACTTCCTCCTTAGCGCCATCGTCCTCACCGGTGCCTCCTCTGACTCCCCCTCGGATAGCAATCCTTCCTTTTGATCGATGATCAGATCTATAGCCAAGCTCGATGATCAGATATATAACCAAGGAAGAGAATCCACTCACGCAAGCTCTCCTTCGATAGACATGTCTGTAGCATCGCCAAAACTGCCTCTCACATCACAGTAGGTGATCTGCCCCTAATGCATGTCTTCAAACGAGGCGAGTGGCAAACTCTCAATCATCACTGGCAAAGACCTCTCCTTCACTAGTTCGAGTCCTTCCTATCAAATCTCTACCTAGCATGTCTTTCTCAGATGTCCCAATTATTATTTTCTTATGAAATAATAGTTTATTTTAACAGACAAGACATATCAATCAATATAGCAACACTAATCCCCTTCAAATTATCGAAAGATGGTAACTATACATCTTGACAATCATAATTCTCTAATCTCCTATTTAAATATAATTTATTATACTATATCGACAGCTTTCTTATTTGTCCAATAGAAAAGATCCAAATATTCGGAGAACCACTCAACAACAAATCCTAATTATAGGTTATGGCTACAATATGATCGTCTCATTCTAGAAGCAATTAAAGTCTCAATTGCTAGATCCATAACACCACTAATCTTTTCATGCAGTACTATAGCAGATGTATAGTTAAAGTTACAAATTACCATTGCCAATTGTTCTCGCACTCGCATGCTAAGTCTCTTATTTACTATGATAAAAACAATACAAAAGAGAAGTACTATTGCTGATGACTTAGCTTTAATAGGTCATCCCTTGAGTGATAAAGAAGTCATTGTTCATATTCTTAATAGCCTAGGAGACGAATATAAGAAACTGACGATAATAATTTGGGCACGAGAATCTCCAATATCATTTGACGAATTATATGATAAGTTGATTGATCATGAAATATATCTAAAATGAGTAGAGAGGATGATAGGACCAATAATCAGAGCTTAATTTAATCAAAAATCCAAAAGAAAGGGAAATCAAAGCAATATGAGCTTCAACAAAGGATTGAATAATATGAATCTTAGACACATAGGCAACACACAAAGTCATCATCTTTCATCACATTATCAAACCCCCAACCATGATGACAACTTTAATTCAGAAAATAACTTCAACTATAATTATTAATAGTTTTGGCATCCCAACATCAACAATCAACATAAAGTCATTTGTCAGTTCTATGATAAAATTAGACACGCAGTAAAAATTTATTGATCTCGACCCAAGCCTACTACCACATCCAACTGGCCTCAAGTATGTTGAAAAACCTAAGAGAGCATCACATGCACAATAGAAAAACAAAATAGAAATCAGTATCCCAAAAAATAGATTTATATCAAATCGTGTACTATGATCGGGAGTGAAAAATTCATCAAATTCGAAAACTACGTAAGACGTGAGACAATCTTACCTAAGGGAACTTGTATATCCATGGTCTACAGATTCCAGTCCATGGATGAAAGAGATCTTATGTTCTCCTCTCTAGCGGTGATTCACATAGTGGATGAAGCATTGATGCACATTCTCTCGCGACATATTCTTTCCTTGCTTTCATGCACCACAACCAACACAATAGCAAGTAGTCTTCTTACTGCCCTCTTATACCAGAGAGGAGGCAGTCAACTGAAAGAGGTCTTATTGCTAATCTTAATGGATCCTGTCATATTGGGTATTAGATCTCTATCCAATTTTCCTAGCATATTAGATACTAGATCTCTATCAAATTATCCCTAGCTTAATAGAAATTGAATTTCTATCTAATTATCTACTCGAAGCTGAGTCTCACCTAACAGATCCAATAAAACAAGGGCTTATTGGATATCACATATCCAATCATCTACTCATCGCGTTATCCACCATATATGTGTGACCCTCTAGGCTTACATAGCGTGTCACATGCACTATCACTCACGTAATTGGCTTATATGACACATGATTCGCAAGTACACCTCAAACCCCTCAAACAATTCTCTTATCACTCTAGTTTAGCAACACCTCACTCTCTCTACAACTAGCATATCTACTTCTCCACTAACTCACCCTGCAATGTTCGATGAAACAACACTCTTATCACCATAAATGATATCTTTATTCTTTTTTTGGTCAAGTGATATTGAAGTGTATCAATCGAATTAGGTACATATCAATAGCTCTACCAATTCTTATACCTCCCACACGACCCATAATACCATTGAGCTCGAATATTACATAACAACATGCTTCAAAAATGGAATCTTCTTAAATCTTTATACTTTATGCTACCATAAGCTCTCCACCTAAATTTATTGAACCCATAACCATCACCCAAGCCTAAAACTCTCCACATTGGTGCAAAACCATATATGAAGAATATAATGCCCTACTTTATAATGCCACATGAACCCTTGTAACATTTCATTACATATAAAATATCATCATATGTAAATGGTTCAAAAGTGGAACTCATATGGGTCCATTATCATATATAAAGCAGTCAAGTGACCATAATGTTTCACTAATAGTTAAGTATTGATTTCATAAAAACATTCAGTCCTATTATAAAATTGATGGTAATCCAACTCATCCTAAGTTTGGCTATCATTAAATGTTAACATATACACCAACTAGATATTAATAATACATTATTACAGGGGACCTTAACTAAAGATATTTTTATGTAGTAAGCTTCATCTATCCTCAATATCTAAGCCATATTTATAAGCTACAAAAAATTATTTATGGACTTCAACAAGCTTCAAGAGCCTAGTATACCGAACTTGGCTTATTTTTGACATCAGCTAGCTTTATCAATTCTAAGTCTAAGTCTGATATATTTTTATTTCTATGACAATAAAAGGAAAGTACTATATATCTACTGGTTTATGTAGATAATATTATCATCACATGTAATAATCTTATGGAGATAAAGTAATTCCTTAAGTAATTGACAGATCAATTTTTCATTAAAGATCTAGGAACCTTAAGTTATTTTTTGATAGTAGAAGCAATATTCATATCTTCTGGACTTTTCCTATCTAGAAAAAAGTACATTCAAGATCTATTATCAAAAGATGAATATACAGAATGTCAAAGAAGTCGTCACTCCACTCTCTACTATTGAATCACTCAAATTAAATGATGACAATCCTGAATCCTACATAGTACCAATAAATACTTAGTTCCTTATAGTATTTATCTCTTATATGTTTAGATATATCATTTGCAGTCAATAAATTATCATAATTTATGCATCAACCCTCCACTATACATTGATATGTACTAAAACGTATCCTACGATATCTTAAAGGGACTTTTAATCATAGACTTCTTCTTCATAAACACTTATCACTTCATCTTCATGCCTTTACTGATGCTGAATAGATAAGCAACACTGATGATAAAACGTTTACATCAGCCTATATTATCTTTCTTGGAACAAATATAATCAATTGGAGTTCCAAGAAATAGAATACAATCATAAGATCTACTGAAGTTGAATACCGAGCTAACACCACCACCATTGTAGAACTCAATTGGGTCACCAATCTATTACATGAATTTAGCATCATCTCTCAATCTACTTCTATAATATACTAGAATAATATTGATGTCACTTATTTATGCGTCAATCTGATGTTCCACTCACGAATAAAATATATTATCATCAATTTTCACTTTATTAAAGATCAAGTAGTCCAACATCAACCATAAGTTTATCACGTTTATGCTTCAAACCAACTAATAAACTTCCTCACAAAACCACTTACTCGTAAAACATGTCAATTATATCGTGTCAAGACTGTCAACATTTCAATTATATTGTTTCAATATTAAAGACGAAAGCACAGAAGTAGACATGAAATGAATCTCCTCAATAAATAAAATGGCTCATCTCCTCAATAAATAAAATGGCTCATCTTAGTCACAAATTCTATAATTCTTCACACCACATATATAAAGTGATAGAAGTAGACATAAAATGAATCTCCTCGATAAATAAAATCGCTCCTCTTCGTCACAAATTCTATAATTCTTCACACCACATATACAGCTATGGGTTCACATAATACGTGCAGGTCTGTTGCACAAGTTGCAAATGTATACAATTGGAGAATTGAGATTTCAGTAAAGTGCCACATCGGATGCGGAAGGATAATTGAGTTAGATTATAGAATATGAATCTTTAAACATCGGATTGGGATTAAATATTTTGGATTAATGATTTAAGTTAATCAAGTTAATTGATCATTATCTTGCCAAGAATGAACATATTGCCATCCGAATTAATTTGCTGCAAATCCTCGGGAGATGTTCTTTCAAAGGATCACCTACTCAGATAAGAACACCTAAAGCTCTTAAGTATACCAAAAATCTTTGATCAAGACAATCCACAGTTTATAAACCACGAACCTAACTTAAAGGAGACTAATAAATCAACTGGTTCAGTGGACTGGGTAGATCAAGATCAGTGGGTGCAAGAAAAAGAAAACTTGATTAGTGAGTACAGGTAAACAACAGATGGTACAGCCAGCAAGACATTAATATGGAAAGGAAAGGGCATCAAAACCTTGCAGTCTACACAACATGGACAACATTACCAGCACTTCCATAATTCTCAATTGTCCAGTAATCACTTTATTCGATAGAAGTTTCAATAGAGAACAAAAACCTAGATTGAACGAAAACTTATCCGTAAAAGGTCACGGCATAACAGAACTGTGTGATACTAGGAGTCTTTTCTTACAAGCCATACACACATTGTTAACTAATTCAGACAAAACAAACAAAATAGAAAACCCTAGAAAATCTTTGGATCCGAATGAATATATGCTGTATCAGAGACGAAAGGGACATCTGCATACTTGCCGCTGAGTGCACATCTCATACATTCCACCACCGTATACAACTGCACGAACGTAACTGCAAGCCAGAAATGCATCCCCAGCTCGCCACGGTAGAGAGTCTTCGGCAACCAAGTGCATGCAATTGCTATTGCCTGGTATGCATTCTCCAGGAGCATAGCCATTATGATGTGAAAACGCAGGAAATGAGGCCATTCTTTTCTCCTCACTACAAAATAATAGGCAGAAAACATGAGAACCATCAGGATCCAGCTTGGCATTAATGCTATCGTATCGAGGAAGGGGTTCACTAGGAAGTCCCAATCCTGCAAGAGTGGGTGGAGATGGTATGCTGAGTCGGCATGCATCCACATCAAGTGAAGAGGCAGGAGATATGGAGTGCAGGCTAGGGTCCTCCACCACCATTTGGGCTTACTGGTCATTGGAGGGTAAGTGAAGTAACTCTTTGATGCTCCAGAGATTACTGGGCTTCTGCACCTCACCTTATTACTTCTGGCCAACAAAGGCATCCTAAGTGCATTACCATGATGTTCCCAGCATAGGAAGGAGCTAGATGACCGAGATAATTGAAGAGAACCTGTTACCATTTCGACAGAACAAAATGAATAAACTGAAAATTACCATTAAAAATTCAATGGATGTGATTTCTGTCAATCCACTACAAATTCTATCTATTCTGTGGTTTATTTCGAGAGGCACTTCACTGATCAGTTTTAATACTTAAACTAGGTGAAAATAGCTTGTTAGTTCAATCCGTAAGGTTCAATTTGTGGAGACTCCAAAACCATTTTTGAACCTTTAATCAGGAATGAGATCCCTGAAACACAACCCTAGGCAAAAATGATGCCTGAATTTGGAAGTCTTAGCTTGGACAGACCTTTGGTAATCCCAGAATGTATAGCCAAACAAAAGGCACAAATGTTGGTTCAGCTAAAAATCTGCCAAGAAAATTAAAGAAGACTGTGCTGCTGGTAATCCCCAACCTTGAGGGTTTTCCAATCATCAAAAGCCTTAGTCAGTTTGAACCATTCCTCGATCACTTCTGCCATAAATGAAGGTTACTCGATATATGAAAACTGTGTTGATAACCTAGTGGTGATATTATTATTCCTACCTTTAGCAAAGCAAACAGCAGTACAACATTTGGAGTACTGGCATATCTACATATATAAAACTAAAATTAAATGTAGAACAAGCAACAAGAGGGAATTACCACAAAAAGTCCGGAAAATATTTAAAGTTAATTGTGGTATATATCAAAATAAAAATGAAAAACTTCTGCGGCTTCATTTGGAACCCAAGAACTTACTAAAAATTGTCCACTTCTAGTACTTAATGGTTAACAGAATAAAGTCTGATCTTTTGATCCTAAGCCAAGCTAACTTTAAAGTCTGTTTAAAATTTGCTCATATTCTTTGAAAAAAAAACTTTCTAGTATATGCCAGTCAAATTCATAAAAGTTTCGTGTAAGCAAAAAGAAATATCTAAATATAACAAGAATATTAACATACCGCTAAAAGGAAGAACATTCTTTCCTTCATCAGCTATAGAAAGGCTTCTAAATTTAGGAGATGTTGCAGAAACACAAAGAGGGGCATATCTGAGAGAAGAACAATGCTTCAAATAGCAAGGTCCGATTTTTATGTCTAGGCACCGAGAAGCAGTGATTCCGTTTAGAATCATATTGTTCCAGGAACCTACAAAGAAATAGGTTAAAGAAAACTATAAAAAGAAATTAGAGTTCTGGACAGAATTGCACTTGTTGTACTGATATGAAACAAGAGATCTACTACTTATTCCTAATCAACTCATGACACCAGGTGATTTGCAACACAACATATACAGGACCGACATCATACTTTTAGTTCAAATTAAGATGTCATAGTCATATTGATTTTGCATTAGGTGAAGGTATATCTGTATTTTGTTACACAAGTATACAACATATACAGATTTCACATTAGCTGCATATGTATATGATGTTTGCATTAGGTGAGATATATCTGTTTTTTGCTAACACAGCATATACAGATTTTACATTAGCTGTATATGTACATATACATACAAAGACATATCTGGTTGTAAATCGATAAAAACATGAACTCATGACAATGTTCGGCATCATCAAGAATAAAAAGATCATAAGACCACAATTTAGAAATTTGAACAGGAACTTTGCATCACTATACTTCCACTTGTGCTTTTATTTTGATATGTATTAGATTGCTTATATTTTGAAGAATCATTGACAGCTAATAAGCTTTTTAACCAAATAAAAAATAAACTGAAACGTTTTGCCCTCTAGAGTTGCCTGAATTGTCAAAAGTGTAATTGAAATCCCCAGGCACAAGTCAAACAGAACCTCAAATTTAAAAGAATAATCCTATCATGAAACAATGCACTTGTCTAGTTGCCTGAATTGTCAAAAGTGTAATTGAAATCCCCAGGCACAAGTCAACAGAACCATCAAATTTAAAAGAATAATCCTATCATGAACATTGCACTTGAGATGTTGATTTTAGCAAAATCTTTTCTAGAAGGCAAAGAGAAGCTAAAAGGTGTAAAGCTAGAGGGTTGAATTTACTAGGATCATGGATAAGTTAGAACATTAAAATCCATGAGAACACCACATGATGCCCCAGAAACAAGGACGAATTTTTGCCACCTCTTAACCAAAAAAATATTACATATCATGTAAGATAATTCTAGGATACATGATCTTACAATCATGCAATTTCAGTGACCAATACTACAAAATCATAATAACTTAGCAAGGCATCATTGGAAAATAACATTCATGATAAGAATTTGAAAAAAATATATTAGAAAAGACAAAAAAGCACATCCAATGATCAACATTTAGTAAATGAATAAAACAGATATAGTCATATATAAACAAAAAGCACTTGGTAAACACCAAACTCATGATTCTACATGGAGATCATGAGTCAATATCCAATTAGTCCTTCCTCACTGTGGGACATAGTTGTTCCCAGTGACCATAAGTTGATAACCAATGGCTCGCACTTATGCCCAATGACCATGGTCTAACCATAAAGACATTTTAAAGTGAGAGAAAAATAGACCTAACATATAAATAAACACTAATCACATCTCAATATCTATATCTATAACATATCGATTTAATATACAAACTAATCAACAAGTACTGAATTTTTGTCAGTTTCATTATGCGTTGTTGTCATTTTGTACGCATTGTCTGATCCACTTCTTAATGGTCAGTGTAATTCTTTGATATAAACATGACAAATGTAGAGCAATAAGACATGGTAACACAAAAAATTCAATTAGCCGTCAAATATCATAACACTGAAGAGAACTCAGCGTATTCAGTAGTAGTTATTCAAATCATAAAAAGAGAACACAAACAACACGCACACCAAAGAAAATCTAGTGGCTCATTTGAATACAGACAATAGACAGTCACGGATATATGACATCAATTGGTTCCATTATAGAAAAATAGAACCCTCCAATTGTCAATCCGAACCGTCGATAGGAACGAGAACACCTGATCCAAAATTCTCCTTTACACTGGAGCGGATCAACCATAATCGGATCTGTTGGAAAATTAGAAAGGATCCGAAAATTATTAGCAAGCGGATCCAATAAAATCCGACCCGAGTCCGCTATTCTTTTCTTTCCACCCAAGCAACCCGTCCCCGACCGACCTACGCCACCACCATGTACCACCCCGGCACCCGACCTCCTCCCTGACCGTTCCGCCGGCGACCAACTAGAGGATGCGTCCCTTCTCTAACTTTTTACTCCGTTATTTTTTGGTTTATTCTTTTCTGCACCAAAGCAGAACAAAGACGCTAATAGCGGTTGAGATGGCCGAAACGCCACCTACATACCTTTGGGCGAGGTCGTCTTCTCCGGCTAACACGCAGTCGCTTCCTCCGTCGATGTTGAAGCGGCCTCCCAAAGGCTCCTCCACCCACAGGGCTTCGATTTGATGCGATCCGCGCTATCGATGGATAGTGGAACGGCCACGGCGAAGGTTGGACGGCACGGATATTTATAGAAGCTGAGTTGCGCTCAATTTCCCCGAGTCGGTATGCCCGCCCTGCGACGTCTGGAAGGCTCGTATTCGTCTTTACGGAGTCATCGAATCGGGCATCGCACTTTGGGCCTGATTAGTTTCGCTTCAGCCCATAGGTCATTGAATCCAATACCCTTCAGTTACTGCAGATTGGGGTCTAATTAGTGTCACTTCAGCCTATGGGCCATTCTAAGAGAACATTAAATCCAATACCCTTTTTCGCTGTTGCTACTAAAAACCGATGCTTTGCATGTACTTTTCTAATCCTATGCAAGATATGTATGTATGCGCTCAGATGCCCATCCATAGTTGAAATCTGCACTCGATACTTTCTGAACCAGATAATGATTTCACAGATTCTCCTTTCTTCAGTATCCTCAAAACTTTGTTGTGAGGGCTTAAAAGAGAAATAAAGGAATCATGTCTCTAACAATGCCGCTAATCGAGAATGGGTCCATCACAGAAGCGGATAAGAACTCTCCAGTTCAATTAGGATACAAGAGTTGCCTTTTGTGGCCCGCGTTCGGGTCGGATTAGATCCCATCTCGAATCGGGTCAGATTCGATCCATCACCATGGCTCCAAGTAGAGGAGGCGTGGGTGAGGATGAGATCGAGCATCGGGTCTCATTGGCATCAAACAGAGGCCCTGTGCACGCGCATCTCACAGTTTCTCTACCCATCGCATAGTTATATTGGTTCTGAAGCTCCTCGCCACACGCGGCGATCAGCCATTCTTCTGGCGGTGGTGCAAAGAGAATTTATTATGATGGATAGAATTCATGTGTAACGTGGGCAAGAAGAACGTAAAGATCTCAGCATCATCAGAAAGGCTCCGTTCTTCATGTGCACTTACACTTGCACCGATCGACAAAATGTCAAGAAAGGGGTAGGTGTGATCCATCTAACGGGGCATACAACATCCATAAACATTGTTGTTGATGATCTGAGATCAAGGGACAAACATCCTGGGCTTACAATGAACTTAGTATGCTTGCTGTGCATCAATTCTGTCCTGTTATTTATTATGAGAAATCAGTCAAATTATGAAGTAAATTTACGGCCAATAAAAACATTATTTTACACACAACACAACCACAGTTGTGGCTGAGCACAATGACTATCCCGAATAGTGTTTAGATACCCTTGAAACGAGAGTTGTCACTGTCGAGGGACGTGAAAGATTCACAGCTGTGGATGGCGATGGATGCCTTCGTGAAGAAGCGTGTGCACCTAACGGGAATTCTGCTAACATGGTCGGTCGACCGTCGGTACGGCGGTCTTCAACTCCGTCCATCTTGTTTATGTCGTGCTCGATGAGTGCAAATATAATCTCGAATCACTCGTGCAATGAGAACCATGGGGTTGACATGTGATGACAAGTCACTGGCTTCGTTTCCATGGACGTGTACTTGCCAGCCAGATCGACCAACTATGTAAATATTGAGACATTTATGGACGGCTTCCTAGATGGCAAAATGTCGATTTCTTTTAGATATGAAGCAGCCTACTTGATCCCCTTAAATCAATTTAGAATACATCATGAATCGGATTTGGAATATATATATATATATATATATATATATATATATATATATATATATATATATATATATGAGTGATGTGACGGGCTTGTTGGATGAGAACGAGGACTATAATAATGTACATGTGGTGGCAGGCTGCTATTCTTAATAAAATAAGGAGAAAAGGTCGCAACACCTGCCGCCCCACCTTCCCCACTCCGCAGATAACGGTCCATTTTTTGACCGTTGGAGTCGCACTGCCCTCCGCATTTCAGTGCTTATTAAATATATTTATCCTCTTTCATTTATGAAAAGAAATCCAATCCAACGAATCCCAACATCCTCCTAGTGTCAATCAAATGCAATACTTTGATCAGCAAATCCTGGTCGTCCACTACCTGTAATATCACACCCTCGAGATTTGCCGTTTGGAGTTGTTTTATTTGTCCTTTTGGGTGCAGGCTCGGCGACAAGGACGACCCCTCATCCGACGGCCCGTGTTCCATCATCGACGTCCATCACTACCCATCACGCTCATACTACCTCTTGATCTTTTTAAAAGTGAAACCCCAGCTCCTCCTGTTTGCTCCATTTCCCTTTGAAGCTTCGACGAGAGAGAGAGAGAGAGAGAGAGGGAGAGAGGGAGACGGCTGCAATCGCTTACCAGCAGGGATGGGTTCCCGGAGCAGGAATGGCGGTGGTGGCGCGTGGGTCTCGATGGCACTTAAGGCTGCGATCGCCTCAGCCGGAGTGGTGACGGCGGCCATGGCGATCCGCCTCGCAGGCCCGCCTGTCGTCTGGTTCCTGGCCGCCGAGGTCCCCCGGGCATACGATTCTGCTCTCGCCTGGCTCCGACCGCCCTACCTCTACCTTGTCATCAACGGCATCATCATCTCCATCGCCGCCTCTTCCCGCTTCCAGAAGCAGCCCTCGACGGCCACCGCGGACCTCGCGCCGCTGCCGCACCTCGCGACGATGGACCCCGTGGCGGTTGTTCAGGAGCCGGTGGAGTACGAGGCGAAGCTCGCGGAGGATGCGCCTGCCGCAGAGGTCTACGGCAGGGCGAAGGCGGAAGCCGAGGACGAAGAGGTGGAGGAGGAATTCGTGATATCGAGGTCGAGCTGGTCACCTAAGCGGCGGAGTAGGGGAACTATGGAGGAGATTCCGACGGAGTATTCGATCGCCGCGGCGGAGAAACCGCTGGTTTCCACCCGGTTCAGCCACCGGAAGGCCGTCAAGCCCAGCCCTGAAGGTAGTTAGTCTCACCTCCCCTTCGGTATATTCGTACATTAGATTCAATTTTTTTCACCGAAATGTGGCGGTGAGCGAGTGGGCAGTGACGATATCCTGTGGGTACGGAAAGATGATGAGGCTCAGAGAACAAAATGGTAATTTCAGGGAAAGCGCTCGGTGTGGCAAGGCGGCCGAGGCGGAACGAGACGCTGGAGACCACATGGCGGACCATCACGGAGGGCCGGGCCGTGCCGCTCGCACGCCACCTCAAGAAGTCCGATACGTGGGACACCCGCGGCAGCGGTGGCGAGGAGGAGGCGGCGGCGAAGGCGGCGGTGATGCGAAAGTCGGAGACTTTCAACGAGAGGGGGGCGGCGGCGTCGCCCAAGAGCGGGGGATCGTCGGGCGGGAGGCTGAGGAGGGAGGCGTCTCTGGGGCAGGACGAGCTGAACCGGCGGGTGGAGGCGTTCATCAAGAAGTTTAATGAGGAGATGCGGCTGCAGCGGCAGGAGTCGATGAAGCATTACGTGGAGATGATCAACCGCGACCGCCGTTAGAGGAGGAGCCCCCAATACCGAACTCCGTGGCCGCTTCTACTCCAATCTTAGTAGTCCTTTTAAACTTGGGGACGCAGACTTGTGTTTTGCTGTATGAAACTGAGAGGATGTGCTGTTGCATTTTACATTATAATACAATAGCTGCTGCATTCATATTAGGTTTAGGATTCTAAACTTCATCACATGAATTTTGAAGGTTGATTAATCCTGTATTCACTACTTAAAAAATATATGTTACAAATCTCAAGAAATCTCATGCGCATGCTTGCCATCCTTGTAATTATTGATCTTAAGATTAATGGTTTTCATCTTCTTTTTTACCACATTGAACCCAAGAGATTGAGAATTTCTAAGTAATCTTTCCATCAGTATCATCTTATAAATTAAGGTACAGAATTTCATGTATCATTTCATTTTAGAGCTTAGCATTAAGGTATAGAATTTCAGTATCATTTAATTTCCAACTTTGTAATCCTTGATCATCCATAAATTACGTAACATCTATTACCAATCTAAAAGGTATCATAGAACTACCGGAAAGGCAACTAATGATCCTAAACCTATAAATTCAATTTATTCAGGGGTCCTTTCATGTTTAGTTTGTGACTGCAGGTATATCAGTCAAAAAAAGTTGCTATTAGACCTACTCTGTCATACATGATTATTTTTGGAGATCACGATGGCTAATGTACATTTAACTGTTTGATTCACTACTCTTCTCGTAAGCAAAGACAAAGTTCAGGAATCTTCTGAAATATTCTACAGCATCATTAAGCTGTCAATAAAAAAATCTATAACAACAATGAGAAAAATATGAAGCACAAGTCATAATAGCATTGGCAAAAGGAAATAGAAGTTAGCAGCCTAAAGTAATACCATTAATATTCTGCAGTCGAATAAGATAAATCATAAGGCTTACATGACAAAATCTACATAGTTTTCATCTTGCCGTAGAACAATGCCTTGGTACAATCATGTAGTGGTGAGGGTAGTACGTTGAAGTAGGTTGCAAACGAAAGAGAAGCACAGCTGAATGCTACATAAATCTTGAACCAAATAGATGAGAAAAGCGTCAAGTACACGAAAATGCCAGTTAGAACCATTACCATGGAGCATTTTGCTAGGCAGGCCAATGTAGAAAGATCTCCTTCGGTTCCTGGATTAGGAAAATATCCAAGAGTGGTAAAATCAGCTAGGAGTTCATCCTTGAGCCTGAACCTCGCTATCAGCCACTTAGCTGCCTCATTTTCAGATGTTGGGATCTCACAGAGAAGAATCCGTTGGGCATGAATATGGACTTCAGAAGGATCCACACCGAAGATATTATCAATAAGAGTTGGGCAGCGATGCTTGTAGCCAATGGTGACATCATAAACTGCATAAAATCAACAAGAAATATCATGAACATATGAACAAAGGAAGGACGACAGAAGCAGAAGACAGTATCTACAAGACAGCTGAACAGCAGTACTTGTAGCCAACGGTAACATTGCAAATTGTTCAAAATCTACATGTAATGAATGAATAAACACAGGAAGAATCAGATGCAGTAGAAAGCAAGATTGTGACATGTTGGTTGACACTATAAAGTTGCAAATACTTCTCTTTTTCTGTGATCCAAAGGTAAAAGGCCCACAAGAGTTCATGAACAGTAACAAATAAATTCCAGTTCAAGAATAATTAGAGGAAAACAAGTATAAATAAATAAAGTAGAACTCAACCTCCAGTACAAAAAATGGTAGGGACAACAAAGTTTGATCGACATAAGAATGTCTTCTCGAAGAACAGTTTGATAAGGAGGTTTACATCATAAGAAAGGGGTGACACATCCATGCTTGAAACTGAGATTCATAGTGACCTTTCCACGTTGCATTTTGTAGCATTTCCATAATTCATGACAACTTTAAGTAATTCAGGTAAATGATTGCTTGGAACAACTAAAAAGGGTGATTTACATAAGTTAGTTTACTTAAGGAGCTGACTGTAATTCATCTTAATTCGATAAAATAAAATTGAAATTTAGTTGATAGATAATCTTGGAAATGACTTCCCTCATTTTCCTATGTTACAAATCAAATATATATGAGTTGGTGCTGCCTCTGTGTTGATGAATTGTCAGGAATTTAGCAACATTCTATACTCAATAAACTATAGAAGTTATACTTGTGAGGACATAATCGAATAAATTAAATGCCTCCAGCGTAACATAGTAAATAAAGAAAGACTGATACTAGAAATACAAAAGCAACCTACCTGCATTGAAGGTCTTTTTTAAAGCTCAGGATAGATACGTAAAGACAACCTACCTGCATCCAAGGAGTTTCTTAAAACTTCCAAACATGCAAAGAACCCCTTTGTTTTCGGAATAAGCAGATTTCTGAGAATTGGCAAGCCATTTTCAGCTGCAAACTGTTGACTTTTGATGCACTTCTTCTCACTGGGACACCAACAGAGGCATTATTATTACCAGCTTTAAAACCCTTACCATGTTCAATACTAGAACAAAAGTAGTAAAAAACCAGTAGCAAGATCTTTTTCACAGTGACTAATTGCAGTTAAAATACCACACAAGGTAAATCAACTTAAAAATGTCTGGTAAGTAACAAGACAAGTGATACTTCTAAGAGCAAGAAAATATTGATGCTTCACACATTTCCAAAATTTAAAAGGATACTAGGTGAAAGATAAACGAATGTTACGTGAAGTCGGTTCCCTCGGGAAAAATAACAAGCCAAAGAGGATCTCGAGGATCTTCAAAACTTGAAAGCTTCTTACGCATAATTGATTCATCAATTTCCCATTTTCTCTCCACTGCAATGAACTCCAAAATCTGAAATGCCCAACCAAATATCGGTAACTTCATCAAGCTGCCCTTGAGGATATATTTCAAATATCCCAAGCGACCCTTCCTCCATGCAAGATCCCATATGTACATCCAGTCAACTTCAGTTCTGTGGTTAGCAAAAAGCAGAACTCGCTCTCTCATGGGCAAAGTTTCACCAGAAAAAATCACCTTGGTCTTGTTGATTTTCTCAAACAGAAAGGGCCACAGAGATAACCATGTAGCAAAGAAAAGAGAAGTTGCTTTCCTGCTGTAATGAACGCTGAAGAGCCGCAGCAAGATAGTGGTCACAGGGGCGCAATAAACAACCATCATAAAAGCAGTCAAGAAAAGTATTACTAAACACAATACACCTCTAAATGCCCTCAATGGAGTCAGCGGGTGATGTCTCGGGGGGTTCCCCAAAATGAAAGGCCCACAAGACTCCATCTGTTTCTGGTTTCAGTTCAAAGATTCACCATTCACATCCCATATCTTACCGACAGATCTCCTGCTTACTCAGTGTAACATGCATAGACTCAATTGTCCTCAAATTACTGAGGCCACCATAAGATTGTTAAGCAACTGCTGATACTCCACAATAAGATGCATGTGTTTCATGACTGATATCACAATTATATCAGTGTAATATTATGTAGACTAAACCAAACTGGAATAAGCAATCTGCACAAGTCCAGATAAAAGAGATATGAGTACACCAGTTCTTCCGTGGACATCAAAATTGTAATATAACAAGCTTCTTCAGCCATAAGTATAAAAAATAGTGACTAAATTCCCTTACTCTACAGTTGGTAATATTGTAAAACAACTTAAATGACCATTCAACAGTTTCAAAGGTATGGTCCACAATATTCATGCAAAAGTTTATGCAAGATAACTAGGTCAAACACACAAGAAGACATGTCAGATACCCACATTCTGAGGTCAAATTCCTGAGATCATTATTAGTTTGCATGCACATTTTTTTCCAAAACTTAGATGCAGATACAACTGAAGAAAAAGCTGGACAACTCTTTATAATCTGGGTATTGAGGAGGAGTTGCCTCTTAGTTGATTTTTTTTAAAATTAAAATTCAGTACATTTTACACCAGTGCAAGACCATCAGGAATCATGGAAAAGAAATTCCACAAACAATTAAGGAATAAAAAAACTGTTAAAAGTATCAACTTGTTGTTAATTCAGTTAGTGTTCAAGTATCATGGGAGCCTCACAAAAGGAGGATTTGTGCTATGATCTTAACCTCATGCACATGAATCAGATGCAAAAGTTTTAACAAAGGGCTGGAAAGTTGTTGGCACAGTAACCACCCTCGTTATATTCATACCTTCTGCAAACAAAGTAGGTAACCTTGTGACCAGTAAGACAGTAGGAACTCAACCTGGGCATGCAGCTTTCAGCAACGACTATAGAAGGATCCTGCAGGATATAAATACAAGCCCATGCTTTGTTTGACAGAGAACATGCAAAATGGTAGCCTCACAAAAGCAATGAAAATTTTTGAGGTGCGAATTTGCTGGCCAGCAAGCCTGTAGTCTTGACTCTTGACATTGATCTCCAAATCCCATTTCAAACCAACTTATCACCTGATCTGCTATGAGTCTCTATAATAATACTTTTAATACTGGTGGTGTCATGATCAAACATGTAAAGTGGTCATGTAAAATTCCAGAAATATGTTTGATGATTACTAGCAATTGTTTTTGGGTTTCAGATTCCGGACATCCTGTTACTAATTTTTGCATTTTGTTTCACCAACAAAATTCCTGGGCATCCATTCAGAAACATTTTACTGTTCAATCATATATTGCTTTCCCTAAGGTACTAGCTTGCTCACAGCGAAGCTTACCATGATCAAGAACTACGTATATCGCATCCATCAACTGAGTGGAAGGCGACGTGATGGCTCACCAGGCAAAACCTAGGGTAAATATGACTTCACAACAGAGTCCTATATTGAACATCGCTCATCAAATCCTAACTTATATTGATGTATCACTCACAAGGTAGTTCCTTTAGTACCCCTCGCTCCATTTTCCACCCCCCATTGTCCACAGGAAGATCCACTTACTATAATCTCCACAAGATTTAACAATTCTGTTTCCTTTGACGGAGTAGATTTGCCATCTCACATGGAAGTCCCAGTGTCGAAGGCAAAATGATCCAATGAATGAAAGAAAAAACAAACAAAAACCAGTGATCAGCGCACAGAGCGAGTGAGAGAAAGAAACCTGGCTAGGAAAACCGGAGGGGAGGGACGTAATAGGATCTGGTGGAAGGCAGGCTAGGGGAATGGGGTAGAGAAGAGAACGAATGGGGTTAAAAATAGGGGAAATCGGGTAACAGGATTGAAGGGTGGCAGCAATTAGTAATTAGTGGAGCGGTAAAAGAAGCGAGAGTTAGGGCGAGCCGAACAAGAGCATTCCGGAGTGCTTTTGGACGACTAGCGTCACGACAATTGGAGGGGTATAAGGTGACGTGGCGAGTGTGGGGAGAGTCCGTGTAGGCTTGATCGGTAGGTCGTCACTCAAGTCGTAGTTTTCTAAGGGTACTGTGTGGGGGGCCATCCGCAACGGAAGGTTTCCCCTCCGGGCAACAGAAGGCACGGAATCGACGTGAAACGCATCTTTTGTGTGTGTTTACTTTTTACTTTTTCGGAGTCCTGACGTATTAATTAAAAAATGGTAAAAAGTAGATTTACACATCACCTTCCCTTCCAAAGTGACTGCTCTTCGTATTTGTTTTTAATTTCGAACTACATATATTTTTCTTATCCTTAGTCTTGAATATTTTATATTTTGTATATTGATTTTATGAATGAATTTACTAATATTAAATTTTGTAAGGGAAATAAGCGGTGATAAGTAGGCAAAAAGACACATCACATGAGTAAGGCTGCTGCTATCGTTCGTACGGTTTCATTTCCCGACCTAATTTTGCCACATACACCGCCCATCCCTCCCATGCACATGTATCAGCCGTTGAATTGTCGGTGGGCCTCACCTACTCAAGGTGCGTCGTCTCTGTCCATCTCACCTTACACAATGCACGGTTGAGATTTGAGATCGGAGGGTACGTACACAAATCCGATTATATCAAGACTGTTAGCTACTTCACGAGCAGACTTAAGACGCAACCGAAGGACGTGGGTAGGAGTGGCGTGCCTCCAGATGTGCGTCACATTATCCAGTTGTAACTTAAGTTGTGTGTAATTCCGGAAACAAAAATTGTTTCATGCTTTTATTATACGATGTTGTTGTTTTATGTATTTGTAGAATGTAGCAATTAATAAAAGGAGTTTACATGTCAACTGTAAACTGCTCATAATTAAGTTGCAACATTTGAAACATTTACTTTGGAAGGTTTCATCGGAAGTACTCGAGAAGTAACATTAGGATACTCTTTTAAGAAATTAATAAAAGGAGTTTACTATTAAAGCTTCATTTTTACTATAAAAATTAACAATTTATTTACTATTCATAATCTCTTAAAAAAATAAAAAAATATTTATATTATTTATAATCCTTTTAATTCTAATTTTATTTTATTTTTTCTTCCTCAATCTTCTATGATCGTCATCTGAGCATCTTGTAAATATCTACTAGTCATAAGTGCCTCGTAAGACATGTGTCACATATTATACAATTTCTTTATTGTCCATTATTATTATTGATATTTTCTCACGATAATGAGATCGATTCGCCTTTAAACATAGATCATAAATAATCCCAGTCATAAATTACTCGAGAGGGATATCAAGATAATTGGACATACTGGTGTGCTGTATACTCATCCATATAATGGAGACGACTAGTCTTATAGCTGCTCGTATGAGGACACTAGGGATACAGTGCAAATGCTAATTGAAGAATGAGTTCATTGATTGATTCGTTCACAGAATGTTGGATTGTTAATAATACATCATCGTCAGACAACAATTCTATAGTCATAGTTATGTGTCTGGTCCTTAGACTTAAGACACTAATAATGCCCCTGTATGAGTACTTCACTCTTTAATACCAGATTTATAGGTTTGGAAGTTCTAAATCTAGTACAGTCGGTCATCGAGAGTGGTAGCCAACTTTATAAGGGCAATTGAGTATCGATAGAGGATCTTCCACTCTCAGTGTCATGAGAGGAATATCTTATGTGTTCTCGCTCAGATAAATCCCTAGCCAAGGTCATTCAGATTGAGAGAGTAAGAAGTTCTTTGGAAGAATTTGATTAGAGCAAGACTCGAATATATTTTGTATAGGCCTGACAGCATCATACTCGATATAAGATCTCTTGGATATTAGATGAATGAAGGCTTATAGATATATGGTAACTGAGGGCAAATAAATCCAATGGATTGAATCCCTTTATATTGTTTGGGGACTATGACATAGTGACCTAGCACGTCCATAGTAGATTAGTCGAGTGAATTATTATGAAGATAATAATTCATTGAGTCAAAAGGAGTTCTGATAAGTACAAATCACGACCAACTTAGTATTGGGCCTAGAGGGTCACGTCACACACATTGATAAATGTTACGATACATAGAGATGCATATAGGAGATATCTACAGAACCCCTATTTTATTGGATATCTAATAAGCCTCTATATTATTGGAGTCCATAATGCTAACGTTATGATTAAGTTGTCATGCATATCTACAAATAGGAAGGGACCATAATGCTAATAAGAGCTAATACGAGATTATTGGATAAAGATCTATTAATTTAAGAGACTTAGGTAATTGGATAGAGATCTAATACCCAATATGGCAGAATCCATTATGATTAAGTTGTCATGCATATCTACAAATAGGAAGGGACCATAATGCTAATAAGAGCTAATACGAGATTATTGGATAAA